>JAYKAV010002919.1:291263-466746 GCA_035582835.1 Phoebastria nigripes
AAAAAAAAAAAAAAAAAAAAAAAAGAACAGCAACGTTAACAGCTTTAAAATAAAATGACTGAAACCCTAGAAAATGAAGAGAAACCAGTTTGGAGTAACACCCTTAAATACATGCAACACCAAAGTCGCTAATTAAGGGACACAATTTGATACTTGCTTCTGAAATAACAGCAGCAGTTAAAGATGCTATTCTTAACATATCTCAGCTGGGGACGGGATACGTGCTTATCTGAACACACCTAGTCTGTCTGCCCCTTCTAAGGCAAAGAAACAGGTCTTCTCGAAAAACCATTTAAGAGAAGTTATACCACATGATTCAAAAGGAATAAATTTCACATAAAATGGAACAGCAAGGTAGGATTAGCATAAACATCCAGCCTGGTTCTGCAGATTTGTACTGACACGCAGCAGAACTATCTGCAGTTCCAGATAAAAGTCTCTTTCAGAGGCAGGAGGAGACTTCAGAACAGGAAGTTCAGTTGTGTTGGGAGTTATTCTTAGATCCACTTCAACTTAAGTTTATCCTTAATTTAATACCAACAATTGGGGATGCATAGAACACACACAGTTCATACTTGTATCTATTATGTGTGTGAGTTGTTTACGTGCACACAATGCCACATTAGGAACCTGGCAACAATGCAACCTGCTCGACTTGGATTTTATCGATTTAAAATGATATTTTCCCCCTGAGTGCAGATTCATAAATTATTCTACTGTGTACAGTAAGAGATTATCATCAATAATAAATACACTTTGGTTTTAAAACCCTATGCCTGCTGCTTAATTCAATTTTGAAATGCACTTATAAATCCCTTATGCTGGTACTGAGAAGCTGAGGTATCCACACATAAGGTCAGCAGTACCTGGGGTTTCCACTCTTTGGTAATGATAAGGATTCACACAGACTTCATCCTTCTTCATGTTAAAGGCATACTCGCACATCTCCATGGCACGCAACTCATGGTGGCTATGAAGGTCTGGCCACCGCCACAGCCGGCAGTAGATCACATGGGGAAGACCTTTCCGGTGAGATACTTGCAGCCGTCCATCTAATGATCTGCAGTCAGAACATAAAGATGATAGCAATTTAGACTGGCATTAATACATGCGTAGTACTGACCACATCCCATCAAACACTACACAGGGGAACCTAATGTGAAGACTGCAGACTTCAGCAGGAGGCTCAAAGCATAGGCTGCCCAGCCAACTCAGTATCCTGACACGATCCCAAAAGGTGCTAGTCACCAAAACCTGCTGAGACAGTGCTGCAAGGAGGCATGCCAGTCCCAGTCTTCAGGCCAAGAAGTTATCTCTGAAAACTGTAAAATGTTTGTTTTATGTAACAGCCCTGCTCTAGATTTATTAATTGTACAAAAAGAGGTTAATTTGAAGGCAGACACGAGCTACAGCAAGTAAGAATACATCAGTTTAGTGGTACTTCTTAAGCATTTATGCGTGTCCTTACGAACAAGCCATTTGCACAGCTCTCAACAATTTATGCTGTGCACGTAAAGATATTACATCTTAAAATATGTGCTAATAAAACTGGACTTTTAAAATACAGAGAGACATGAATTTCCATTGTGACAAAATCATCCAAAATTGGTATAGATACCTCTTCTTTAAACAGTGTTCACAAACATTACAAACAAGCAAGGCTTCCAGTTTCATTTTCCAAATTGCAGCTTGAAAGCAAAAAATAGTTTTTTTCAGCATTGCTTACTTTTGTTTTTACATCTAGCCCATGTTTCCTCCAACTCATTTTTCATCTGATCCTATCCTCACCCCAGAATAGCCTGTTGCTAGCAAACCTTCCTGGGAAGCAAGACAAGCGTGTTCAAATCCTCTCCAGCAGAGGAAAGAGTTGGAGCAGGGTCTCCTCCATCCTGAATGAGGGCTCCACTCCCTGAGCCACTAAACGGGAACTGCCCCCAGGCACTTTCTTTGAAGTCTAACCCTTCATTTCCCTTGCTTTTCTTAATGACTGAAATGAAACACTTCAGGGGTTTGGTGAAATGAAATATTTCTATTTTTTAATTTGTCAAGGAAAGAAAAAAAAAAGAAAATTGAAATTTTACTCGGAATTATTTCCCTTGGTTCTTTGTGTTGGCAGCCAATCTAGAAAAACAAAACAAAACCAAACCAAAACACACAAACAATTATTCAAACAGTGGTTGTGCTAGTCTTGGCTGCCCTAAGAGAGTTTTCCCAAAAGCTTCTCTGGCAGAGCTTGGTAACACACACACCTCTTGTAAACACTGCTACAACAATGAGGAAGGCAAAACGCAACCAATTCAAGCTATTACTGACAAGCACTTGATTTAGGCGAGCAGGAAAACATGTCCTATAACTGTTATGTATAAAGTATATAAGGGGTCTATGCCATCACTGAGGGACTTGCTGGTACAGGTTACAAAACATCTAAAACCTGCAAGTATATTACAGCCCTGAAAAATGCACAACGCCCACAGTTATTATTTGTAGTATGTATTTATAGTATGTATTTCTTCATATTGTGCCTGTTATTTATGGTTCACGCATTCTCTTCAGACTTCACTCTTCAGACTGTTCTGTTCTGACCAACCAGCTGAGTATATCTGGCACATTTTCCAAGTGTGTTCTTATGCCAAGCTCCTTCTGAGGACAGGAAAGCAGAAATCGGTCTTCCCAGGTGGAAGACTCACAAGGAGGGCGCCAGTGTCTAGAACTGGTCTTCTATGGAAGGTGGAAATCTTGGTATTGATTTCAATGGGGCCAAGACTTGACTTATGTGGCCCCAAAACTTGTCAGTTTGGAAAAATTTAAAAAAAAACAAAAAAAAACAAAAAAAACCAAAAAAAACCCCAACAAAATTGTGAAAATATTCACTAAATTTAACGAAAAGAGAGTAGGCTGAAACAAGAAACAAAACAGGACTGCTCTTCTGTTCCCCTTTCAAACATCTTTGCCCGCTTGGAAGGATATCTGCATCTAAGTGAGGGTAAAGGAGAAAAAAGAAGACTCAGAGTGATTATTCCAAGTATCCCGTAGGATACACAAGTGTGGCAAGCGTTCTTATTGTTCCCTGTCACCATCAGCAGATGGACATCACAGCAGCACAGACAGATTTGGGTTGAGGTTAGCAGCTGACATGGGGGGACTAACACAAAGAGTGTATGACTTCGGGATTACTTGCAAGGATGGGTGTCTCCCTACATTTCCCAGGATAGAAGAAACTCTTTATACCTACAACAAACTTCCCAGTCAGCTGGAGGGTAAAGTGCACTTCCTCCCATCACCCCAGGGTTCTTGGTAAAAGCTATGAAGTCTTTACAAAAGATGAGCCAGTACATCCACATGCCTGACTCACTCTCTGGATGCAGTGGCCCTTGCCACCCAGGTTAATGGAGCCCTTCTGCCCACAAAGTTCTCGCAGGAGGCAGTGGAGACAGACACCAAGTCACTGTTGTCTGAGCAGTCCCCAAATCCTGAACAGCTTCAGTGGTTATCTAAAACAAAAACAGCCTAAAAGCATAACATAGCTCTCAACCACTAGTATCACAGCTACTCATTTTTGTTAGCAGAGACTGCACACTGAGGAAAACGTGTTGTGCTTGCTATCTACCACTGCTCATGGCATGAATGCTGTCTATAAGGCAGAAGAGATGGACTTCTCTACAATCTTATCTAAAAAGACTTTTTAAAATGACAGAGCCATAAGTTTTATTTTCAAATATAATAACCTTCCCTTCTCCCCTCTCCCCCCAATAAAAAGATAAGGTAAAAGAAATTATATTTCCCCAAAGCCCTGGGGGCTAATTACATTTTTATGATTGTGAAATCTCTCCTCAGGCTCTCTGTTAAGGGACTTGGGACAAAACAACATCGTCTGAATGTTCTTGGGAAGAACGTGGCTAAGTAACAGGGCAGCTTGCTTTCTTTCTGCTGTCCTGCGTCAACCCTCAAGGAGTATTTTCTCCAAAGCAACAAATAACTGGTATGGCTGAGACAGGACACAAGATTAGATGAGCAAACACTGTGCTCTACTAAAGGCAGCTTTTTGTGCAGATACAGCACTCCAATTACTGCAGTCAATTGCCACGTCTTTATTAGCTAACTGAATGCTCATTTGTAGATGCAAACACTTGATCGAGCACAAGAACTGTCTTGAGCGCCCAGTCATCTCACTTATAAATGATCTAGGCTGCAGTCTTAAGGACAAGCTACGGGACTAGCACTGCCTTGGTGAGATGGTTTTCCTCCTGTCCAACACATTCCCATTCCCACAGTCCTGCCCTATCTCATCTCCTCCCTTCCTTCGTTGGCTCCTGTCCCCTCAGCATCATACCACAAGCTGGCTCAGGTCTCTAACTTGCCAGAAGACTATCCTCTTTTTCATGGGCTAGCAGGCTGTAACATTTCTTGGAGGAACCTGATGAAAGCCAAAAGCTGGTGCGAGATGAGTTAGTATATACTTTGGTTAGCATACACCACAGCTGAGGATGCATTTGACTGGCTCACCATCTCTGGAGTCCACAGCCCTCAGGGATGACCCAAGCAGGTGTGTCTCTCACATCCATGTGCAGAGTAATCTGATAATAAACTCCATAGCACAAACAACTTCTACCCTTTCTTGGTCCTGTTCTGAAGCACAGTCTGATCTTGAAGGCTGAAGTATTCCCCAAACCACTTGACAGCTCAGCACATCYGGGCTTCATTAAAATTAGCAGAACCTAAGCACCAAAATTTCCATTGGGTTACTGAATTGTTCCTCCCTCTTACCTTTCTTTTAACCAGCCTGTGTTGAGCAGATCTCCCTGTACAACTGACTTGATACATTTATTATTCCATACTACCTAGCAGGGCTTCTTTTAAAAATACCAAAGCTTCTTTGGCCAAAAATTCAGTATTGGATGGTTCTCTCAAAAAGCAGCACCATTTATTTTAGCGGGACACTATGTCTTCAAAGTGTCTCTATACTGCATGGTGGGATTAAATAGCAAAAGTTGTAAAGAGCCCTTCTTTTCACAGTGTCGATGTTTAGACCGAGCGGGTGATGCAGACTCTCACTGCCAGAGGGTGTTCTAGTGCATCTTTCATAACTAGCACATATCCTGAACTTGCAAGATAAGAACGAGAAAATATTGTGATCCACAAGCCTGTTTTACTAAGGGAAATACGATGAGCTGTAGTTATCACCACCTGCGAGTGTGAGAGCATGTAGGCTATGAGAGCCTGCAAGATAAAGTAAAAACAAAGCCAGAACACAGCAAGATTGCTGAGCTGATACCAGTTAGCACTGGTTTATAACAAAGAAATGAATTCAACAATGATTCAGAAAAACAAAGTCCTGATATGACAAGACAAAGAAGCAGCAGAGAGGAGAAAGACAGCAGCTCAGCAATGTCAAGGATCAGCCCAYTGAGAAGAACGGCAGAGACCAGCACTTCCCCACCTGAATGACGACTGCATGGCCAGCAGACCCGCTGGGTGGCTGTGCTGGGGCGGGAGAATGGACTGATGCCTCACAGCATGTTTGTCCCAGCCCGTGTTGTGGGTGTTAGCAATAAAGATAATGATAATGACTGTGCACCCATATCCTGTGTGTAGGATACAGCTCAGAAGATTCAGTGCTTGCTAAAAGATGCCCAAGGAGAAGTTAGCCAAAGGCTTGACGGTTACAATACTGTGCACTGAAACATGATCAAGAGGTATCCAGTGGAGAGATTATGCCATACCTAGGGCAGTTATAACCAGAGATTAAAAAATACTGAATGAAGAAAGAGAGACCAAGACTCCAGGAATGCAGTCAGCTAATTTAATTGCTTGCACAACAGCATAAGGCACGGTCAGGACAACATTGCAGTGTCCATAAGAAACAAAAAGCCCCTCAGGCTGAACACCTCTAAGATTGATTCATGGTTATATGTTGTTACAAGCCATTTACCAGGAAAGTTTAACACATGAAACTGCTACTCCAAACTGTCCAGACTACTGCTGCTCAAAGAACAAAGGGCAACAGTGACTCTTAATAGCAAAAACAGAGGAGGGAGGAAAAAAGAATGACAGAAACACTGAAGCTTTTTCTTTTTTTTTTTTTTTTAAAAAACAATCCTCTGTAACTGTCTGAAAAAGAGTAAGGAGTAAATAGGAGAACATTAAATTGCATAACAGGAATTTGATTTCCAGGCCTGATTATGTTTTTGTTGTTGTTGTTTTGGGGTTGGGTTTTTTGTTGGGTTTGTTGTCATTGTTGTTGTGCGTGGGTTTTGGTTTGGTTTTTTGTTTGTTTGTTTGTTGGTTTGTTTTTACAACCTGATTTAATTTGTAAGATCCTGAATCAGGAAAGAAAAAAAACAAACCCCACACTTTAAAAGATGTACTTGTTATTTCTTATTTTCCTCTTTGAGCATTTTGCAGCTATCTTTCCTCTAGATGGGTAATGAAACTCTTCCTTGCACCCATTCTCCTTCTTTAAAAGTAAAGTTGAAATCAGTGGAATACAGTAATACAAATTAAGCAAAGTGATGTAAGCAATAAGATATTACAGGGGGTTTTTGTCAAGGTTCTGATTTACTCTATCAGAGATACATTCCCTCCCCTTACCATTCACACACATACACTCCTGTTTGCAAAACCCATCAGTTTTATATCCCTGTCATTAATCTTCCAAGAGAGCAAAATGCCTGAAAACTCAAGTATCCAGTAACACCAGCATGTGCAAAAAGGGGTAAGGAAAAGAGAAAAACAATCAGGAAGAAAAATTTTAAGTTATGTATTTCCAAGGGGTTCTTACTAAAAACCACAAGCAGAAGCTGGTTTTTAAAACCATGACAAATAAGTTGCCAGTATGCTCTAAAATGCACCAAGAACTATGGCCACAGGCTGTGATTTTCTCTTAAGCATAAAACATGATAAGTAGTTCCTTACTGGCCCTGCATCTGGTCTACACCAGGAAAGTAAGCATTTATTCTTGTAGCAGAATCTGGCTTTTGTGTGCAGAGCACTGCAATATCCACAGGGCTTCACTGAAAAGTTGGATAAAAACTCCAATTTCCCTGAATACTGGCCAAATGAATAACACTGAATAAAAAAATGACCCATGCAGCACATTTGTAATTCAAAAGCTGATCCCTTGCCATCTCTTTCCCCTCAATTTGCTCAGCATCACTAAATTTTCCAATTTCTGGTGCAGTTTTAACAGTTCTGTCATTCAAGTTCTAGAAATAGAAGTAACTACGTTGAACTGAGGTTTGCAATGCACATTATCACACTGCTATAGAGAAAACTAATAATTAATACTTCTACTTAGCACTTAAATTTATAGAAGATTAAAAGAATTAACAAACATCTAATTTGCAACACATCTCCACAGAGAGGGTAAGTTTTTACTACCCCCAAAGCAATGAAGTTAAATGATTCTCCCAAAGCAAAACAAATGTTCATGTCAGAGCCAACACCAGGAATAAGGAGTTCATCACCCCCCTCAATGCTATCAAAGATCACAGCTATTTTGTGCTGGTAACTCTCTCATTTGGACTGCTTATTCTTCCCACTAAAGCCCTCCTTTGGATTCAGAAGAAAAACACATCTCCTCCATGTTTGCAGATGGTAGCTGACTTCAGATGCTTCTGACCTTCGCAAGGAATTGCTAATGGGAGCAGGGGCACCGCGGCAAAGGCACGAAGAGGAAGCAATGGGCAAAGCATGGGAACCCGTGCAAAGGTTATCACAACCTTTGGGTGGACCGCTGCATGTGTACTTACAGGTAAGCACAGGATCACAGCCAGTGGGTGGCACAACTCCATGCGTCTGCTGGCCATGAAGTCTTGAACAGAGACTGCTACAATCTACAGCCTGCAGTATCAGGTAAAGATCTTAAAGGTAAAGAGCAATTCCCATTTCTTCTGATGCTGCATAATTCTTCTACTCAAGTGTCATTTGTTCAGGGTTTGAAAAGTAGCTGACAATACAGAAATTACCAATATATGTTGTGTGGGCTTCTTACTGCCTATTTACATCTCTCAGTCTTTACTAAGGTTTGCAGACTTCCCCTTCCCCCACTCGAAAGCTGAAGAAATACAGCACGGAGAGTTGATGTCAGGATCAGATTATGACAGCATGAGTCATTTATTAAGATTCCAGTAATGCTAAGCTCTTTAGCAGGTGCCTTGAGACCATATTTTTCAGAGTCTAATTTCAGATTCAGACATAAGTACGTTTTATTGGTTTACCATAAACTGTCTGTCCATTGTTGCTTCTCTAAAGCCGCCTTCTGCTTGTCCTGTACGCCACAGCTCTCTTCTCCGAGCTGTGTCCACTTCTACTCCCTGCTGGCATGCAAAATAACAGCTTAGTTTAATTTAGATTTCTTTAAAGCTACAGATAGATCCTGTTTGGTCATGTAGCATCACKATCTAACTATTTTTTCCTCTGTACTTTTTACTAATCTCTGTTACTTACATGACTTATGCTACAGGATATTGGCTACTGGCTATCAAACCCAGCTCCCTTTCCTCTATTTTTAGCCATTTTGTAATTATATGCCCCTACATTCTCTTTCACCTCCTCCCTTTTCTGATAGCCAGTAGCACAGAAGATAGGCACTTCAGAGGCACAACCATGCATGTCCTTCACCTCCCTACCTCAGAAAGGACATAACATATCCTAATGCTTAATTAAGGCTTAATCATGAACCCAGTTCTAAACTTCCTAATAAACATCCCAATATTTCTGCCATCTACATTTTTCCAATTGCACTTGGACCTGCAAGGTGGATGGCAGTTCTCAGAAAAGGTACACTCTTCTACTACTGACATTTCAAAGGAAAGCAATGAATTCCCCAGCAAGTCACAAAACTGAAGACAGACCGTTTATGCAATTAAAATRTCTCCAATGGTACTCCTCTACCCTGGGGAAGCCCACAGCTGTCAGCAAAGTGAGGTGAAAAACCCCTAACTATCCAGGTTATTGCTGCAAGAGGCAGATAGGGCAAGCTGTATTTTGCTAAGAATGTGGTAATTCACTACTACTAATTTACCATGAATAGAAATCAGTGGTGAATAAGGGATGTAAGTGGAATCTGAGGCTAGAAGTGTTTCTGAAGGTATCGCATCCAAGCCCTTTCCCAGTTACCTTTTGTGGAGCAAAYGCGACTTTTTGTATGATTTTTGTAAGTCCTCTACATTTTAAATCCAGTTTTTCTAAGTACTTCCCATCCTTTTATTTATTTCAGCAAAGTTTATTTGCCCAAATCTGTGCCAGACTCATCTAAATTTATTTGTGCTTGAGCCTTAAGGGGACTGGGGGTGGAGGAACCAGACACAGTAAGAAGCTCAGCCTCTCAAAAGAAGCGTGCCTTTTTGAAAAGTCATTTATCATATCAGCTCGTCATTTCTTCCCAGAATCCCACATTTAACTCCAATCATGAAATCCAAAACCCAACACACTTTCATCCAACCGAACCAGCAGCTTCCTCTCTCTGAGGAGATTCCAGGCATACTGATGGGTCTGTGTATTTGTGTGTTCAGAGGAATTTCATAAGGAGAAAATGGATGGATGGAAATGCCAAAGAGATTCAGATAATCTTCCATAACACAGAGTGCATTCAAAACAAAAGTATTCAAGAAAGACTGAATAACTGGAGCACATGGTCCTGCTAGCAATCAAAAAAGGAAAAAAAAAAGCTGCTGTAAAACTCAGTTATTCTGTTAGCTTCCATGGTACTTATACTGATTTACATTTAATATCTAGCTTCAACATGCATCTTCTTGATACCGTAGGGAAAAAATCTTCATAGTTTCACTGAAGTCAGGAGAGCTTTGCAAATTAGCATCAGCTGTCGACATAGCACAAATAAAACCAGAGCAAAAGAACCAAGAAAAGATTATGCTTCTTAATTGCTGAAAGAGAAAAGAAACTAATGTACTGCACAATGTTTAAATAGAAGTCTCACACCAAGAACTGTTGCCCCAAATATATATGTCTGCTAACAAAAGCAAAAGTGATTATCATAGTGAGTGTTGAAAAATGACAGTTTTAAGACCTTGGACTCTCCTTCACAATATATACAATTGCCAGTGCCTTCAACAGAAACTTCATATAAATACCAGGAGTCGGAACTGACTTCTCAGACAAATGTTTGTGCATTCTATCAAGTTGGGACAAAGCCAACATTTCTTATGGAAACATTTTTGGTGGTCCTGGGCAAAGAACATGTTTACTTTATAGCAGATATAACTAAAAATACACTGTGCTACAGCCTCCAATTATCTTGTTTGGAATAGTTTGAGGCTACTCGAGGTTCATTGCTGTTATTTTCTTTATTATATAGTGAAAATGTTGCTGCTTTTCCTGTAATTTGAAAAGCAGCTATTTCAAGATTGGACATCTGTGTTTGGACCTCCCCCGCATGGATAACAAGATCCAGGGTGAAATTTTCCAGAGTGCCCATCTCCCATTTTCAAAAGCAACTCAGGTACTTAAGACATAGATCGATACTTTCCTTGAATTACATAGGCCTTTTAAGTCTTCCATTAATTCCACTGGCTCTACATTATATTGCTTTTCAAGCTGGTTTAACAGCAACTCAGATATATAATTATTTGCACAACCAGTACTAATTAACAGCATACCACAAACAAGGGGACCCAGTCCCACAAACGCTCACACTTCCGTCCAACATCCTCCCCCACCCCGAGCCCCTCCGCAGGGATGTCCTTTGGGATCCATTCAACAGCAGAGCTCCACATGTGCTCAGATGGCTCCGTGATGAGGACCTGTTCTTCATTAAGGCTGATCAACTTTAAACGAAATGCAGCTTGCTTACAAAAACTTTAGTCTGGGTTCCTTAGCTTTCAGTCTCTCCCGTTCTCCCAAACAATTAACCACCTCTCTTTTCCAATCGAGCTTTCCCAGCCTCCAACCCGCTCTGGCATCCTGCGAGTTGTTAATGAATCAGTTCTGCATGAATCATTTCCCATGTGCAGACTGCGTATTTCATCACAGAGTAGATTCTCACAGACGTTCCTCCTTGGTCCCGATGACAAAGAACTACCTCCGCTACCAAAACAGGCCTTCAAGTTTCCACAAGGAGTTAACAGAAGGTGTGTGCCGTGTGAGAGAGGTGAAAAGGGTAGTGGAAGAAGGCTGTGTTAATTTTACAACTCTGACTTCCTTAATTATGAGTCACCAGCAATGCAGGAGAAATCCAGCTTAAAAAGTAAACCTAAAAGAGTGTGATGTCTTAGGGGAATGCTGCAGATTTAAGATGAAACGCCTCATTAAAAGCCCACAGAAGTTAATATGTTACAGTCTCTTATGTCTGTAATTACTAGTGAAATCAGAGACTCAAGACTCTGCAAGAGTTCATGTGTATTTGGAGGAACAACTTTGTAAACTTCTCTGTCTCATAATCAGGTTTTACAACACATCTGAGGAGGGTGAGGGAAGAGAGGAGGTGGTGTTATGGGCTTTTGGTTTGTTAGTTTTATTTTGGGGGACTGTTTCTATACAATAAGAGAAGAGGGTTATTTGTACCAGAGAGGTAGAAAATGCTTCAGCTGAAATATTCTCCCCCCCCCCCAAAAAAAAAAACTCTTAACAGCAAAAAAGGAAGCTGTGTATGTGGCCTACCTGAAAGCTTCCTTTCTTCTAGTAAATCTACAGATGAGTTGAAAGGTTTTTTTTCAGGCTACCACTCGCAGCCTAATAGCACAGCAGATGTGCCATGCAGCAAGAGAAAGTCACTCCTTCAGCCATCCCCTCCGGCCAAGATAATTATCTTATTCATGGAAGCCCAATTCTGCTTTCCTAAATTACGTATTATGTTAAAAAAACCACACTGAAAAACTTGGAGAAAAGGAGGGGGGAAGAGTATTTTCCCCATGCTGCAAGGCACGAGGAATTCCCTTGCTCACCAAAAATCTGACTTTTACGTGTTGTTGCTCCCTCTATCAGGATGCACCATTTTCCCATCAAGATCTGCAGCACTCGCTATCTGTTTGAAGGAAAGCAGCACTAACACAAGCACAGATGTTTTGCCTCTATCCTTCACTCTCCCTTGCCCTAAACTGCACCAGCTCTGCACTGGTGATATGGCTGGGAGCAAGGATGTATAATTTCAATGCTTAACTCTGACTAATGCAGGATGTGTGGGAGAGCAGCACAGCGGCATGAATAACAGCTCTATAAAGCACGTATCAGTATCACGCTAAGTCATTCTTATCATCCAAACAGGATCTCAAGCATGTGCGTGCACAGTACCTTTCCTGTAAAGGTTTTATCATTACTATTGCTTGCATGGAAATCCAGCTGGTATGACATAAAAAGGAGCAGGAAAAAGCAAGTAGCCAAAATCAACATAAACAAATACCTTATTTTCATGTAAATGTCAGTAGTAATAAAAACTTGAGGCAAGAAGTGATTAAAGAACAGTCCAGAAAAAAACAACACGAAAACAAGTCACCCTTCAACCACCACAGGAGACAGAACTGTTCCCAAATGAGATGTTTTTCAAAAGTTTTCCATGAGGTGTCCATAACGAACAGCTGAAAATATCAACTGCATCAAAACTCACATTTAAGTAACAGAGAGACATTTCAAGTAGCTTTCCTGTTGTCATCTCCCCCTTCCCTCTCTCCAAACTAAAAAGAGTATTTAATATTCATGTCCTGGGAACCTCACTGGATAAATGCTTAAACATTAAGCTTAAACTAGAAGCAGATCTAGAGCTTGCCAAGGAGAGGGGAACAAGGAGGGAAGCAGACTCACAGGTAAATATTAGTTTGTACTTGAAAAAGCCAGAGCACATTTTAAAGCTGCTTTTGATTTTCACGCCAACTTCACATCGTCCTCTGTCAAATGTTGGTAGGGCAGGGTGACACAGGGGGAACGAGCGCCTAGTGCCTTTGGCAGCTGGTCCAGGGTGACAGTGACACTGCCAGCCATTATCAGCCAAATTATGGAAAATGATCAGCAGAATTCCAGAAACAAGGGATGTTATTCTTCCTCAYTTTCTTTTTGGCCCCTCTTGGCCCGTGCCTTTAATGCCAGCCACACAGGAGTCTGGCTGGACTGTTGTGTGTGGTTTTGGCACTCACAAAAGGGGCAAGGAATGCTCTTTGGGAGCACAACTCCCCTCCTCTTTGCTCCCATCCTGTAACCACACAGGCCTCTCCTTCCCAGCCATCATATCACCTTGCCATCTGGCAACCTTCATGAGTACTGGCCTGAGCAATAATGCTAGGTAAAGACTGGAAGCTCTTTAAAGCCACAGGAAAGATCCTTCCTGGCCTGCAGCAGTAGACCAGCATCCCTCTGCTGTGACCTGAAAGGGGAATCCATAGAAGACAAAACAATTTTCAGTTCTTCAAATCCTAAAGTGTTTTCAAAACTATATGAGCATACAAATAGACCTGTCCATCTTTGTGGCATAGCCAAGATGAGAGTAACACTAAAACGCTGCTTCACAGCTCACAGCAACACTACAGCACTTTCATGGTCAACATGAAGACCACCACCACTCACTCCAAATCAAAGCTTGAGGGAAACTTTAGAAGCAAACCATAATAACTACTCAAGATGAAATGCAGACAGGAGACCCAGGAACACCACCCAGCTTCTCTAAAACAACACGATGAGGCATATAGAGGTAACAGTCAATTATGGCCTTCTTTTTATGTCTCCTCTTTAGCAGCATAATGCACTTGCTAGGTCCCTGGGTCAGCAGTGACTCAGAGAACAGAGGGCCTTCCAGTGAATCATCCACACATTTTTAAGCACCCTCCAGGTTTTGTTGATTGGGAGATGTCTCACTACCTACACCTTCCCTAAATACTTACTGGGCTGTCCGAGGCATAAGTGAGAGTGAGAGAGAGCACGCGATCAAGGGTGCAAAAGAGCAGGCAATCCTCTCTGAATACCTGAATGCTATGAAAAGGAATACAAGCTACGCACAGATCTAGCAGCACTGCTCACTCCTACAGCATGTGAATATGGGCATAAGCTACACGAAGATAGGGAAACAATGGGATAAGTCACAAATACTTGATTTCACAAGTCAAGACAGTTTTCTTTCCCCTCCCCTCGTGACTAAGCCTTTGGTCCACACACCCACTCCATCCTCAAAAAACAACTCCATGAAACAAATTTGATTGCTCTAAAATACACACAGGCAATGACCAATCACACCTCCTCCTCACAGCACTAAGTCTATTTACTAAGAGTCTGCACCAACTGTCTGCTTTGTATGTAACAGGATCCAACTCCCTCTCTCAACGAGACATTAAACACTAGCAAGTCCAACTCCTCTCCATTTTCCTCATCCCATTCCCAAACCTCCGAGTCTGCAGATAACATCGTTCGCCCAGATAAACTTTCTGAAATCACTCCTAGCTGCTTCCAGGGAAAGGACACTGCAGTGCCAAGTGTGCTATGGACCAGAATTGATCCCAAAACAGCGCTCAAAAGTATGGTAAGGAAGCGAGAGTGGTGGGCTGTGCCACAGAGGTACTTGCCTTTCAGTTAAGTGCACTGGCAGCACTCCATGCCTCACTGCCTTCCCAACATCCCGCTGAGCTTATTAACTTAGGCTTTGTGCCATGCCTTACCTTTAACGTGCTGCTGCTGTGCTGGCTGAGCACTGCTGGTGTAATGGCAAGGACACTGCCTGCAACTGGAGGCAGAAAACCCAGATTTCATCCTCATCCTGGCATAGACCTGCTGCGTAACAACGATGTTAAACCTTACTCTAGGAATCTACCCACCATCTGGAACCACCATCTCTAGTAGCCCTCCCAGCCATTTTCTATTTTGTTCACTACTTGTACCTTGAGATATTTTCCTGCACAAACTTTAAGAAAAAACAAAAAAAACCCCAAACCCGCAAAGCAAATGAAGATCTACCCCTTCTTTTCCCTTTTAGCAACAAGAACAACTTGTCTGTCCTTATGTCATCCCAGCTAATCTCTTCCTCCTCTCTGGCACATCAGATAAATATCTTGTTCCTCCAACCCATCAAAAAACACAGCTGCTAAAATTATCATTCTGACCCATCAATCACACTCCTCTCTCAATCTATCTGGTATCTTCTACGAGGTATTAAGTTCAAACAGACTAGAGCCTTGTCCTCAAGGAACTCCAGCCCTCTTTATATCACATCTGAGAGCTCATCCCAACTGCAGCTTCTCCCCCCTCCTCCCAAATTCCTTGCCCAGACTGGACATCCACCACATGCCTCCCCTTGGCTTCTCCTTCCCTCCCCACCTCGGCCCCTCTTCCTGCCTTGTGCAGCTTTCAGCATTACACTGGGGCATAGAAAAACCTTCCAACCCTGCTGAGATGGAAGGATGATCCTTCACTATCTCATTTCTTTGGAAAGGCCAGTTAAACTGCGTGTGCCATACACTATCAACATGATGCAAACAGACAAAAAGGTTTACAGGGAGGAGATGGTGCAAAAATATTGAAGTAATTAATATAGCCCGCAGTTACAGTTTTCTCTGGATATTCCCACGAGTACTGTCTTGCATCTTTTAGACTGCCAGCTATTCAGTACAGGGACAGTCTGTATTTTCCCCCCGCTTCTAAAGCAATAAGCACATTCTTGGCAGCTAAATTATTAATAAGGAACAAATGGTAATTGATTTATAGATGAGCCCGAAAGAGAGGATTTGTCTTCTTCAATCATCTAAGTCATCATGCCCACACGGCCTTGTCCTGGTTCCGTCCCCACCAAAATCTCAGTCTCCCACCCAGACCAGTAACGCAGCATATCCAGCTCCAAATTATCTGTGTTTACGTGACCTCTTTACCTCTGTTGTATCTGACCACTGACCAGATATTGCAAAAGAGAAACAAAGCATTTATTGTTCTTTCTGTCTCTCTCTCTTCTCAGCCGGCAAGAAAAAGCTTAACTGGATTAGTTCTTAAGATTTTATTTTTATCCATTGTGAGCTTGTGAAAAAAAAAACACCAACAAAAAAAACCCAAACCCAAAACCCTCAAGGAAAAGATGAGTTTTGCATTCAGGCTTTGAATATGCTGAGCTTGGGGAATTAGCTCTCTCTCTGCTGGTGGAAAGTTCCACAGTTCTGGCCCAGCTCTTCACACCAGAAGTATCTGTCCTCCTCCTCCGAGCACTACTTTCTCACATTTCAGCTCCAATACTTGCAACAACAATCTTTGCCCCTGCTTTGCTGAATGAACTGAGGATCACTGGGTAGGTCTTCCCCCTGCTATGAATATGGGCTTACTTGCAAGACAAGCTTGAGGAGCAGCCCCTGAGAGCAGCTACTCCACAGGCTGTTATGTTTATTATAATTAACAGCACCACACACACATCCTATTGCTTTCATAACACTCGCCACAATTTGTTTGGCACGAAGAACCGATCAGCAGTCAGCTTGCCACAAACTCAACCTTTTTAAGGCGGGACCCGTGGCTTTATTGAAAGCAACACAAAGTTTGTTTCTAGAAACATTATGGAGATGACATGTAAAATGTAGCATTGCTGCTTAAATGCTGGCTGAATCCCAAACAATGGGAACTCTTACATGAGGCAAAAACAGACCTTCAAAGGCTTGTAGGCAAATATACTGTCACTGAATATTTTGTCATGGAAGCAAGAGCCTAAAAATATGACACGAGCCGATAATGCACTGAGACAGGCCGGCGCACATCCTGTCTTTACTCTGTAAACACCACAATGCGAATTGGCACTATTGTACAAATCAGGCCACCCATACAAAAAGTAGGACAGTAGTTTGCAATAAACTGCAGCCTTCATCCCAGAGCTGCTACGCTCCTCGGCCCAGATATCTTGCTCTATATTGCAAGAACAAGAAACCTGGTGGGAGCACAGCTTGGCTGCCTCAGCCTCCGGCACGGGCAGGCTGCCCGTCCCTCCCGCAGCCCAGCGGCGCATGCCTGCTGGGGGCACGGGGAGGAGGTGTGGAAGGAGGAAATGGTGTTACCATCCATTTTCTGATAAGGCCAGCACCTGTAGGAGCACCGTGCCCTGCCCGCAGCAGGAAACCCAGCCTTGAGATGTGCTGACTCGCTGCAGCGTGGTTCCTTGCAGTTGGCAGTGGTTTTTAAGTCTTCTTCCCTGCAAGTGAAGGGCCGTTGCTATCTCCTTTCTCTACCCAGAAATCAAAGAAAAAACAGAAGTGCCCCAGGTAACTAGAAGACATTATATTCTGCATTCCTTGTTCCCATTTGCAAAATTTGGGCTTGAAGGGGAAAATATTTTGTTTAGCACAAATGAGAGAATGGTAAAAGCCATACCAGATTGGAAAAAAGGGAAGCACTGGGGGCACAGTTCTCCACCAGAGGAAAGTAAGATTCATTTCTTGTTCTAGTAGATGTAGTTTAGCTAGATTTTGGTGAATTAGACCCAAGTTCTCAAAACCTTCAGATTCCTTTTAGGTCTTTTATTCTTATCAAAACCATCCCCATTGGTCTCAATGCTTTTCTATAAAATACATGTGATAGGTCCCTCTTGTGGAAGTATGTAAGGACACTGGAAACAGTTCAGAGTTTTGATACCACAAGAATGGATGTGAAACTTTAAAAGCATTCAATGCAGTTATGCATAACAGTCCCTAAAACAAAAAGCCATAAACAATCCTTGGGTATAACAATACACATGATCATTCAGACAGTCTAATCTTTTCTCAGAACCTCCAATGTGCCCAGGGCTATGTAAAGTAAAGTTCTAAGGCGTAAAAGGGTATTCCGAAAGGCAAACAAAAACAGGTTCCCAAAACCTGCAAGGTTAGTTACCTTCCAGGAAGGGAATGAGCAGAGCCCTCCAGCTGAACGGTGTGCGCTCATTTGCACATGCAATGAATTCAGTAAATTCCATTCCAGACCTCTAGATCACTGACTTTTGAGGATGCTAATTGTTTTATGGTAGTACCCACTAATCCCCACTAAACCCCAACCAAGTATCAAGGCTAATACACAACCAGCGTAAAAGAGAAAGTCCCTGACCCAAAGAGAATGGGATTTCCATTTACAACAGGACGCAACAGGTAAATGAAACGGACAAACAGGAAGGAGCAGTTATCACAGGAGCAGTTATTATATACCAGAAGTGTGAAGTGGCTTCATGGGGAAAAGAAATTAAAAACATCACTACCACATTCTTCTTCCAGCAATCAATCAGATTTTACTTTCAAAGCATGTGTGCTAAAGTCCAGGTGGGCAAATCTGGGAAGCACTTTGTTTCTTTTTACATGCAGGGGAAGGAAAGAGGGGAAAAGACATGCACAAAACTAAAAATACACATTTTTCTGAAAATCAGAGTGGCCTGAGGAAGAGGAGACTGTGGGGAAATATGTGTATCAGTAAAGCAAAAGAGCACCAACCCTTTTTGCTTTCCTCTGCAGCTCACCTTTGATAAATTATCATGACCCTCTTAGGGATTTTTTAAATCTGTTTTTTTATTATTACTCCTATTTTTAAGGAAGATAAGTTTGTCTCCAGTTTTGAAACTTCAACAAGGGCCACACACTCCCACACAGAAGAATTTCACTGCTATAAAAGCTCTGGCTTCTCAGCCAGCTACTACTTAGTAGCTCTGGTGCAATAAAAAGGCAGCTTTGGACCGCTACAAGAGGCACTAAGATCCTGTAACGTTCCTGGATGCACACTCCAGAGAAGACAAAAACATAACTTACAAATTACTTGCCCCCAGAAGCCACTGAGGGCTGAGCGGTATGCCTGCATACCACACAGCACACATTTGCTTATACAAAACCTCTGTAACTATGTCATGGGTGGGAGGAGCGGGAGTGCTGCATGTGGCTGTGTGGGCAGGACCAGCACCTGGGACTCAGCAGCACTGCAAATAAACACAGTTTATACATGAATAATTGTATAGTTTTAAAGGCATTTATTTCTCAACAAACAGCAATAATATGGAAACTGTGCAAAAAGGTGGCATTGAATTTTCTTGAGCCAAATCCTTCAGATGTTAGAAAAAAAAAAATAATCAAAGAAAAGAAAAGGGCTGGAGAAGGGCCAGGGTGCATACCAGCAGCAGGGGAATCCTTACATGACCAAGGCTGTGGCTGGTGCATTCCTGACTCATAAGCCAAGGTGCATCCGGTGGCTGTGTCAGGTGCCGGATTGGCAAAAGCATTCCCTCGTAATGGCTTCTTAATTGTTTTCTGACAGCCATGACACATTCTCCAGAGGGCTGTGAAGCCAGAAATTTGGAAGACAGTGTGCCATTTGTCACGAGCAGGCATAGAGCAAACCAACCACCTGCTTCCCGTCTGCGTCTCTGCCATTCTCACCTGCTGATGTGTTTAGAAAGCTCTAAGTGTGGTCCCCAGCGAACAATTCCTCATTACCCAAGTTGGCACTCCAGAAACACCCCCTCGATGTTATGTTTAAGCATTTGCTAGACTTTGTGCATCAGCTCCATTAATTTAACTGCTTAAATCTAAGCACATACTTAGAGGGCCCTGCAGAAAGGAGATGGATTGAGGAAGCACTTGAACGCTTTGCTCAGTTAGGATGAAAGAGACTTTGGAATCTTAAAACACTGCCGTTATCTTAGATAATGAAGTGTTTTAAAAAAAAAAAAAAAAACAAAAATAAAGGCCTTCAATATTTTCTGTTGCGAGCAACTATTATTTCAACCCCAGCAGGCAATACTGTCTAAGGTACCTCAAGGCAACAACTATGCATGCTTATTTAAAGACAATATTCACCCCTACTCTGTTCCAAACTCCTATCTGAGTAAAAGTCAACATATTTAGCATTTTGCTTCCTGCTGAAAAGATTTGACAATTGTAGGCCTTGTCTGTGAGATGAGGAAAAACAACACGGAATATCACGTGTCACTTCCTTTTCATCGCATGCAAACCTGGGATAAGGAACAGGGGCGGGTAAAGGCACTCTCCTTTTACCTAAGCTTTCATGCATAATAAATTAAGAAGGGTGGGCCTTTACTCAAAGCAACTTTTCTTTAAAGCTCTATATTAATCAAATCCCTTCAGAACAAGTTCATTTGAATGTATTTAATTTTGCCACTGATAATAGCACAAGTGTATTGCATCATCTTCACTAGAACAGTAATGCCTTTTAAGTTTCTTTTTAGTAGCTGCCTCAGACATGCCTTAGATAATTTTGTTGGCCAACTGAGGACTAATGCAAGACATATTCGATGAATAAATGCATTTCCAGAGCCTCAGTCTCAGAAGGTGATTTTGCAAATGGCCAATGAGAAGTGCCTGCTTTGAAGTGTTCCTGGAATCAGCTACAGTTGCTTAAACCACTGATCAAATTCTACCAAAAAAGGCTAAGAGAAATGTTACTTCAGACTAGGTTTATCTTTCCTATAAATGCAAACTACTACATTAAAACCAGAACTTTCCCCTATGAAATATGCACTTTCACAGCTTCAGAGTATTTAACTGAGGTGCTTAAAGTCAACATTTCATTTTCTTTCTTGGAACAGTTCAAAAAACTTAAAGCCAAACTTCACTGAATGGAAAAGGTAACTTCAAAAGTCTTTCCCCTAAAAATAAACGATGAAGTTACACCAGCCTATGTGAAGGACCAGTTCTGCTACTCGTAGTGATACAGGGTTAACATCACTCCAGTCTACTGTGCTCTATAAAGGATTTCTTAGCCAGTAGGTCTCCTGTTTTTTCCTTCATCCAAAAGGCTCATTCTCTTTGGGACAAATCCAACAACCTTAAGTCAGTGAGAGCTCACTTGGCTTTGTACTGCCCAGCACCATGTGCAGGCACCACGCAAAGCAGAAGAGATGCTCAGCCCCATCCTGCACTTTTGCACAGCTCAGCCAACAGAAGATGTAAAGCAAGCTTAGGAAGGCATAGCTAACGATTCCTTCACCTGGCATTTCCCAAGGAAGGACAGACAGCCCTATGCCAATCCCCTCCCAACATTGCAAGGGACACACCTGGGTGCATGGGCAGCTGGAAGAGGCCTGTCCCCAGGCCAGAGCAGCTCTGGAAAGCTCTCGGCAGCCAGCTCCAGCCCGTGTAGGGATTGCAGCACTGCTCTGAGGACTACAGCTTCTTGATGTTTCCTCCACAGCTGAGGATCTGGGCCAGTGAGTGCAAGAGTGGGTGTGAAACACCACTGCTGGGCGAGTGCAGATTTCTGCCTTGGTAGTGGAAATCGTTACAAAAGGTCTATGGTAAGAGAAAATGAGGCTTGTTGTGCTCTGTGGGAGTTGCTGGGTGCTAAAGAGGCCACTTATTCTCATGCTTCAACAGACTTGATTTGATGGTACACCTATTTAAGCAATCCTGGCCCAAGCTTCCCAAATCCATCTGGATCCGTACTTCACCTTCACTAGTGAAATCCCAAAGTGTACTCTGCCCAAAATTCAGCACAGCAGACTGCAGGAAATGCACAAGGTTATTTCTATCACATCATTCTAAATACGGTCTGCCTGATATTTTGGGGAGGGAACAGAGGAATGGAGATTGCTACATAGAAGGATTCATTACATTTCTTCTTTAAGATTATTTTGTTCTACTTTGTATTTGTTGCAACATTAAACCACTTTGACTTACATTTTACACAGAATGTTTACAAGATGTGTGGGCAAATTTAGTGATATATATTTTTTAAACTTGATTACTTCCCCGCACACACACACAGTCTGAGTTACTCTATACATAAGGTTCCCTTCACAGTAAAAATGCCAGGACTTTCCATACACATTACTGCTTAAGAACAGCATTCCTGGCAGGTCTTAATGCATCTGAAATGATTGCATTAAGCTCCCAGCATTGCTTCAAGTCCTATCTGAGGAGAATGCACACCTGAAAAAAACACCAAGGGAAGCCATGAAAGAAAATATACTGAAGGAGCTCACAGACAAGGCAAATCAGAAGTGCCTTACATTAAGTCAGTAGACATTTCAAAGAAAGCACACCATGGTGCTGCCAACTTGCTCTCGACGGAACATTTTGTTTTAAAAGGCTGTTTTACAACAAGGGTGTTTTCTTCTTGTCAGGATCGCAGGAATCCTCTAGACACCCTTCCTGAAAAGTGTCAGCATTGCACAAACGGGCTTCAAGAAAGAAGGGAGATTTTCAAACATCTCCTTAGTGAAATGCCGCCTGGGCCCTTTCCAGTCAGTGGTGCAAGAGTGGTGCTGTTACTCCGCCTTCGATGGCATTATTCCCTGGGCACATGCCTTTGCTTCTCTCATTTTGCTGTGGTTTTCCTAACATTATGCTTTTATAGGAGAGTTTTGCAGCAAGTTTGAGGGAAATGACATCACCAGCCCTCAGTTCAATCAGCTTAACACAGAAAGCTGCCTTCAAAGAAGCTTTTAAAAACACATTTTCGGTGGCTCTTTAGCATTTAAAAAAACGCTTGTGCATCCAAGCCTATAAAGTCATATAAAGAACTTCCAATTCAAACATCTGAACACTGATACATATTCATTCTCTGTGCTGCTAATTAACCACAAGCTGATTTCCTTCAGCAGTGTGTTTATTTTAGCAGTATGGTTGTCCAGAATCCACCTTCCAGAACATAGCAATAATCAGTCTTCATAAAACAAATAGATATGTTCACTGCTATACTGAAAAAAATTCCCATTGAATCAGTGTTTTGGCTTCTATCAAGAGCACAAAAGGTAACAGGCTCTGATCAGACCTGGAAGYCTCCACTTACAAAGAAGGAAATATTTCTCAAGAAGCTGATAACAACCATTTTTGCCTCTTAGTAGATTAATTAGGCCAAGAGTGACATGATATGGCAGAGGCAAAGTTAAAACCCAAAATACTCTGTTGTCCAGCCACAGACCCCCATTTTTAGTATGCTCCTGTTCTTCAATACAGAGCAGTAACAAGTGAGACTAATCGATACTGAGGAACCATGTGGGCAACCAGGAGAGAGCAAGGGTGCAGCGGCACAGGGCACCCCAGAGGCCTTGGAGGGAGGGAGGCCGCAGCTTTTCGATGCCATCTTGAGAAAAGCGGCTTGAGAAAAAATGGCAGCATGTCACAATTTGTCCCCAGAAAAAGAAACTAAACCCCAAGGGAGTAGGCAGTTCCCTGAAATGAACCAAGCGAGCCCTCTAATATGAAATCTAGAAACGGAAAAAGGCACAAAGAAACAGAGACAGGAAGGCAAGAGGCACAATGGGCTCTTTTTAAAGGCGGCGATAAAGCACTTGTGCCGGCACAAAAGGAGTGAGGAGGAATCAGCCCATCTATCAACGCTGGGGAAGCAGGTTCTAGTGAAGATATACATTTTAGAGATGATCAAATCAGAGATACCTTGAAAACAAGCTGCCCAGCAAGGAGCTCTGGCCTAGCTGCTCACCCCTGGCTGCGTGATGGGAAGGAGGGCTCAGCTACCTCGCTGCCGGCATCATGCATGTACACAGGCTGCGTGGGAAATGAATTTTATCTTCGAACCACTGCTTGGCATCCTCCTCACTTGTGTTATTTATAGCTTGAACCTCAACTTTTTTGGAAAAATTAATCCTTAAAAACAAAAACTCTGAGCCATGTTCAGTGAGGTACTTTTAAAACCAGTAATAAACAACTGGCACCTACTTCATAGGCCTGTATTACGAGTGTTGACCGTCAGCTTTATGCAGGTACCTTAATAACATAGTGAATACGGGCTTCAGAAAACCCAGGCTGCAGAACAGCCCTCTCGGCGCAGCAACCAAAGTGCCTAATGGGAATTAGCCTCCATCTGGCTGTGCCACTTCAGGAGATACCTTAATACTTCATATTCTTTATTTCTGCAGCAAACAGACACTTGCCTTGACCCAGGGCCCTCCTGAACATAGTCCCCTTAATGAAAAGCTGGTTTGCTGAGGCACATACTCATCTACTATGGTATGAACAACCACAGCACAAATCCAAAAGCACTAATGGGTATGCTATAGAGAATCTATGTTGGCATTATATATGAGCTCTTCCTTCTTTACTCTTTGGGCTTCTAAATAGATTATCATTTCTGTCACTAAGCATGAAATTAACTACGCAACTGTGGGGTCACAACAAATTTTTCACTCACTTAAAGAAAAGCAGAATTAAAACTTGCAGGCTTAAATTCTGACTTCATAACCCTGTATCCACAAATAGCTCCATTAACTTGAGAGACACTAACCGGAGAAGGTACAGCTACCGGTGGTAGCCACAGGGAAAGCTACCTTGGCACTGACAACGTGTGAAAGGACTGGTCTGCAAATGCAGGAGGCAGCTGGGTCCGACTCGACTCTGCTGTCATTCCACTCCATATTTTCTGTCTGTAGGTTCTTTAACACTTGTCTTTATTTTTCCAGGTAATGCCTAACATTCTTTCATGGGAAGATCTTCCACACACTATGCAGAAATACAGCACACTTTTAAAATAACCATTGCTGGGCTTTGTTTGTTTCACTTACATTATGAAATGCTTTTTGATGGCATTTCAGGATAGATTGCCAGACAATGAAATCTTAATGATTGAGTATGAAGGGTGATAAATGAAGGTCAGTATCACCATTAGCTGAACTGGTACTAATAGGTGGCACAATACCAAAAATATCCAAGTGTATGTTCTTCATTGATGAAAAATGAACACTTCCCAGTAATGATGCCCAAAGGTCACCCCAAAGATCACAAAGTAAAAGCAATTTGCATGGCCAAAAAACAACAACAAAAAAAAAACCCCAACCCCCCCCAAACTCCCAAAACAACAGAAAAAGAATAAGCCTTGCTAAAAGTGGATGCTTTGACCTCGTCAAACTTGTGGCCTGCGTGTATTCACCACTTCTTGTGGGACTGCATTCCCAAAGAACAAGCCCTCCTTCATGTGGGGTGTTACTGGTTAAAACAATTTAGGAAGACATTTTTTATTCTCCTTGTTCTTTCTACCACCAATTGTTACTCATGTTTTGTTTCTGTTTATGCAATCAAGTCCTTTCACTCTTAACCATGATCTAACTACAGTTCTAACCAACATAAGGGCTTCATGTTATATGCTGGTAGGCAAGCAAGCACGAGACTGTATTTCAAATTGGCAGTAATCCCATACAGAACTTTGTGACTTTCTTCTTCCCCCGGCAAGGTATTTCTGCTGACAAGGCACACACACCGAGACACATTTCGACCCTGCATGTGGTAGAACATCTCATCATTACACAGTTCTGTTTTGCTCCGGCCTGGTTTTCCACAGCTCTAACTCTCGGATGAAAACTCAGCATGGGAAACCTCAGCTCCTTTATCTTCTGTTTTCACCAAGCCAGGCCTGAAATCTTCATTGGCACAGCAAWGTGAATTAAAGTGTGATTCTTGTAATCATTTTTTCACCAAAAGCCCTACTGTTGACGCAGCGGTATCAGTAAGAGACATCTTTTTTTACCATTATAAATTATTTAACATTTATAACTGATACAAAATTCTACTGGCAGACTGTTTAGCTACCTTGGAGAATATTGCTAAGGCACAACACTCCACAGTAAAACTTAGCTTTTTTTGTGAAATGCATTATTTCCAACTTTGGTTAAATTCTTAAGGCTGGTTGGATTGCTCTGTGGCCCAGAAGCAAGAGTAATACAGGACATAAGCACCAGCTTTGTAGAGAACATCCTTGCTTCCATTAATCTCCTTTTCAGTAGGGACTGAGACCTAGAGCTAACAGCAATGCAATCAAGGCCAGATACCCAGCTTCTCTCTCCCAGGTTGCTGTGCAAAGAGCCTCTCCTCTCCTGTCAGCTGACCCCTAAGGATCTTTCTTCTCTCATTTGCCTTTCTGATAGAGGGAAAAGGGCTCAAAAGCAAGGCTTCTGCTGGAGCCTCTGGCTCTGCAAGGAGTGAGCACTTTCCCTGGTTTCTTCACCAGCCCAGCACTGAGTATGGCTGCATATGGTCTTAGTGGTAACCAGCTAGCAGAGACGTCGTGAGTCTCCATCACAGTCGCTGTCAACTCAAGGAAGAACACGCTCCAGGAGGGGCTGCAAAATGCTCAGATTTAGCGGGGTCCTCCTTTTTAAGCGTTACCATCTTCCATTGCCTTTTGCTGTCACAATGTGGTCCTATCCATGTGCAAGACAAAAAGCCATCTGAAATGCCAGATCTACACTAGCAGGAGAGGTACAGTCAAAATGTCTTTGCTGCAAATGCCTCTGTTGAAACTCTCAGAAAATTTAGTGGCAAGTCAGGATACATACTGATACAAGATCCTCTGTACTGTGAGGGCACCCTCCCATGAGACAGAGTTATACAAAATAATTGACCAAAATTAACTGAGTGAAGTCACTGAGAGACCAAATGTTTCACCAATAAAATTTAAAAAATATTCACGATTCCAAAATATAAGTCATTGGCTGTACTTACTTGCCTTAAAAATACCTTACCCAATGAACATGTTTACTCACTGCTCTTTTCCTCCTACTAATCTGCTCATGACTCTTGCCAAGTCAAGTTTTGATTCCATTTCTCCTGAAAACTGGCATTATTTTCTTTTTTAAAAAAATCTAAGTAATTTAGAAGCTCAAGTTGAAAATTCTGCTTCATTGTCCTCATGCAACCTGCAAGGTATCTAATGCTTTTCCGACTGCTAGCATCCCTCCTGGCACATACCGGCCCATTATTACTTCATATGGCATCAGGAGATATTTTGCACCAGAACACTCCTAACCTAGCCACTTTAGGAACCAGTTTAGGTTTTATGTCAGCTTTCTCTATGAACTATGCAGTCTGCTCCCTCCCATGCCTAACTGAGGCAGGGATCCATTTTGTTATTCCCCAAGAGAAGGCAGGTAAGGAGAGGGGGGATATATGAGGCAACTTTCAAGAGTGCCTTACCTTGTCACAGAAATCCAGTTCAAGCAGAACTACTGGTGAATAAAAAGTTAGGCCTGCCCATGACTACATCTTCTCTTGCGCTAAAAAAAGCAAAGCTATGAGAAAGGGCAAGCGGAGAAGATGACTGTGCCTACTACCCTGCAGAGCTCAGAAGTCCCCAGAAAGGGTATTTGAGTGCTACGTCAGCCACACTTCACACACGGCAGTGTTGGTAGGCAACTTGATTTCCCTTCCTGGCTGTGGTCACATAGCGGGCAAGGGTTACAAAGAGTCACACTTTGTTGCTTGCCTGCTACCGCGGCACCTGTCTTCCCTTTCAGCATTGGGGCCAAACCTGAGGGCTGCACAGATTATCTTTACTCATTAATAAAAGGATGCTGCAATGCAGCCTTTACACCATACTCTATCCCCAAGGAGAAACATTGCTCATGATGCTGAAATTCTACATGATGTTTTCAAAAGCATTAAGTTTTCCCTCCTTACATCATTACACAACAAAGTGTTTATGATAACCTGAAAAAGAAAACTGTATTTTATACGTAATTACGCAATTATATGGTCCCCATTACCATAGCATCCAAGTGCCTGACACACTTTTGCATACTTGTCGCAGTATTCCCAAAAGAATTATTTGCTCCATTTCGAAGAAAGGAAGCTGAGGCAAAAGGAGACTAACCGATCTGAAGTTATGATGAGAACAGGAGTGCAAGTCCACCAGTTCTCTGTTATGCCCAATGTTTAATGCCATTTCCATATCATGTAYGTGTGTAAACACTCTTTGCAGAAAGCAACTGCAACAAGAAATAATAAACTTTATCTTATATCTCACAGTGGCAAGACAGGAAATTCTTTATAATAATTTACAACAGTAAAGAGTAACATTTACTATATATATGCTATTTTAATATAGACATTTCTAACAGCTTCCCTGCTTGTTACAGTCCTCCTGCCTAAAAAATTCTAAAAGCATRCGTGTGTAGAGGGGGGAAGCGATTATGTGATCCTCCTCGCTATCACGCACGCCCTCCTTGCTATCTTCTTCTTTACAGAACAGTCACCCCTGCTGTATCAGGCAGAGCCAAGGACAGACACRTGCAATCCCAATAAGCAACTCCCCTGTTCCTCTTCAGAGACTTAGGACTTAATCCAAAAGTCAGGAAGAGTTTGTGAAATGTGCATGGGCTTTGGATCAGGCCAGTCATGTCTGTGTATGTATTTGCTTAGTATAACTTAAAAAAACCCCAAATCTTCTCACAGTCCAGGGCTTACACGACATTCCCATGCTGCTTCAGCAGTGAATTCTGTGGATTGCCCTTTACCAGTCAGCCTCTGCGGGTCTCTCACAGGTCACTGTAAAAATCAAATACCGACACCCCCAGCCCTTGCAAATTATAACGTCTTTGTCCCATCTACACTACGTGGTTTGGCATAATCAAATACATTTTGAATGAGTATGAGTATACAGCAGCAGTCTTTTATTAATTGGCTGTTATTTAAAAAAAATTTTTTTTGGAGTGTCTCTTGTGGGAATTCCATTTGCTCAGTCTGTGCAGGAGGCCTCCGGAGTTACTCAGAGAAGAGCTTCACTGGAGCTTCTCCAAAAAAGTAAATACAAAACCAAATTCAAGTACCCACGTTGCAGACTTGACACTTCACCAAGAAAACCCTCCCCCTCACACTGACAAACAGCAAAATTTACCTTCTAAGGAATCAATAAAATACACATGTGAAGTACACACACAGTAAAACCACAGGGGTTTGACAACCCACTCCAAATGGCATTACTGAAACTGAGGAGTTCATAGATCTGCACAGCCAACATTAAAGCAGACAGACTAGGGAAAAACCTCTACTCACCAACCTTTTCACCCCACCTGAGCAGAGTGCCTTACACAAAGTCTTCGAATGCACCCACGGCAGGCACCCAGCTGGCAGACGGCGAAGCTCTGTGCTGCGCTTTCTCTCACCACGGCTTCCCCAGTGAAAGCGGGGATCTTCTGGGGACTTCCCTCCTCTCAGATTCAGTTACTCTAAACTACCCAACCATGATGTCAGGGGTCCATAAGAGCAGCTTCACGCTACTTCTGTACACCATATTACTCATTTGCAAATTCTAGCCTAGGCCACAAAGACCTCTACGTCTTTTGGCCTACTCCGGTTTTGGGGTTTTTTTTTGGTCAGCCAAGCACACAAGGCTGTATGCCCACCTTGCTGGCCTTTCTCTAAATAAGTGTTTACTGTAATACAGTAACTTTTAAGAGCATTAGCGAGAAACCCCCCTATCAATTCTGGCAAAAACCAAAACACCCACAGTAAGTGACAGGAGACACCAAAAGCAGAAGGCATCTTGCCAACGCTTTAAACAAGATCTGTAACAATCTGCAGATCACAGCGCAAGCTAACAGCATGCCACATTACAGTGAAACATCTACACATGACGACTCTGTCTGCGGGTCCAATACATGGTACCCTCAAAGTGAAGCGGAAAGGAAAAAGTGTAATATAATGAGGCAGAGGGAAATGGAAATATACAGACTGTCCCTGTCATGGGCAAGGGGGAATGGCACACTGAATGTGTGCACATTGCAGTAAGAAAACGGAGATTGGAGATGGACCCACTGGTGAGGGACAAAACTAGCCAAGAGAGGAAACAATGATGGACATGAGCATCCAGGGGAAATGGCAAAGCGGTGACAGAGAATTGCAGAGAGCTCCAGAGGCAGATGGAGTGGAAACCATTACAGTCGGGAAGGCAACATGAGGCTTTTGGCCTGATGGGCAGAACAAAGGATATATAGAGCCCCGCAGTGTCGAGCTGCTGGCACAGAGAATGGGCTCTGGTGGGGACAAGCTACCTCTGCTCAGAGCTCAAGGATGAATACAACAAAGAACGGAGAGCAAGCTCCTATCGTTAGTTCAAAACAGCCTCATCTCATTAGACTGGTATAAAACTGAAGTTACGGCATAAAGTTAATCTCTCCTTTGCAATAACAGTTTATACCAGTATGTTGTGACAAAGGTAGCTGGCATACATCTCTTCTGCAGGTTGCCAAGGCACAATCAAACACTCAAACCTCTGATTAAAAACTCCTCTTGAAGCCAAAAGTGAAACAGTTGTAACACCTGTGAGAAAGGCAGCACTAATTAACTCAAGAATTTCCCAGCTTGTTAAGTGTTACATTTCTTGACAGTATTTCAAGTGCAGTGCCAAAAAATACCAACATCTGTAACAAAACTCCAAACTAGCAAAAAAAACACTAAAAAAAAGCTCCCCCCACAAATACACATACCAAAACCAAGATATCTGTAGCACAACAAGAAAAAAAAAAAAACACCAGGCAGAAAAGTTTAACGGTTTTTAATAAGAGGCATATATCAAGTGAAGTGATTTACAACTTAAAAGTCTAAAAGTTTAGAGGAACAACAGAGTATTACTCCCAAGGGGAAGACATTTTGCTCATATACCTTCTCTGGGAAAAAAAAAAAAACAGAAAAAGGTTTAAGAAGATTTCTACTTTTCTGATAGGTATCATACAAATAGACACACATGTATAATCATTTGATAGTTTGGATGTATTAAGTTGCAATTTTAAAGTCTTTCTTTTTAGTGTTGTACGAACTACACAGGGAACAACTTCAAGTTTAAATCGGGTGCCACTGACCTTCCTCTTCCTGCTCTAGTAAAGACTCTAAAAATTGGATAATATTACAGAGAAACTGTGTTGCAATTCCTAGGCACATCAGGGTCAGATAAAGTTCAGTCTTCCCTTTGAACTTTCTTGCCTCTGTGGGCTATAGTCAAATCCTCAGTGTTATTTTAACATGGTTTTTAAAGTTTAATTTCCTTTTTGTGGCTTTGCATTATTAACATTATTGACGTTAAAAGTGATATGCAGTCCCCTTTTCATCTTTCAGAAAGCATGGAAATATTTGTGGATTCCTCCCCCCTCCATTAATTAAAAACTTGCCTCAGCAACCCTCTTCAGTTGCTGCACAAGGCCCTTGCTGCACAGAAGTCAATAGGAGAAATCCTTTCTCCTTCAGTGGAACCAGGATTTCTATAATCCACTCTTCCCAGGAAGGGCTTTGCAGTTTAGCAGAGCAAGAAGCCAGCATTCAGCTTCATCAAGAGTGTTTTGAATTGGTTCCTTTTCGGTCTGAGTCTCAGTGCTTGACACACGGTAATTTAAAATAAGCAAAGCGAAGAAGAGTTTTAAACAAGTCTCAATGTTAACCCCAGGAGCAGAGCGGTGACAAACCAGACTAGCAAAGCTTTGTAACATTTTGCTTTAAATCAACATCATCTGTACCCACCTAAACCACTTCATAGCCTTCTGGGAGTTGCTATAATGATGTAGTTTGTTTTGAGCATACTTTTTTCCTAAAGGCAAGGTCCGTTATTGGATTCTACATCCTAGGTTCTGCCATGTGGTACCTCTTTTGGGGATCTGACACCAAGTTAAGACAGGCACTATAGCTGGAGAATCTGGGCACCTGACTGAACAGGGCCAATATAGAGGAGTGCAAAAATATGGGATCCAGAAGGCCATTTCCCAGGGAGTATCACAGCAGCCCATGCACCGAGATTAACCTCAGCCAAATGTGGAGTACTGACCTTTGCTTTTTCAAAATAAGCAATAATAGCAAATAAGCAATAAGCGAATAAAGTGTTGAAAAACCGAAGTCAGCTGGAAAATAAAATCCCATTCTCAAACGAGTTTTATGCCTAACGTGTTCTTTTTTCATGTAGAACTCCGTCCTCATTTCGTATTAATGTACTAAAGTAACCTGAAAAATCAGGTCAGCAAAGCGTGACTCAAAGAGGGGCTGGTGAGCCTCCAGCATTTGGGGGAAAAAAGAATAAATAACTATCAAGGTGCTCAGTCAGAGATACTTTTAAAAATCTAAAAATACAGCTTCAGGCATCTAATTTTGCAGAATCTTTGATTCTGGAATGAAAAAAAAAAAAACAAACCAACGAAACAAGCACCACATAAATCCAGTTAAGATCCTATAAGCTTTTCTGTAGCAGTCACTACTTGCCATAGGAAAGCAGAAATGATTCATCTAACTCTGAAGCGCTGAAAAAAAGTCACTTAACAGAAACAAGTTAGCAAGGACAGTTTGATGACAGTTTTTCCGCGATGACAGGCTTCTAAAAGATATGCCAGTTACAATAAATATTTCCAAATTAGATATCTGGCATTAAGTTGAGAGCGCCAAAGGCTTAAAGATGTCACATAACATAAATGCAGCTCTGTTTAACTTTGCAGTTTCTGAAGCAGTGAAACCCTAGGCTTGCTCTCTTTTTTTCTTTCCCCCCCTCTCCCTTTTTTGATATGCCAAATCCATGACCAACACAAGAAACTTCTTTTGCTCCGCTGTGACTAACATTTATCATTTGTATATAAAGTAGCCATTATTCAACCAAATGCGAATTCAGCAAGTGCTTTTAAAAATCACCCACCCCCTAGCAAGAACCGCAAACCAAACAGCCGCCCACACCCCGGCTGGAGCATGCCTCTGCATTCCTGAGCGCTGAATAACAGGAGTCTCTTTGAGTCCATGCTGCGCTTTCTTACTGCTCCTCAAAGCCTTAAGAGAGACCTTCCTCTATTGCAGAGTCAATGCTGGAATGGCAGCTTGTGTCACACCTCACACATTCAGTTTAACTCCTTTCTAAGTGTAGCTTAAAAAGAAGATGCCCCTGACTACTTTTTCTTACTTTAAAAAAAAAAAAAAGAAAAGAAAAAAAAAGGTGTCAGATTTAAAAGAAAAGAAAAGAAGAAATAAAGTATAAAAGAACAAGTCCCTCAGCTGTGTCCTAGTTCTGTCTTGGAATCACTGAAAGTAAGAAGAGGACTGAGATGCAACTCCTGGGTGATTCTGTTCCAAAATGATGCCAAAAATGATGCCACATGCATCCTCACTGATTCAGGCATGAAAGCCGAACATGAAACCAGTCTGGTCAAAGAGCAAGAGACCTACACAGAACTCATTTCTTCACTCAGTCGGAAAAAGGTTTGCGTACCCTTACACTAGAGGGTATGCAAACCCCAGACAGGCTGGCTTTGGGCTGCCATACCGGGAGAAACCTCAGTCTACCGTGCCAGGCTTGGGTCCCCTGCTCTTGCAGGAGGGAACGGGACCTGCCCTCCAGGTCCGCAGCAGGTTTTCTTGCAGTACTGATCCCATTTCTCACTGCTTTGCCCATCTACCCCACTGAGGCCTCCTTGCACTGCTGGATATAATATGGCTCTAGGGAATGGGGGCAGCACACACAGCTGCTGCGGGCTATAAGTGGAGAAATATCCTGAGAAAGGAACAGCGTCTCTGGCTGGAGAGCGTGGAAGGTTCACACAGCCTCCGGCAGCTGCAGAAGCAATTTTGGACCGAGGAACCACAGAAAGCAAAGGCACCCCCAGGAACCAGTCCCCTCGGAGTAAAATCAGAAATATTTCCAAATGATGAAATCAGGCCACAAATAAATTCTCAACAATATGCAGATAAATTGCTTATGTTTAAAATCACTTCTTTACCTAACATTAAGTTCAGAGTCAGATCTCAACTTCCATTTGCTCCATTCGGCTGCAAGCCTGCCAAGCGACAGTCGAACCCATGACATGGGACGGGGATGGTAACAAAAGCCTCACCTCAGTGTCTTGGAAATGTTGATGTTCTGTACAATGCTTACCCTCCACACTTCCCAGGGTTGAAAAGGGAGCACCTGGTAGAGAAGTTTTGCACCACACAACAGTAATTCCCAGATCGGTCACCTATCCGGCAGCAGCTGGATTTGAAGATCTTTAACAGGAAGCCAGATATCTCTCTCGAACTTAAGTCCTGTATTTTCCTTTTGTCCAGTGTTAATGTAACATTCCCATGCTATGGAACAGTCATGGAGTAAAGCATCACCATCCAAACACTGTTGTACCACAAGCTGCATATCTATTTATTTATTAGGCTGGGGAAAGAGTCCAATGCTTTGGGTTTGCTGCTCTACTCAGTTTATTCATGTTATGCCTCACCTTGATTGGACTTTTATAATTCTCTGAGGCAAGAAAAAAAGCCAACAAATCAAATACTAAAGACAGATTTAAAAATGGGATTGCCATTTTGAGTAATTGAGTAAAACTGAGTAAAAAATGAGTAATTTTTTTGCTGTAGAAGGTAGTCAATCACCCTACGCCATGTGCTGTATCAAGGCACAGAGACTTTATTTTCTTTTGCTGCTAGCTTTGCCAAGATCTTTACAGGAAGGACTGGAAACTCCTATGACGCATCACACACCAGCTATGATCCAAGGCAGGTACCCAAGTTGGTGAGCCAATATGATAATCCTGTATTGCTAAATCCATTGTTTCCCTGAAAAACCTTGAATCACATTCAGTACTCTGCTGGCCAAGGAAACCGGATGTTACTTTTTGCAAAACCTGCCACCACCACTCCCAAGTCAGCGAGAAATTGCTCGAGAGAAACGAAGATTCCCCCAGGCTCTTCCGATTGGAATGTTTGGCCCACTCTCCTTCTTCCCCTCACCTTTGTGTGCCTGAATGTGAAAAGTCCGGGAAATAAGGACAAAATATTTAAAAATAAAAATCAAAATCTTTGCTACTGTAAAGCCTAGGAATTTTTGTCCATAAAGAATTAAGAGTCCAGGTTTCAAAGCAACAAGTTACTTTGGGGTTAAAAAAACAGAAAAAAGTTTCATTGTGTAACTGGATTAAAGAAAGAACTCTTGATGGGTTAACTTAATGAAACGATTCCAAGTAAGTTCTATTCTCCCCTTATTGATTGACTGAGTATCTAGCACTTATCCTCATATAATGGTATCAACACAATCAATAGCTCTCCAAGTAATGTCAGCTGCTAGCTAATTTACACTTCCATAGTTGCCATCTGCTATTCAACCCGTTGTAACACAAGCCATCAGCCTAGGATCTCTAACTAGCATGGTCAAAACAAAACTATTGAAAGACAGAAATTTTATCCATATTCCCAATGGGTAAAGGAATACATTTAATCCAATTATGGTTTCATCACTCTTAGTTTTTCAAGTTTTCTTCACACAGCCAGGAAATTGTGTTACAGTATCTGTTTATTTAAATTCAGTGATCAGCCCTGCACTTCAGAGAGAAATGAAAGATATTAATTGTTATCTTGGGTAAATCGATTAAGACCCGAGAATTCCAAATAAAAAAAAGCTAAATGATCCTTATCTGCATGATCTCCTGAATGCTTCCTATCATTTTCAAAGTACATTTTATCCAGCCTCATGGAAGGAAAAGATGCCTAGCTTACATTAAAAGCAAGTGTCTCTCAGGAGGATTTCTTGATTCTTTTTTAACAGAGTATTAAGAATATTATTTTTAAATGCATGCTGTTGGTCTGCCATTAGAAATATGTTTTTAAAAATCTGCATATTATTTCCCTTTGAAATCACTGCTGGTAAAATACAGGGCCATGAAAAACTATGACAGAAATACGCAGAACTAACTAAATGCTTATACTTAACAGTTCAAGCACCTAGTAGGTGTGCAGAGTTGGAGTTTACTCCTTCAGAACTGCTTCACAAAACCATGCAGTTACTACAGGACAGGATGCAAATTCCAGATTTGATCAGAAAAGAAGCGATCAAAGATTCAACAAACTGGATGACAAATGTTCAACTGTATGAGTCGCTACAAACAGAATCAGCATGATAATGCTGAACTCATAGCCAGGATTATACCCATGATGGAAACAATGGGACATATGGGCACAAGTAATAGTCCTCTTTCTTTAAAACTGTCTATTGTTTAAGAACAAAGCAAACCACATCCAAATACATCTGGCATCAACATCTAATGTTTTGCAAGCTGATCCTTCTTTCAAAAACCAAAAAACCTGTACATCTGAGTATCCCATAAATTTTGCTACAGCACATGATGCGTCTGGACATTTTCTCGAGGAGGAAGTTAACACACACATTGTACTGCCCACCCCGGGCTGCTCAACCAAGAGCCAACTGGCCCGATCCTCACCACCCTCCTTCCCTTTCATGCGGTGGAGGGCAAACTTTCTCTAGGAAAGATGGTGGCTGGAAATGGCCTATTGCTACCACAAAGGCAATTCAATCCAGTTTGTATCCTATCCCCTGCTTAGATCTGAAGAGTGTCTGGGAAAGAGGGCAAGCTGGGAGCTGGCTGAATATTGCCCTGGAATGCAATGGCAGGCTGCTTTTAAACCACATCTTTTCCCTGCGGGGAACAGGCTGCCGACAGGAAACGGGCTCATGTGCTGTACAGAGAATTAATAGTAAGGAATATGCTCCCACAAAGCACTGGAGCTACCACAAGCTACTGCATGTGTACACCCAGGAAATTCAGAGCTTCAGAAAACACTTGTGCGCTTCCTCATTGTCCATGGGTTATACCCTGGATGTGCTCTCATTTCTGTCTGAAGGACCCTCAACAGAAACGAGACAACCCTAAAATTTCCGCAGAGAAATGAAAGATGACTAAATGCACATCATGCTACAGGCTTACCTAGGAACAGGACTTAACAGTCCCCCCACCGCTGAGAGAAAGAACAGAGCCCACTTAGGGCCCAGTTAGCAGAAGTTGGGCACCAATTTCCATTTGTATGTGCTATTTTGAGCAGAAACAAGCCAAAAAGTACGCAAGCAATCTCCTTTCTTCTCAGTCTGCATTTGAATGCTTGGTTCCCAGGGTGCAACTCTTGTCCAAGTATTGACTCTAACTGAAGAAATGAAGTGGAAATTAATCACCATTTTAAACAGCTTTCCTCCAGCTAACGTGATTCCAGGTTTCCCCCCCAAAAAAGGTGTTCAGGCAGAGCTTGAAGATTTTCTACATTTCTTCATGCTTTCCAGACCTACTGAAGCCTGGTCAAAGCTACAGGTTGCGGTAGGTCCCAAAAGTCCAGATGTGTTCATTGCACGTGCACAAACAAACTGCAAAYGTATGCAGCAAGTCTGACACTTTGAAGAGGCATCTCGGCTACCACACATTTTGTAGAGTCAATTCACACACTGTGAGACCATCCGGGCAGCCCAATACCATGGGTCTAACACATTGCCAAAACTGCAGACTTACTGGGTGTGTGTAATACTACAGATGCACACACGTTTCTGTCCGGGAAATCCTGAATAGAAATACAACAGCCTTAAGCTTTGCCTACAGAGTGTGCATCACAACAATTAACAATGCAGCTCTATGTTGGAGACTGTCCACGCAATTTAAAAAAAAAAAAAGAGCTTCTAGTATTAATCACCTTTTGACAATTTTCACCACAACAGTTTATAATCCTATCTACTTTAATTCCCCAGAAGTGTCAAAGTTCATTCTGCACTGGAGTAAAACCAAGAATGAAGCAAAGAAAAAATTCCACAAAATGGCAATCATCCTTCATCGCACAGTTCAGTAGTAAGAGCCCTTTTTCTCTAACCAAACTGATAACACTCAAGAGAGACCCTCTAGCTTTTATAAAAGCTAAAGAAATAACAGGCACAGGAAGCTTCTTTTGGACCTCAGAACTGCTCAGGTGAATGCTGAATTACTCATCCTTTTGCTCACAGCCAAACAACCCCCCATAACCCCACCAGGTCTCTAAGCTTTGCAAGAGCATCAGCCTATCAATCAGTCAAAATGCATCTTCCTGATTATTCCCCGGAATTGCAGTTTTTCAGGTGCAGGAAGCTCAGGGCACCAGTCTCAGCGCAGCACCATTCYGGTGACTTAATGTTCAACTGGTCTTCAGCGACTTTGGATTCCTAAGCCACCTGAAGATCAGTCTGCCATCACAAGTCCCAGTTCGGGCAAGCATTTAAATACATCTTTCAGTCTCACTGCAACGAGCACTACACAGCCCTTGCAAAGTYGCTGACTGCCAAAAGAGAGGCAGATGTCTTTTGCTGGTTTAAACCACATGGGGTGAATGAAAATTCCTTGCATCTCCTTAGAGCGTGTGCTCCTGACTGAGACTACAAACTAGTTTGCTTTGCTAAGCACTTGTAAAGCATATTTCAAATAATTATAATCTTGAGGTCTTCTCTAACATTACCACAATGTATATTTATTAAGTTAAAAGCACGCGCGCTGCTACCAAACAGTTATTTAACATTCATTACAACTTGTCCAAGCAAGCCTTATATGCTGTGTAATCATACTCTTCTCCTCAGGGCAGAAATGCTAAGCATAGCTTGAAACAACAAGATACTGTTTTGTCCTGAGTTTACCCATAAAAGAAATACTTGAAGTACTGTTAATATATTCCCACACCCCTCTTGAAACTGTGAAAATCGTACTAGCATCTTAAATAAAAACAAATATAAATTGGAAAGAATATAGGAGATCCTAAATTTCCATTTTTCATAAAATTATGGAAATCACACTCAAATCTAAACTCTGACTTGCCTCATCGGTGCTTGTAAGCAGAGCACACGTGATTTTGTTCATGACCCGGCATTGTTCTACTCCAACACAGGTGATGTATACAGTGGATTTTTTTATTTTTTTTTTTTTTTTTTTAATGAAACCTGCTTGTGATATTTAACTGAATGACCAGAAGATTTCATCTTGGAGAAGGGGGAAGTGTAGGCATATACATAGTGGAATTTTGTATAATTAATAAAAAAAAAAAAAAAAAATCACAGGACTTCTCCAGGTGGAAAGAATCAAGCCTCTTGAGTCAGATGTCAGGTCCGTGGCAAGCTGCCTCACCTCCCACTGCCTCTACAGAGGAATTTCTGAAGTTTTGTTTCCACAGTCAGAGTGTCAGGCCATGGGGACACCCATGTTCCAACATGCTCTCTCCCATCCCTCTCAAATCATGAGGCAAACCACAGACTTTCATTCAGAATAAGTCAGCAATATACTACACTGCTTAAGCGCCTTTACCCTCTTGAAGCCAGTAGACCCAAAAGCTGTGCTTCTGGTGACAACTGCTCTTCAGAAAGCTCCTTTGAAGGACTGCACAAGCTACAAGGGCACACAAAACAAAACATAAAAACACCCCCACCATGGGACAAAATTTAACATCATCTGAGGGTGGGGGACTTCTAGAGGCGGGTACAGGGTAAGTTTTATCTCCAGTGAAAAAAATTAGAAGACCACAGCAGAATTAAAGACCACCACAACTCTGGGCAATCTGGTTTTAAGGTCTTCTCAAATTTAGTTTCATTCCGTTTTTAGAGGAGAAATTTGGTTGATAAAAGGTAATTTTCTAGACATAGTATGTTGAGACTTTTGTGAGGCAATTGGTTGTATACAGCTTGGTAAAAATATACCTATGAAAACAGTTTAGGGCTAAAGAAAATGTACTAAAACAAAAGATAAGATTTTCAATCCATTGTTTTTATTAAGACAACAACTGAATGACGACTGAATCACAGCAGTGTAAGAGTATGTTTATTGGAGGGGAAAAAGTGAATACTGAAGGACTCTTCAGTCTAGCCAAGAGAGGTATAATGAAGCAATGCTGTAAGCTGACACCAGGCCAATTGCAGCTGAAATATGGTACCTTTTTTTTTTTTTTTTTTTAAATGTGAGAAGATTATTAGCTGTTGAAAAAAAATGGAGAACATAGTGGAATCTCTGTCTTGGTATCTTTAAATGAAGACGGGATGCATTTCTAGAAGACACACTTGTACAGGTTACTAATTTCAATACAGAAGTCAAAACTCTACCCACAAGTCTGATTTAAAAGTGCATGATTTACAAGATATCAGGCTGGGTGATCGTGTTGCCATAAAGATAAAAAGACACTCTGAGAACTACAGTAAGCTCTGCACAAGCAGGCAGCAGACTCACACAGAGGTAGACAGAAATGGAATTATGCCTTTTAATGGCAATCTACTATTAGACTAAATCAGAGGTGTAACATGAAGCAGCATCCTTACTCAGTCCCAGAATGCTTCCTTTTGTTTTACATTTGCTTGCCAGTAGAGATGTGATTTCTAGAAACAAGGAGCTAAACTAATTATCTGATGTTCCATTTTCTTTAAAAACCTGAAGAATAATATTAAATGTATATTTAGTAAGCAGACTGCAGTCACAGCAAGCTGAAAAATCACTTTACAAGCAGTCCTCTCCAAAATGCTTTTAGAGTCCTAAGTAGCAGCCACTCCACTGTTGAACAGATCTGCTATGAAAAGTAAAAAATAAAATTGAAGAAATATTACTGCAGGCAAAGCAGCTCCCTCAGAAACGCACGCATCTGACAACACCCCATGCAATACCATAGCCATGCACAAGCAGCTGCAGATTTTAGGAAGGGAATCGTATGGTTAGACTTAGATGTGTGATTAGTCCCACTGACTTACATGAGACTTAATCTGGCAAGAATCTTCAGAACATGTCTGACTTCAAGCATGTGTGAATTTGGTGGGACCGCTATTACTCATCCTAAGTGTTCACAGGGCAAAAGGGCTTCCTACAGCTCTACATGGACACAGGGCTGGCCATGGGAAGCTCACTTGCAGGACTGAGATCATGGAAATCTTTATTTAAAGAAAGCAGTTCTTAAAGGAGGCGAAGGTGATTAAAAAAACCCCAACAAACAGTGTGCACAAACCCCAACAAAATTTCAATGTTCACACTTAGAGATAAATCTTGCCCACTCGCCCTCCTCCCCCATATCAAAAATAAAGACAAAAATAAACCACGAAGGGAAGGAAGGAAAAACCTCACAAAATTTTATGTTTGTTTTAGGCCTACTGCAGCAACTGCTTTACTTAGCTTTTATCTGCTTTTGTGGTGTTTCCTAGCCCTCTGTAAAAGCAAAGTACTCTATACACAAATAGCAAAGGATTTTATACAGCAGGCAGAGTCCTTTGTTACTAATGGAAATTAGAGACAGGTGTTGATTGCAGAATGGACAGTAATTGCTACGCACAGGGAACCTGGGAAGCAGAAATACCAGAGTCCCTGAGACCTTATTACAAAGATAGCTGCAAGCTTCTTCCCCCAGGCAGTTACTAGACCAGTCCGTGAGAAAATAAGTTCTGGTGATGACTATGGTTCACACACATATTGTAATAAACACTTCCAGATTTCATGTCTCGCAGCATACTATTACTGTTATTCATTATTTGCTAAGAGATGACAGAAAGCAAAGTATAATAAACAAAAGAATAGAAAACTCCACAGCCCCAGCCCCAGAAACCTTAGACTGCTTTTGCATACTGTCCCTCCAGGGTGCAAGTCAAGGCTGTTTTTCCCCTCTGCCTTTCCAACAGAATAAATGAACAAGTTGAACAGCTTGTGATATTTGCATGACTGGGGAGAGATCATCTGAACAGTTTTAACAGCCAAAGTCTAAATAGTTTGCAAGTAGTAAAAAACAGTTAGTGACAAAGTCCTCTGAAGACCCTCACCCTGCTCGTTACTGCACTGAAAGTTACTACAAGTATTACAAAATGAATCAGTAATGACAACCAAACCCTGTAATTTCCACAGTAGCCTCTTTCTACTTATTTTCAGCTTAGAGATGATCCCACTTTTATTAGGTGCTGATCCATCACTTAAGTATTGCTAGTGCACTGCAGAGGAAGATACCAAATGCCAGAGAATGAGAGGTTTTAGCTGAATTAATCTTATGAAGGGCTTCAACTAAGGCAAAAAGACGAGGAAAGTAATGCTACATTGATTACAGATGCACATGAACACCACCACCTGATGGTAACAATACGTTAAAATTATACAAGATTCTTTTGATGTAACTTAAAGGAAAAATATTTTAAGAAGCATATTTTCATTCAGTACGCTCCAGGCACAATTCCTGTCAATGAGTTACACATCCATGTTCTGAAATACTCTCATCTCTGACAAAATGCACTGTGGTGATCTAGCTAATTTTCAATGAAGAAAAGAGTCCCATAAAGTTACAACGCTTCACATCTGCATTATCCAACATATCTGGGTAGCAGATTATTGCACATGGGAAGATTAGGCAATTGCCCGGTAATGTTGCCTCTTGTACAATTAGCTTATCTGTGTGCTAACAAATGCTCGAATTGCAGAGAGCCAGACTCGGTTAAGAAGATGGAGGAATATTTCAAAGGCTGCTCATTTACTTGTTGCACAAGGATCACACGGCTACTCATGTTCCACACGAAGAACGCCAAACCCCTGCAGAGTCCAGCAACGCCCAGACAGTTTTGCACCCACATTTCGCTTTGTTGTAACACCTTGCTCCAGCATGCAAAATGCTTTCAACTCTCATGAAAAGTGCTAGACTAAGGATATCTCAAGAGCTCAAGTTCTTCATTAGAGGACATGACCACTAACAGGCTACTTACCTTACACAATGAGACATCATTTAGTCTTTTCTTTGAAGGGGACATCAAAAGGCATAAGGGAGTCTGCATCTTCAGTGCTAGTCACTTCAGAGGCACCTTGCAAGGACAGTTACCAAATGGCCACCTGTAATGGCTTTGCATGTGGTTAGATGCCTGTTCACCAACGAATCACTACTTACCTATTTGCCAGTAAAGCCGCAGACTTGTATTGAACAGTCCCTGGTAGCAACAGTGACAAGAAACTACCAGTCACTGGCGTAGGATGTGAGAAAACAAAACACTTCATCATAGTCACATTCTTCAAAGTCAAGTGGTTTGCCCAGTGAGTAATATTCCTGCAGTGGTTTGTAGGTAACAAGAACTATGCTTGTAGAAGTGGAAACCATAAATAACATTATGTTACTGATGTATCATTATCATAATATGTAGAGATATGACAGCATAAAAGTACATGGAAATGAGATAATTCGGAGCTGTCATTTCTGTTAAAATGAACTTGGCTTCCAAACAACGTTAATGAGACACAGGATCATAGAGTATCTCAAGTTGGAAGGGACCCATAAGGATCACTGAGTCCAAATGCCAGAAGCGCAGCCCGAGATGCCTACTCTGTCCAAATCCACTCTGCCATTTATTGGCATATTAAAATATTTGGGGTTAAAGTACAAGACAAAAAATTATTGACAAATATAAGCGGGGGTTATTGCTATCACAACTTCCACCAACATAATGCCATTTGCTACGACAAGCTGGCTTGGATGCATCTGCCAGCCAACTGCATGCATTCACAGTGGCTTTCAACTTCTTCAGCCTGTGGAAAACTTCTTTAAATTTTCCCAAAAGAAAAGACCACATGAGCAGTTTCATCCATGTAGACTCCTGCACAACACACATGAACATATAGTTTCCTTAGTCACCTCTTCTTCAGTCCCTGAAAACTACTGCAGTAGATATAAACATATGCAAATTTTAAACACTTCACTTGCTTACTCCTCCTCCAGTCTTTTGTGCCAGGAGATAACACCAGAAAACAAAACTGGAGAAAGGTTATCCTATGAGCAAGCCTGTACACTGCATTCCCAAAGGATTGCCAACTTCAGATTAAGCAGCAGACCTCGGTCTGCATGATGGCTATGAAACAAACTACACATATCAGTTTTTGTGAACCAAGAGACATGTTTGTCTCCTGTTTATTCTAAAGACATGTTTATTCTAAAGAGGCTAAGTACCTTCGAGTAACAACTTCACTTGCTGTAAAAAAATAAAAATTAAAAAAAAAAATCCTGCAAGCTAGCATTGGATCCAACTCAATGTGAGGTGCAATTTTTAACTGACAGGAATAAGTTACTGAATCACTGTTAGAAAAGTTATGGCCTGTGTTTTGAAATAATCCTTGTCTTCTAAAGATAATTCTTCAGTGATTTAATTTATAGCAATACATTACATACGCAGTTACACTGCACCAACCTTCAGCCAGCTTTTGACAACACTCAACCCTCAAATGAACCTAGAAAAATATTTTTCATAGCTCCAAGTAGCACAGTGACTGCAAACCAAAATTAAGGATGGAATACAGTATGGTTTGTAAAATCAAGGTGTGATTCTAATGCAAAAGTGCGACAAAGTCTTTTACGCTTCCCCAGTTATTCTCTTATAGTGATGTAAATTCAGAGCTGCTCTGCACGTTTAAAAATGACAGCCCTGAAGTCACACAGATGAAAAAACATGTGACTTACTGAACTAATAACAAAAATCAAATCCCACTCAGGCTTCAAAAACAGGAACACCTATGCCTGGATTGTTTTACGAATTGTCACGCTAAGTAATGCCTTTTGCTTTCATAACAAAGAACATTTTTGTTCATTTCCTTGCCCTCCGAGTAACCATCTTTCCCTGTTGTTTAAGGTTCTCAGACACAGCACAAGGAAGAAAAATAATATTTAAACAAAAAAAACCACCCCAACCCCTAAACAAACAAACAAAGAAAAAAACCACACACACACAGGAGAACGCAAGTCACAAATGCACAAATGTGCAAAGAGACTATGGTCAGCTGCATCTCACGAAACAGTTTAGCAGAGCCACACAGCATCGCGGCTCCTTCACTAGGAGGGATGGAGGAATTTTGCATCCATATGCACTAACTACTCCATCCCTGTGGAATTCCCTCTCTCTGCTTTTACGCCCTTGAAGCAACTCAAATCTCTGATCAGCATTAGAGCTGACTGGAAAACCATTATCCCATTATTTCATTTATATAGGCACATGTACATACTAAACAAGGGATATTCATATTTTGTTCAAATGTTAATAGAGCATTAACCTTTTTTTTAATGAAGTTACAATACTTTCTTTTTTTTTCCCTCCATAGAATGGTTAATTAAAATACTAGTTTCTACTTGAAGCTAATTCTACTGGACACAAGTTTTTATTTATTTATTACACATATTTTAAAAATAATATATAGACACACACATATAAAAAATACAAAATGCACAAAGAACTGTCCTAAAACTTCTAATGGCCTCTCTTCCAGCCCTAAACTTCCTACTTTTCCTCTCTTCTACTGAAGTGCACAGACTGTCAAAATGCATGTAATCAATGGTTTCAAGTGCAAGCAGATCTTTCATCGACTACCAGATAAATTGGAAACATATAAACTTTGAACGTAAGCACTCAAAAGCCAAATTAATAACAGGCTATTAGTGCTCATTAGCTCTACCTCCCACCTTTCCTCTTTCTTCTTCTTCTGGAATAGCTGGCCTGCCAGTACAGCAGAAACTCTGAAATGCCATCCTAAAAATAGAAAGCAAGAAAAGAGAAAAAAAAAAAAAAAGAGGGGGGGAGAACGGGAACTGAGAGAATAAGTAGAGTGAGAAGCTCTGTAATATAAAACTGTCTCTAGCTTTAAAGTCATCAGCCAATCATAATCCAATAAATGCTTTTTTTTTTTTTTTCTAAAATCAGAACACTCAGATGTCTATTTTTATTCCTGTTTAGAAGCAGCTATCTCAGCGGGGCTTTCAAACCAGTAGAGCCTGGCATGCAAAGCAGTGACTTACAAAACTCAATTTCAAGCCATAATTTCCAAGGCCTTCACTTGCTTACATGGGTTCATTTGTGTCTGGCACACCAATATTTTACAGCACAGACACCATTAGCAAAAAATGGAGAACTAAAGGGAGGAAACGGAGGGGATGTTTACATGAAACTATTCTTTTAATCCAGAACACTATTTAAGGGTTCTCCCTTCATGACAGTACACCGTTCCATATATCTAAATGGCTCGACAGTTCTTCCGATATCCTAAGATACATATTCTCCAAGTGCAATCATCAGGAACTGCAATACTTACAGATAGGTTTTAATTAAAGCTTGTTCTTCTGACCCTCAAATGTATCAATAAGAATTACTAGGTACGCTTAAGGTACTGAAAAATCAAGGCAACAGGGAGCTGTACCCATCTTAAGCCTGGAAAATATGCATGCATAACGAAATACCATCTCTCGAGTATCCAAGGAGCTGTATCCTCAGCACTTTCATACTTTCCTTGTGTGTAGGTTGCCCAGAGAAGTTGTGAATACCCTGTCATTGGAAGTGTTCAAAGTCAGGCTGGATGGAGCTTGGAGTAACCTGGTCTAGTAAAAGATGTCCCTGGCCATGGCAGGGGGCTGGACGAGATGATCTCTGAAGGTCCCTTCCAATCCAAACCATTCTATGATTCCGCGATTCTAAAATGCTAGAGACCTCTTCCTGTATTTAACTGAAAATTAGTTTTATGAATATAATTATCAATGCTACATTACAAATATGGTATGAATTATTGGTATAACGCAGAAAGAGCAGCTTTCAAACTGGTCCATTTCCCATCCAGAGTATGGGAAGACGCACTCTCAAGAGTAAAGTCACTTCTACCTTGTATATGGAACACTGTAGCAGGCCTTAGGATGTCTGCACCCTAAATGTTGCTTTGCCTCTGCCCACCGTGAACCTCAGGTAAGTGAACCAAGTTCTCAGGGCTTCACTCTCCCCATCAGCAAAAGGAGGTAAAAATCCTTTTGCTATAAAGGACTTTAAGATCTATGGTATAAAATGAGAAGTCACAAATACTCCCTCTTCAATAGGGCATGGGCACTTCAACAGGTTGTGGAATGGCCATAATGAAAAGGTCTTTGAAAGGACTCGATGAATATTGCATAGTAAAGATTTTTTATTTTTAAATGGGAGTAGCTGACAGCATCTGAGCGTAATTGTTGTCCTTCATAGAAAGTAACCGTTTAAAACATACAAGGACTAATCCGGAGGTTTTTTGCTCTTAGGAAATCTAAGTAACCATGATCTCAAGCATTACTTCTCGATCCTTAATTTTAGTGAAGAGATACATTAAATATACTGTTTCCCACAGTGTATTTAATTGAATTCAAATTTAACTTGCTCCAATACCTTTGAAAAGAGCATTTATTTCAAACTTGTAAATGATTTAAAAGAGAAAGCTTAATTAATAAAGTTGTTTCCAGCCAGATGGCCAGCTATTAGTTTTCAGCCACCTCTTTCGGAACAATTCACCAGAAGTCTTCAGATGCAAAGGAGTTACAAAGCAAATAGATGTGACTGCCCAGCACTCATAGTGGCCGCCAAAATGTTCCATAAAAGACACAGCTATGGACATAGGAACGTTTAGTTTTTCCACCTCATGTTGCTGTGGGTCACGGTCATAAAAGTCCACTAACAACAGCACAATTGCTTGACAGACACACATTTATTTCATTTAACATTTTGTGTTTGGATGGCATTAAATTCACATATGGTTATATAATATTACTTAAATGAAAACATGAGGCTACATGTATAGTGTTTCCCCTGGACTTGTGCTAACAGACTTCAAACTTAAGCTCAGTAGCAGACTCTGTGGTATGATGTGTATCAACCAGTCAAAATATTCCCTGTGTACAGGAGGCACCAGCACAGAGATGAATAGATAAATATTATGCAAACCCAGTTAAGGTTTACCACTAAACATCTACGGAATTCTAATGTTCTCACTGACATAGCATCTACGTATTTTCAAAGAAAGTTTCCAACAAAAAATAAAACTGCTTTCTTAGTACAAATGAGATGCTGAACAGCAACAGAAAGCTTTTTAAAGTAGCAAGGTATTGGGTTTTGCAACAGAGTCTACCTCTCAAGATTTTAAGAGCTTTTCACAACTGTTATTAAATTCTCTGACATCCTTGTGAGGCAAGTACTGTAGTTGCTAAGTAGTTAAGAGTGAGCTACAAGCAGGTTAAACATTTTGCTCAATGTTACATAGTGGTATGGAACAAAACCTGACATTTTCAGTCTTCCCTAACCACAATGTACATTCATTATGCAGTAATCCACAACTGAAAACTTATCTTAATTCAGTTATGACTAGGAAAAAACAAATACGCAATTGCAACTCTATACATGAACTTTCAGCCTATAGTTCTACCAAACAAGCAAAACCAGATTTGGGAAAAAGCTTCAGTGATCAGCTGTCTACCTACACACAAGTTATTTATGGCATCTAATTCAGAGCAAAGCTCAAAACAGTTTGCAGACTGTCAGCAGACTTTTACTGGCGACAGAAATCAGCTATAAAGTAGTATTAGCTTCAATAATCAGACAGCGATTATCTACTTTTAAAAAAAATTTACATTTAGTTATTTTGTAAAGCTTGTTTCTAATGCAGTGATTTCAAATGAGCTGGTTTTCACTTTCCACCATTCTAACAGTCGTCTTCTGCAAAAACTCCACTGGCCATAAAAAAAAAAAAAAAAAAAAAGCCACAAAATTCTGAAAAGAAAACAATAACATTAAACAGGCCAAAAAGATAGTTTCAACTTATGGTGAAGCTTATGTTCACTAAGTCAGGTAAATTTAGGCCCAGGAAGCAGATATGGAAAAAGATTAGGCAAATCATATGCAAGTTTCACCATTCCAAGCTCATGAAACTCTTACAAGGGTAATTAATCTGGGGTCTCCAGAGTTCACTGGAGTTTCGCTTGAAGGTTCCAGGCCAACATCAATAACCATTCTAGACCTTTCCTCCAACAGGCTGCTGAGCATGGGAGAAGAAAGAAAGGATAGATGTTATTAGCAGACCTTGTGCTCTTCTGAGTTCAAGGCCTATAATTGTAGGTGGGCTTTATCTAGCCATGCAAGAGGAAACCCTTACTCCTTCCTGTATTTGTATAGCTGTGTAGCAGGGAAGGGGGCTCAGGGAGAAGCACATTATAAGGGCTTCACCATTGGTATGCAAGCTGATTAAAAATGGTTTTTAAAAANAAAAAAAAAAAGAAAAAGAAAAAAACCAACAGTGAGAACAGCCAAATGCCGCCTTCTCCACAGGCACAGGATCAGGAGCCACTGCCAATGCCAAACCCAAACCCACTGCCAGTGGTATCTCAGCTACAAAATGTGGACGGCCTCTGCCAAGCCACACTAGTGCCCCTCAAAAAACCCTCAATGAAACATGATCGAGAACTCCTCCAAAAATGAAATGCTTTGCAGAGAAGTATCATTTTCAACAAACTTCCATCTAAATCCTGCTTGGCTTCCAGCCAGATTTCCAGCTCAGGGCTGACAAATCCAGTCTTTGCGGGACTGGAGCCCTCAGTTCTCGCAGGCTCTGCTGGGCAGGCTTCAAGTCCTGCAAAGAACAACCCACAGAAGCCCCAAAAGCCCTGAATTTAAAAGAGAAAAATGGATAATATTCCACCTACAAACACCTCTATCCTCTGTTTTCCGTTCACTGCTTTCTCGCGCTGACCTGACTCTCCTTTCACTTGCATGTAAATCAGAAGTAAATTTACTGAAATCCATGTAATTACACAAATGCAAAAACAGTGGGAAAAGACTCAGACTCCAGCTGCTTATTAGCCTTTCTTTTAGGCAAAGAGTGCTTTTTAAACACTGATATAATTTTTCAGATACTGTTACATGTGTGCTACAAATTGGCTATGCATCTGACTCAAGGGGAACAACAATTTGTTCAACAAATAATAAGAAGAAAAGGACCTTTCTGTACAGTTCCACATGTGTGGAAACCACAGACTTTGTATCTCTATGAAAAAAACCACATCTGGCCTTTCCGAGTATAACAAAATTAAAGGTGCTTGTAGTTGGGTCTTCCCACACAGCAACGCTTAAAATCCAGTTAAGGAGGGAAAGGAAATTTGGGGAAAAAAGTGTTCTCTAGCTGTTAAGTAGATAAAGCAACAACAGTTGCACATTCAACACAAAAACAGAGAGGCATCCTCATGTTCCACAGATGTCTTCTACTAAGCTCAATATTTTTGTGAACTTTATCTGTTCTACATCTGTGAAGAGCAAGTGAATTTCTCTTTTTGTGTTCAAGCAACTAGAACAGGAAGGACAAAGTTTTTCCTCTTTTATTGTGAAAAAGGAGAGTCAGTATCAGCATCCACCATTCAATCATTGCTGGCTGCAACTTCACCACAAAGGAGGAAATTTCTGTTTTGACTTCCTTTTTTAAAATGATTGTGTTATGGTTAATGAAGGTCACCAATTCAAAGATAATCTCCGACCTTTCCTATGACACAATTTGTAAGCAGAAGTTTAATGAAATTTTCAGATTAGATAACTACAAATTATGAAGTGAGCTAAGGATGGTCCACCTAATACCTTGACCCTGAGACTTTCCTTCCTGAGGACCTCGAAGCCTGGAGGAAGCAAGGGCCCCAGGCAGATAGACCGACTCTCCTGACACCTTGTCCTCTGCAATCTTCTCTCCATGATTCACAGACTCACTTTTCATAAACTCATGCATATTCCTCCGGAGATCGAAAAGCAGATGCTCCTGTTCACGGGGTCAGGCACACAGCCCATCTGCGGTGAGTGTGCAGGTGCCCTACGACAAGGTAGGCACACACAGAACCCAATCACATGACTACCTGAAACATGCAACTTCTTTGCCCTCAAAACCTCAGTGCTGAACAGCAAGTGGGCTGTAAAGGTACTTCTAGTGACAAATAAAATTTATCAAGATCACCTATTCACCTTTCCTAGACTTACACCAGTTACATTTCTAACAGGTAGGTTTTACTGGATTTTTAAGCATGTTCTTTCATGAGGCTCACCAATGAGATTTATAATTTCATCATGTCTTCCACATCAACAGCAGCTCCTCATACTTTAAAAATGCAATCAAATTGACTCCTCATGCAATAGCATGATTCTGAATACAAGCAGGTTAAAGAATCAAAGTCACAAGGAACAACTACCATTTTCTCCCCATGCTTCCTGGTGTCCTTTCCTCAGTGCTGCTCCTATTCACTGACATCTGCTACTTCAGAAGTCCACTCTTGATGTAAGCAAGGCCAGTATCAGCAATCACTGCTCACGCTGAATAATGCCTGTTCACATGGAGATTCTCCACGGTAGAGAAAGGAACGATGGTTCAATACTTGGAGCAATTGCTGGGGCACACAATCCCACAGGTTTCCTGACCTACTCATTTTGAATAGCCTAAGTCTGTCTGCGCCACACATGGCCAGGATAGAGAAACCTACCCTGTCGCTAAATGAGCAAATTTGGATACCCAAAACAGTGTAGCTACAGCAGCTTAGGTTTAACGGGCTTCTTAGCTGACAGTGAATATTTCCTATTCTGGAGCTCACACAATTCCTGGGTGATCCTCTAAAAAGCAGGGCGTTATTATTTCTTACCTGGCTGGGCTCTTCTGAATATAAGGGTTACCTTTTTTTTTTTTTTTTTAATAGGGCTCCTATTACTATGCACAAGTAGTTTATCCGTGCTCACATTTGTGACGTATGCTTCTGAGGGATCAAGCCTTTAATACAGAAAGAAAGAGCTCTAGCTTTTTATTCTGTTTCTACAGAGCCACAGTACCAGTAGCAATCAAACTTTCCTGCTTGCCTAAGGGCAAGTCCCACCACTCCAACAGTGATGGTAAAGAGATGTGTGAGCAAATGAGGATCAGGTCTAAAAGGCTTCAAAACATCTTTAAAAGCAGTATTAACTGCAACAATTGACACATTATTGTCTCTTCAGTTACAGAGAAAGTTGTGCTACCAGTGACAAGTACAAGAGCCCAATTATTAACAACTTCCTTGTCTTTATGTTTGGACTCAAGTCGCATGTAACAAAATGTAATTAGCAAACATTTGCTAAGCTTGGTGGAGTCAGCCTACTAGAACTAGAGTGTCTGGACAAGAACCTCTGCCCTGTCTTTATTCCCCTCGCTCCTGTCTGCTCTCTTCACTGCCAATCAACACAATCAGCTTTGGACTGGAAAAAGCTTTTTACACAGCACATCAAGGCAGACAAGGACAAAAGTTAATTAGGACTATTCATAAGCCTTACTGGAAGAGAGTGCTGCTTCCCATCCCTGAAAATTTAATTGCACTCAATAGAGGAAAGCTAGAAAAAAAATAATAATAAAAAAAATAAAAAACAGAAAAAGATAATTTGGGAATAAAATCTGATTTCAATTTAATTCAAGCACCGTTTGGCCCTATTTATTTCATAAAGTAGTTCATGCAGGATAATGGCATTATTGTGCATCTAACAGCATTAGAAGCTCCTAATAAATTAACAAGTGAAAATTAATGGCTGCTCAGTCCATTAAATCTTGTTAATTTTATTTTTGTTGCAATAATATAGCAATCACAAGTTTACATTATTAAACCAATATTTATTAGAAGAGCTCATTTTAATTGGATCCCTGATGTGATAATCCTGTACAGTGTGTATTTCTTGATTTCATCAATTTTTTGCATTTATTTCTCATTATATTTAAATGACTGCAATGTTCAGGGTCTTCTCCTAATACTATAAAAGTTAAGCAACCATTTTAAACATTTTATTTCACAAAGATTCAACACTTACTACACAATATAATGAGAATCTTATGAGTCCTTTCAGAAGCTATTTTAAATATTTTAGTCTCTTGAGAAAGGGGGGAAGAAAAAAAGGCAGATATATGAATATTTGAAAACATCTCAACAAATAGTAAAATACATTTTTTCCCCTTAGCCTTTCAATGTTCTCTATAAACATTGCTGTGTTGTCTTTCAAGTCAAGAGGAGTTTTACCACCGGTTTTAATGCAAAATGTTAGCTGGCCTGCACATCTCAGGGGAAAAAAAAAAAAAAAATATATATATATATATATATAGACAAAAGGTTTTGAATTGTATTGGCTGCTGACAGAGAGATTACAAATTTAAGACATCTTACTAAGGGCTGGGTCTGACATGCTATTCCAGCAGCAACTACTTTGAGAGAAGGGGCTGCAATGCCAGACAATGCTTTCTCCCCTGACCTCCCTCCTTTCCCCAGTTCGTCTCTGCCAACATAACTGAATGTGTAGTTGCTCCCTAACTGGTTGTATCAACGTTATTGCTTTAGCTTAACAGTTTTGTGTTTTAAAATGGCATAGTGTGGACTAGAAGTCAACTACACACGCTATTATCCAGGCTAATATAAGAGGCAGTAGCTCTGATGCAAGGGTGGGGAGAAGAAGTTGGAGGGGCAGTGGGGAGCAGAAACCTCTGTGCCCGGAGAGGGGGGTTTGACCTTTGGGGAGATGACAAGGAGGAAGATGAGAAAGGTACTGATGGACAAGTGGGACTGCAGGCAGAAAGTACACCTGACTGAAGGCCTGTGTCCACTTACTTATCGTATTTTCACCTTTAGACCTGATCTGCAAAGTCACACTAATGCCACAAAAGCTAGTTACAAAGAGATTCGTAAAGTGGTGTCTACCCTGCAGCTATCACTGCCACAGCTAAACTAGCTCATGTGGGTACTGCCAGCAGCACAGCTGTGGCAGCACAAAGGTTAGGATAGGGCTGTAAAAACCTGGCCATAAAGCTAGGTCAGTACATAGGTTAGCACACACGGTTTTGTAGCAGTAAAATTACCGGCAACAGGGAGCTAACAAATACAATGGCAGCTAGACTGTGTTTGCACACAGGGACTGTACTGTAATCATCTCCAGTGCACCACCGTTACGACAACCTAATCTTAAGTGCAGACACTTTTAAACAACTCTATGCAATATTAAAGCTCCTCACATACAGGGACAGGCCAAATTGAAAACAAGGTAGTTTAAAATTGGCATTAAAAAAAAAAAATATACAAATTTGCGCGTGGACACACAAAACTATGACTGGCCCTTTGCTTATTACTGAAACCAGATGGGCACCAGTCTCAAAAGAAGAACGTACTTCACAGTCTTGCAGACAGCCTCTGCCACTTACTACATTTACAGTTTTCATATTTTCCTGGTGTCAAGGCAATCCTAAGAACATGGTCAATTCTTGCAAATATTGTGCGGTCAACTACCAACGCAACAGAAGGTATGCTCACACCCAAGATGTTCCTAAAATCACTTATGTATTATCCCTGGTTTTCTCCACCAAAATATAAATCATTTAAGGAACACCTTGTTCAGCTGCTTTTAAAAAGCAAATGTGCCATGTTTCCATTTCAGTTGGTACATTCTATCCTTATCAGATGAGTTCCACAAGAAATAACACCCACCTCTCTTCAAAACTATTTTCTAAATTAAAAAAAACACCACTTAAAAGGTGTTCCTTACATGCAAGAATCCTGGCTCCCCTAAAACCACTGGTGATATTAAAAAAAACAAATACAGTAATAGGTTCAAAAGAAAAATATGCATATGAAAATATATCAAAAAATGTCATGAGATTTATGTCTTAATATGTGTAGTACCTCTAAAGGTCTTGAAACAAAGCATTTACTATCTCATCGCATATCAGCAAGACTATATATACTGCACAGCTTTTAGAAATTACTAAGTGCTCACCACATGTTCCTGGCTTCTGCAGTTCAGACCCCTATATAGGTTAAGAGTTAAACACTCATCACAGTTCAGCCTAATGCACTTTATTTCTAGGGCAAAATGCTGATGGTTTGTCAGGTGCACAGTATGGCCTCTCTTCAGATCAGGAGTAGTATCAGAAACTCATTGCTCTTCTCCCAAGGATGAGGTCCATAGGGTTCTGCAGGTATGTAGTAATGTCAGCTGTAGACTTTGCTGCCATCAGATTCCATGCTTACCGTACTCTTTGGTCTTGGAAGCAAATAGAACCATCAAAAATGCAAAAAATCTGATAGCAGCTGGAGTAGACCTAAGCTTGCTCACAGAGCAGATTAGAGAGGCCGCAAACTCAAACACCTGGCTGTGCTGGGGTATGTGCTAATGGCACACTATCTTCCAGCTTGTCTGAAAAGTGATAAAAATGTCCATCCTGAAAGCTGGGCTTTCAAGATCAATGCAACTACTACAAAGTATATGTTTTAATGGGCAAAAGAATGTGTGTGTTCAACTTTATCACCCAATACAGAATGAAAAGATGTCTTACTGCCATGCAGACCCAGCTTGCTACAACTCACTAGGTCAGCTCCTGACACCAAAGCCCACCGGCTTAGTGCACAGAGGTTTAAAAGCAGCTCCCTTCTGGAGAAGGATGGGCTTTGGCAGCAGTGCGCCAGATGAGGGAGGGAGGAAGGTCCTCTGAACCAGCCATTCTGTCGAGCACCAGTAACTGCAGCACAAGAAACAACCAGATGGTCTGAGACTGGTAGGTTTTTCAGGTGGAAATTACTTCCTGCTCCAGCAGAAAAAACAAGAAGGAAAAGTCCTGCCAGCAGAGCGTTACACTGAAATCCTTGAAGGTCTCTCCAGCCTTTTGCTCTCGGTCACAGGTCCTTCCAACAGAAAAACCTGGGGCCTGAGGCATCTGTCACATCATCTTACAAATCGAGCACTTGGAAAAGTAATACATGCTGAACAAATACACAAGCAAATAAACTATTCACTGTCTAAGAATCCATCAGGAGATAGAATGTAGTATGTATATTTCCAGTTTCAAGTAGATAAAAATGACAGCAGGAATAAATCTGGTATTCTAATTCCTTAGCCCTACAACAAAAAAATTTTTTTCTCTTGTTCTTTCTTAAACCAATCCCACCTGATCACTACAGGAATTTGCTGTGTAGCCCTTATTCCCATGAGCAATGTTTCTGCAAAGCTCAAGCACTTTTACATCTGAAACTTGCTTCGTCTCATGGATACAATAGCTAATTTTGGACTTACCCTACTCCTGCTGGGCCAGAGTCATCACTGGCATAGCTCCACTATAATTCAGTCTACTGATGCATTACAGACAATGCACAACATGATCTAATCCTTAATGATGTTTTTTCCCCCTTTTTCCCCCCCAACATACTTATTTGACTAAATAGTAAAAGGACATATGTAGAATTATTAAAAAAAAAAACAACCCAAACTAAAACTATACTAAAATTGTCTTGCAAATGCTAATTTCAAGTGACACGATAATCAGATTCACAGACACATTAGGACAAACAGCGCAGTCCAGAGGAGAAGACACAGCTCTTAAAGTCACAAGGCCTGGTTATAGTTCCAGCTCTGCCACTGACTTCTAGACAAGCTGTTTCACATTTCCACACCATTCCCCAATCTCTGATATATACACATTAACCTCTCAGTATGCTGCTGCAGAGGGTCCAGCACAGACTAACCTAACCACGCTCATTTGGATCTCTGTAATATACATACTAAATAACAATAAAAGTACATACGCAGTGTCGCGTTTAAAAACTAGTGCCAAGGCATAAGGAGCTACCATCAAAATATGCTGACACTTCCCCCATACCAAGGTTTAAGATCTGCAGGATCCAGGCTCTGTGTCATAAGTGAACATGAAATGTTTTAATTTCTGTACAGATTTCCTTTAACAGAGCAAGGTCTAGGACAAACAGACATTCACTTCTGCACAGTAGGAACAGCCAGGACAATCCCTGGAGGTCATAATATTTATGACTTGTGATATCTGCTTGTGTTGTTACTTATTTTCAAGCTTTAAAATTATTTTTCTAAATTAAAGCATCGTACTCTGCCCATCTCTTCGCTTCCTTTGAATCATAAAATATCAAAACCTTCCTCCCTTATCTAAACCACCTTGTTACTAGTAAAAGAAGTACCAAGAGGCTTCTCACTCTGCTCCCTAACAGGTCAACATCAGCTAGACACAATATCCAGGTCACATCAGCAGGGCTGCTCAAGTCATTTTCTTCTTTTGAAATGGTAAGTATTTCAGGGAAGTAGTTTAAATAGGGTATTATCTATGTGGAAAGCACACTGCTTACCAAGAATTTAAAAATATGAGTTTTAAGGCTCTACAGGTTTTGATTTCTGCTTCAACTAGGCGAAGCCAGAGTAACTCTAACAAAGGCTCAGAGGTCTATTTGCATTACTGGCCTGAATCTTAGCCACAGTCATTCACCACCAAAAAGATAAGGAGACTTTATTCTTCCTTTAAAAAAACACTATAGTTGCTGGAAGAAAATTTTAGGAGTTCCAAATATCCACATTTCTAAGCTACTTGCTTCACTTTTTCATGCAACAGATGCTGCTTTGTATTAGCTACTGCATATTAAATCATTCTGACAACCAAGAAAGCATACATTTGTTTGCACGAGAGAGAAGCATGAATACACACACACAGAGATATCTTCTCACGCAGAAGCATACAATTATGCAGCATTCAAATATTTGGAATGAACTTTGGCCTTTGTTTAAAAAAAAAAAAAAAGTACCCTCAAACAACAATCAGTAACAGAATCAGCAGTCATCTGGCTGAGCTCACAGAAATCAACAAATCTTCAGCAATAAAACACCACTTGTGGCCAGCTATTTGAAAGTTACTTGGAAAATTTTTCTTAGACGGGATACTTATATACACGTCCTTTATGATTTATAATGGTCTTATGGATCAATCTCGGAATGGAGGCTAAAAATAAAATCCATGTTAATTCAAAAAACTGAAAAAAAAAAAAAGTTATATTCACCCTCACATGCTTTTTTTTGCACTCCAAACAATCCCCTTCAGCTATGCCATTTGCATTCCCGATTTAAAAAGTAATTTGAAAACATAAGCACAGCAGGGCTCTAAATCACCTCTTCAGAGTAATATCTGTCTAGCTAATATGGAAGAAACCAAGCAACCCAAACAAAACCATTTTCCTGATACATTAATCAAAAGAAAATCTTAATGTAACAGTACTAGAGAACACGCTGAAACTTTTGGCAATGAGAGTATCCACAGTAAGTATAACTGTAATCTAGAGCGCTTCCAACTTTTTTTTTTTTTTTTAATCTCGGCTGGAGACATATTTTCTCCCCTACATTCCCCTCTTACTTTCTTCCTCTCTTGTTACTAGACAGTAATCCAATTCTGTAGCCAGTTTTTTTTTTTTTTTTTTTTAAACTATATATAGAGCCAGGATAGAGCATGCAGGAGAGGACTAACACCGCACCGAAGTGCAGCGGGGCTGGAAAGCAAAACAAGCCCTCTACCAGGCTGTGCCAGAGCATGCCGAGTCCCTCGGGAGAAAGCTGCTACCGAAGGGCCTCCGAGCACCACCGGGACCGCCCCGGGGGTACCCGCGGCTGCGCCCGCCCCGCCGGCCCCTCCCGCAGGGGCAGCCGTGCGGGGGGCTGCTGTGGCCGGCCGGGGGTGACCCTCGTTTTGTGTACTCCCCACCACCGCCGCCGCGCACCCCCCCCTACCTGGGGATAGTGATGCACTTGGTGTTGATGTTCTGCGTGGTGATCGCTTTCTCCAGCTCGTCCAGCTGCCCCGTCTTCTTCAGCTTCTTCACCAGGCTTTTCACCGCCTTCTCGCACCATTTCTCCTCCTGCCCGTTCTGCTCCCCTTTCTTCCAGCCCAGGAGCCGCTTGACGATGGGAGGAGTGAAAGGCAGGATGGAGGACATGCTGGCTCGCCCGGCAGGGCCGGCAGCGCCCCGCCGCTGGCTCCACACTCGCCCCGCCGCCCCCCGCGCCGCTCCGCTCCGCTCCGCGCAGGCCCCGCCGCGCCGCGGGCAGCACAAAGCCCGGCCCCGGGCGGCGGTGGCCAGGCCTGGCCCGGTGCCGCGCCGCTCCGCTCGCCCGCCCCGCCGGTGCCTCAGCTCCTCGGGCCCGCGGCACCAAACTTTGCCCGGAGTTCGCCGCCTCTCCCCGGCGGCGGCGGCAGCTCCCTCCTCCCCCTCCTGCCCCGCTCTGTGTGCGCGGAGAGGCGCCCACTCCAGCTCATTCCCAGTCTGTCTCTCATGCAAATTGCCTGCTGGCCGCCCCGGCCCGGCTTCCACCCCCTCCTTCCCTCCCAAACACGCTCACTCACGCCGCCGAGGGAGGGCGGGGAGGCGGCCGGCCCGCCGGGAACTCCGCTCCCCCCCTCCCCGCCGGCGGCGGTGGTGGCAGCCCCCACGCTCCCGGCAGAGGCCCCCGCTCCCCGGGCGGCACGGGGCTCTCCCTCCCTCAGCCCCGCTCCAGCGCGGCGCCCCCTCAGCGGCGTCGCGCACCCGTGGCCTTCCCGCCGCGATCCCCCTCAGAGCGGAGGGCGGGAAGCTCCCCTCAGGGCCGCCGCGGCGGGAAGGAGCGTCCTCACCCCGCGCCGGGAGACCCGCGGGGGCTCTGCCAGCCCCAGCCGCGTCCCCTCAGCCTCCCCACAGCGCGGAGACCCGCCGAGGGGGGCTGTTCCCCGGAGGGAGGCCGGCGGTGTGGGTGCGTCCTCCTGAGAGCCGCCGGGGCCATGGGGTCACAGGGAGGGTCGGTGCAGCCGTAAAAGCCCCGAAGCGAGCTAAGGAGCGGTGCCTGGGACAAATGCCATCGAGGGGGAAGCAGCAAAAATACACACAAGCAACAAAGTCCCCTTCGGTGAGGGAAAGGGACGGAGGGTCCTCGGGCAGGGTGGGATGGATGCGGCCCCCGCCGCAGCTGTTTCCTCTGTGGAAAGGTGTGTTTCCACACAGAGATAGCTGCACACAACTTGGTCAGTCGTGCTCAGACAATCAGCAGTTTTTGTTTCAACCTCTTTAATTTACTATTCCATTCCCTCATCTTTCCACCCCGAGCACCAGGTACCCGAATAATTTTTGCCCTGTATCAGGCACAGATGACACCCTGGAGATGTTTACCACCAGACCTGGTCAGAAATTCTCAGACGGAATATTTTTGTCAGAAGACAGCAGTTTGTTCAGATCTAGGTGTTTTGTAGAGATGCTTCGGTTTTGGCTGATGCAGGGTGGCATCCAGGTAAATTTCCAGTTTCTCACTTTCCATTGCTGGACAGACTGGGCTGTCACACTCCCCAGTCTCTAGCATCACCCCCTGCATGCTGAAAGGGAGCCCAGGCCCTAAAACCCATGTGAATACAAAGCGTAGCTCCTCAGGGCTCCAGTTCTCTGATAAACCTCCCTGAAATGGTGCCAAGTGGCACGCATGGCAGCCTGGCAAGCAGCGAGGAGGCTGGGGGCCACCTGCAGTCACCAGGTGCCTCTGCTGAGGCTGGTTCATGTTTCTGAACTCCAGCTGCTTCGCAGCTCCTTGCAACAGCTGCCCAGGAACAAAGGGGTAAAAGTTTTGGGGGACCCTGCTCCCAAATTCTGAGGTTTCAAGCTGAGATATGCTTCCCAGTTTTCCCCATCCTAACAGAAGGGATGATGCTGAGCCCGGGAAGCCTCCGGGGCTGCTCAGCAGCTCCCAGACACGCAGGTTCTTGCCAACCCACATTCTCATATTCCAGGTTCCAGTACAACCCAGTGGGGAGACTCCTCGAAAGCCGGCATCCAAAAACTTCCCGTGCCTGTGGATTTGAAGCAGCCAGCCATACAGATTGCCTTGTGGCAAGTTAGGAACCTATGGGTTCAGACAGTGTCTGAGGCTTAGAGGCAACTGGCTTGGCTTTCACAGAGATTTAAAACAAACAGCATGTTTTATTCCAAATTGACAGTACCAAATTTTGAAATATCAATATTGGGTACAAATTAAATACTCTCTTCTCTTTATTTTTTTTTTTTCCTCCAGCATTCTCATATTATTCCCCAACATGCATTCCCTGAGTGTCTTGAATTTTGGAGGCTCACCACTAAAATTTTGGAACATTGCCCTGACCCAGTTTTTGGCTGCCTCGGTTGAGATGCCTGAAGTACAGAGATGTGGAACCCCTGTAGATGATCCCAACATCATTTGAGGAAATAGTTCCTCAATACCTCTAAAACAATGCAAAAAAATTTGATACTAATTACGCTAAAAGCAGGATGCCTAAATTACTGACTGATGCTGGTGCCATTGACTTGCTGCATATTTGTGTTTTTCTGAAAAGGCCTGGTTCCCGATAGCTGGTGATTAGTTAAGAATCTGAACTTTCATTTAAAAAAAAGAAAATTTTTCGCAACTTTAGAGAATAACCTGAAGATGTGAACCAAGTGAAACACAGACGGTGAAGTTAAATACATTTTTTATGTAGAAATAAGTACTTATTACAATTTTAAATGTGGTGAAGTTTAAAGTAATCTTTTTCTATTTTCCTAGTTTTTGGCCCAGCACATTTTGCAACTAAAAGAAGCCCAGAAGATGACTGAGCGCGAAGGACCTGTCTCAGACCTGGCAAGTCAATGCTACGTCGGGTGATCTAAGTGCAGATTTCTGCTGGGGACCATATCCATTTCTTTCTAGCTGTGCTGGCTAGAAAATCATGGGGACCATTCCATACTTTTTTCAACCAGAAAGTTTGCAATAATACTCAAATCTCATCTCTACACTCAGAATTCACGCTGTGACCTCAGTTCAGCAGGGCTTCCAGAATTTTCTGTACATATTCATGGGCTAATCTTCACTCCGTTACAGTCATATCACAAGTGATCAACTGGGTAAATTTGAATAAGGGGAAGGAGAGGATGAGCTGAGTGGTTTGCTCACGCTTGTACAGTGATTTAGTGGCAAAAGGGTGAATAGAATTTGCTAAACCAAACTGGGTCTCACTTGCTTACAGTGTCATAAATGAGGTGTAGGCAGCTAAATCACTGATCTAAACTCTGGGCCACAGCAGCTTTGTGAACACTACTAAAAACAAATAAACATTTGGTTTCGGGATGTAGAATTAATTTTTAAGATTAGCGACATTACATTTTATGGAACAGCTCGCGTGCCTGCTGGGGTTACCTGTCAGAATGAACTGTTCTATGAAAATATGACTTTCTGAACCCCTAGACAGCAATCCTTTATTTCAGAGAGTTTTGGACACTCTCATAATGGAAAAATTAACAGACAGGAAAAGACAGGACCATCCCAATTTTGCATGGTCTGGATCTGTTTGCTGGTTTACAAGATGTCTGACATTTTGGAAGCCACCACTAGGCAGGATAAGTTTATGCATTCATTTGTGATATAATTTTTTCTTTGCACTTTAGGAATCATTATCTTTGTATGTTTGTGGCGTAGTACAGATTCAGGGACTTCACTTATTGCAGTTTGCTCTTTCTGAAAAATAAAGTTATGTATAGTCTGCAATAACATGACAAAACCATATACTTGGTTCGTATACTCAAAGAAAAAACCCATACCCTTTACAGCTATCTTGCATTTCTTAACCTTTTACTAATACACTAGCACCTTAACAATTACTAAAAAATAATCTCTACATACCTTGTTTATTAATAGGATTAATCAATGAATAGGAACAGAATTTAAACTTTACTTTCACAAAGAGAAAAATTGGGCTTTGGTTCAGGGACAATATAAAATTAGCATGAGAAACAAGGTGTCCTCTGAAGCTCACAAACGTGCATATGTACTTTTATTAGAAATATTTTTAACAGCTTTTGAGACTGAAGAATAGCTTCTGTGCTTTGCTCTATGTTCCTTTTATATCCTTCAAGTAGTGAGAAGGGAGTGAGAGATTTTCGGGCAGACACGAAGCCGGTTCCATCAGCTCCCGCCGCTCTCCCCGACAGCCCTTGTGCAGGGGCGTGCTGGAACAGGCAGGCTGGAGGAAGCGTGGCCAGAGCACGCTGTTCTCTGGCTACGCTCAGCCGACAGACGGTTCTTAGGGGAGCCTGGTGCCTGCTTAAACAGCTCCCAGGCTGTCTTAACATGCAATTGTGGCTAGTTTGAAAATCAGGGAGTGGTTGAGAACCAGCTTCTAATGTACGGCCCCCATGTCTCTTTCACTCACTGAAATATTAAGTATAATTTCCTATGTGGGCATTACCTGTATGTGGAAGGGAATTTTACAATGGCATTGACCAAGACAGCTGAGAAGCAGGTGGACAACCTGTGAAGTTCACAGCAGAGAGGGATTTACTAGAGCAGCTAAAAGGGCTGTGACCTCCTCAACTCCATTTGCTCCACCTTATGTAAGTAGCAGCCACACTGAAGGGTGAGATAGGCAGCAGTGAAAATGAGGAGATAGTTTTAAATTGGGTTATATTCATATGTTAACTTGTAAAGAAGGGCTATGACATTTAGCTTTGAACCTATGTCACATATATGCATAAACAAGGGAAAGCGTGGGAGCTTTCCTTGGTTAAGGTAATATATATATATATATATGTAGAACAGCATTTATATGCAAGCAAACCTATCTTAATCACTCAGAACAAACCTACAGGAAAATAACTTTTGGGGTGAGTCATGAAAAAAGCAAGGTCATTCTAAGTTAATGTCTTCAGAGTTAACTTCAACGCTGTGAAACACACAGCTCAGACAAATCCTTTCAGGGTACAGCAATTATTCTTCTCTACATATGAGAAAACATATACAATAAAAAGTTGCTTTATTGAAAATTCATAAACTTAATACACACAAGCTAATTCACCTGCATGTTCCAAGAGGCTCAGTAGTATAAAAATCACACAGCCACCTCTGACCAAAGGTCTAGTTAAGCCAGAATCCTGTCTGTGACCGTGGCAGTACCTCTTGCCTAAGGAAAAAATACAAGGCAGCAGCATGTCCAGAGTGATCCTTCTTCTAATATACTCTCCAAACTTTTGGTAATTATTTGTGTAGGCACTCCTGAACTGGAGTTGATCCCCCCAGAGAGCTGTGGATAGGCCATTCCTACCAAGACCTCTCTGCCGCTGACTTACGTGTACGGGGGCCTCCACTAGACCCCCGTGTCTCATCTCGGGCACAGATTAGAGCTACTCTAAAGATGAACTGAAATTGTCCAATGAAAATATATTGCCTGTAAGATTCCCTCATCACTTATTTTACAAACTGGACAGTACTTGGAAGTGGACATACAGGAAGAGAAAGGGCAGCGTTTTGGTTAGGGCAGGTGAGTGCTCTCCTGGGAAATTGGAGTTTTCCCCTCTCTGTCACTGCTCCCACGTGATACGAGGCAACTTCAGCCAAAACGGTGTGTGTTTATTGTGTGCACCTCAATCTCGGGAGGTCTGGCGGCTCCCCTGGGGTCAGGTCTGCAGCAGGGCACACGCAGCTGCACGGGAAGCTGCTGAGAGCTCTGCTTCAGTAAAGCGGGACGTCCTGGTGGTCAGGGTTCTTAAGGACCTCCTTAAAAACACACATATCTAGCAGAGTTTTGAAAACGGCAATCCTAATTCTGGTTTTCCCTGGTCATTGAAAGCTTAGCTTTGAAATCTTAATATACCTTATATGATAACTCTTAACATGATTTACATGTGTCCAGTAAGTGACAGGAGATGGCAGTCAATAGTATGGAGGATAGTTTTGTTTGTTTGTTTGTTTCATGAGAGCCAATAAAGCATCTTGCTGGGGACACCACGGCATCTTCCCCTGCACAGCTCTTGGAGGACAGGAGAGGTGCATGCAGGGACACAAAAGCCTCCTGAGGCTGAGCCCTCGGTTGAACCACAATCACTTGGATAAGGCCTGATCTAATCTTTACAAATGTGTTAGCAGCCTGAAATTAATATGCTTTCAATTAACCTGGAGATAAAACTGTCTACTAGTATAGACATCCACTAGGCCGTGCAGATATCCTGACGGCATGGAGTGGAGTATTTTCAACACCCAGCTCTGCGAGGTGGCAGCACCTGCAAATGCTCAGCACTGCCGGGACTTTGCATACAAGTAGCTGCTGTCAGGCTGTTCCTCTGTGCAATTGCATACACACACAAACACTTGCCTGTTCCAAGTCTTACAACCTGAAATTTCATGTTTTTTAAAGTATGGCACGTGGTTCAAATAAGATCCAAATTCTCAGTTATAGGGAAGCTTCTCCTTATAAGACATTTCCCTCCTCTGGTTGCTGGAGTGACTGGTAATCTCTTGTGGTACAAAAAGCACCAGTAAAAAAAGCTGCATCCAGAAAAAAGAAAGGAATAGGCCAGGCCCCAAAGCCCCAAACACAGAGGCTCGTTACAGGTAACACAAAAACTCCAGCTCCCAGCCACAAGCATTTTATTTGAGATTCTTTTCCTATGTCCATATATGACTGACTGTCCCTTCTGAATTCCTTGCTGTGTCTACACCCCTTTCTTTGCCAGGGCACATCTGTTAAAGTCTTCATTTTGGCTTTTGAAGTGGGCATTTTAAATCCAGCTGAACTTTAAAAAAGATCCTGAGCAAAGGCCTTTGACAAGTAAATATAAATATATTATTTTTATGAATAGGCCCCTGTTTTCACATGTTCCACTTGCAACGGCCTCTTGTCCACAACGGCTGGCATGTCAAACCCTCTATGGGACGAATACACTTCTGGAGGAATACACTTTTCCTTGTTGTGCACAAGGGAGATTCTCAAAGAACATTTTAACGAAAAAATTCACCTATGCTGCAGGGGGAAATCCCTCTATTGTGCTGCAGTCTTGGGTAGCAGAAACCACCCTCACCAGCATGCTGGAACTGACCCCCCAGCACTATAAGAGAGATCCTGATCCAGATTCAAACTGTGTAGCTCAGTCACTGCCTGCTTGCTATAGCATTTGTGCTGAACCCGGGCAGAGCTGGAGGCTGCTCGTAACATACATCCATGCACACACACACACCAGAGAACAAATGCTTTGGATCTCAGCCCTGCCTCACCGAAGTCAAGTGGGAGTTTACTAATTTCAATTACTATAGAGTGTAGCCAGTAGTTTTTATGTGGTGGCTCCTCTACATTAAAACCACCAGTTAAAGGCTGCTTACTTTTCCATTTTTGAGGTTTACTTAATTAAGAAGTGCCATTACCCGCTTTTCTGTTTTAATTCTTTTAACCTGAAATGCAGTTAAGGCCCCACAAAGGACTGTCATTCTCATCTGAATCAAGAATCCTCTTTAAGGCAGCAGCAGTAAGGAGTGGTGTGGAATTATTTGCCAATGAATAATATGTTAATATTTATACATAGCTTGCTTAGATAAGAAAAACAACTTGAAAATTTATGGGAGAAGCTCTGTATGGCCATGCTTTGTGGAGCAACTTTTCAAGCTCCACGTAGAATCCCAAGTGTTGATTTTGCCTCCTGACAGTTTAATGTGTAACCCAAGAAAGTGCATTCTTCTTCAGGATCAAAAAARAAAAAAAAAAAAGTATAGAAAAGGAAAATCAAACCACTACAATCTGCCTGCTCTTCTTTTCTGCTGGGGATTTCACTACATTTTGAAGACAGCACAGTCACATTCATATGGGGATCCTCAAACACAGCTGAACTGGAGAGAGTCCATGAGCTGTGCATGTACATATGCAAAAACCTTGAGTTTACTTTAGTCTTCTTCTGGGTGCTTACTATTGCAAAAATGCAGCTTTGCTTTTTCATGAAATTTTCATAAAGCTCAAGTCCTACTTAGGCTATAGGAACAGCACAGAAGGGGAAGAGAATCACAAAGAAATGCTCCTGCTCCATGCATGAGAGGAGGGATGTTTACTCCTTGTTTATTTGTTCTGGGGGGAAATAAAGTGCTTTGTGCGAGGGGCTCTTTGCTAGTGAGGCTGAAACACTCTCAGGGCTGTGCTAAAGCATTGCCAAGTCTGTCAGGAGAGGGGAAAGCAATCTGGGCAGACTGCCCTAAATTAAAGCTAAACTCAAATCAAATTCAGTTTAAGCACACAGTGTAGTACTTGATATGGAGGCTAAAGGCAGAATTACCAACTCAAGCATTAAAAACTCCTGAGTCAAGACCCCAGCATATCATCAAATGGGCTTAAAATTGTAGCAATTAAATTAAAATAATAATGCTGTTACCTTTTTTCTGCTCTTTTTGCATCTCAAAGTGTTCCCATTTCCTACCTTGTCTTGGCCCACATAAGAGATGAAATGAAATGAATTGAAGGCTGAGGTTCTGATGCAATTATATGCTTCTGGGAGCTAAGGGCTTTAAGAAACATCACCTGTGTGAGGTTTGCAGTAAACTTGTGAGAGGTAGGAACAGTGCAAAAGAAACCAGAGCTGTGGAGAAAGTGCAATTAATTATAAATTTACCTGAGATACTGAACAAATTAAGGAAACCTCAAATGCTGCTTTATTGTAACCTGTTGGGATCCTACACTAGGATTCTTTCTTTTAGGATGAGCTAACTAGCAAAATTTGGACCTGCATCAAGATTTCAAACCAAAGCTCAAAGCTACCTATGTAAACCTTCTTGTTGGTTTTGATATGACGTTTTGGGATTTTTTTCTTATGATAATGCCACGTCACTGGTTATAAGACTTTTTGTAATGTATCAAAGAGCAATTTTTTCAATATTGATGGTCTTCCCCCCTGCATGGAGTTGGGAGTAGAATTGAAAATCACATGCTTCAGCACTCAGAGAGTCCCTGTGAAGTTAATTGAAGCCAATTTAGGCACCTGGGTACAGCCTTGATAGAGATTTTCAAAGGCACATGTGATTTTTATGACCTTACTACTATTTTTGGCCTTTAGAAATCTCTTTCATAGCTTAACTTCATACCTCTTCATGAAAACTCTGTCCTCTGTTTACTTATTAGCACTTATAGATGTCCTTTATAGATTTACTTATTTTAAAGTCACTGAAACAAATGCTGTGGGTCCTGGAGGGGGGAGTGAAAAGTAAGGAGGCTAGAGATAATTTCAGTTACCTAACATTTATTTGACTTAGTCATGCAGAACTGGATCAGTGCAGCTGATACGGAACGATGATTAAACTAAACCCTGAATCTATATTCCCATGTGATCACCCTCATTATCTCTGCTATCAAGGTTGATCTGACAAGTAACTTTTATTTAGAATCAGCCATACTTCTTTTTCCCGCCTACCCCAAAGGCACCAGAGTTGTTTGCAGCTCCCCACTTAGAGAAAGTAAAATGTAATTTACGCCTACAGTGCAAAGAAGGAGCTGGGTAAAAGAGAACTTGGGGGGCCTGATCCAAAACTCATTACAGGCAAGAAGTCAGGGTTCGTAAAGAGTTTGAAGATCCCTGGGTTAAAAAACACAGAATGCTATAACTCAGTTATTAAATGTCCATTGATTCCTTGCTTTCTCATATATATTCACATGAAAAAGTGCATATACATTTCAGTATCACTTGTAATACTGCATAAATTATTATGGCCTAAGCCCAGAACACTTGACCTTTAGTCATGTAGAGAAACAGCTGAAAATAAGAATATTTTTATAACAAGAGGGTACAGAAAATATTAGCAACAGTCACTTTAGGCAGAAACTTCACTATGCTATATACTTACAGGATATTGAATGTGCTGCTAGATAAAGCATATGTTTAGTAAATGGGCCCATATCTCTGCTCTGGTCTATAGGGGCTGACCTCCTGGCTGACCTTTCTTTTAGTGAAGCTGACTCAGTAAATGAGAAATGGTTAACTCGTCTCCTGTACCATCACTCTTTCTGACCAGATGCGGTAATGACAAACCAGAGGTACAAAGGTTCACAGAACTGATCGTTTCCAAAGAGATGCACTATTCTTAAAAGAAAGGAAGCCAGGCTAAAAACTAAATTTGCAATGAAAGGGTACAAAGATGGTCTTTTTCAACTCTGATTTCTGGTTTTGGTTTTGCTTGTGTTTTCTGGCTTGGTTTTAAAAGCTTAACCAAGCTTGCTGAGGTGGAGATTGAGGCACATTTGAAATTAGTCAGCTCATTTTTGATTTCTTCTGACAATTCTGAGAGTTACGAGTTTTCCTCAAAGATTATTGAGTTGTAACCTGAGGAACTCTTGGGTCTGGAGCCTGGCATCGTGTGGAGGCTGGCTTTTACACACTGCCCAGTTGTCAATAGTTCCCACTCACTATTAAAACCTGCCCAAGGCTTGGGAGCAAGGGGCAGGAGGCTATAAGGGTGCTGTGAGCAGGGAAGAAGAAGATCTAATATCAATGTCATTTCTTCATCATCGGTTTGTGCTTCTATGGGAGGAAAATCCTGAAAAGGGCCATTGCTACTGGGGTTATGAGAGCTCTGCAAGGCAAGATGAACACAAAGCTGCCGCAGTGCAGCAGATTTGAATGGATTTAGGTAAGCTGAGAATTTGGCCTTTGCTCTGCATTTGGTTGGTACTTGGTAACCTGAGTGACTGTGCTACGTAGCAATTTGTTTTGATATTCTGGGCCCTTTATTTTATGAAATATTGGCTTCATTTTATAAAATACCTCTGAGGCAAGAAGGGAAACCAGGCAAGTTGCAAAATAATTCTCTGATCAGCCACTCAAAGCCCCATGAGATCTATTATTCTGACAGCAAATCTCCCCATGATGCATGCAAACTCAATTCCCACTTTTGCACTGTCATGTCAAAACTTGCATCCATCACGCTCTCACAGCCTGCTTCAGGCCTTGGCCGATTTTGGTACTACCTGAGGTATGTGAAACAATGTTCTTTCTCCTGCTATTTGAACACAGAGAGGCCTCAAGTAGGGGGAGAAATTTGAAGGCAGCCACCCAGATGTTGCTGCCGCAATGTGGGAGACAGAGCCTTTTGTCTCTGCTGTCACTAAAGCTGGAGAACAATTTATCTGATTTGTGCATGGAGCAACATTATGTGTCTTTCCATTGTGTGTGAACATTTCTCTTGCTTAAAATGTTACACTTAATGGAGCAGTTAGTCCTTAAAGCTACAATGTTTTGTTTTTCTTCAACATAATGAAATCTGGAAGAGACCAAGTCAACAGTTTGCCAGTAGAGAGGATTAGACTTCCTGTTGCTACTTGTACAGCTCAATAGATTATGTGCACTGCTTTGCACAAATACAGTAAGACCTAAATACCTTACCATCTATTCATCTATATCAGATATAACTCCCTTCTCACCCTAAATAATTAATATATGTTGCCTGAGTCATTAACGCACCAGAACTGATGAACACTGGACAGTTAAGAGATAAGCTCAAGGAGCAGAAAGTTGACAGCAAACTGTCTCATTCCCATCCACCCATTCTCACCCCCTCAAATAAAAAAAAATAAAAAAAGAAAAAAAAAAAAGAAAAAAGGCAATTGTTCAAATTACAATGGAGTGAGGATGAAGGCATAAAGCCATTTGAGAGAGAAGAAATGGCATTATGAATAGACTGGAAAACTTTAAATTCTGAAAAGGGACAATGGCAGGGTTGAGATGCAGCTGAGTGCTGAGTTACGTGAAGAGTCAGAGGTGAGGAGAAAGGGAAGGACAAGGGAAGTCAGGGCCCGACCATGCAGGGCCGGTGGTGAGGCATGGGGAGGGGTAAACGATGCTCTTGCCCACCCAGAGGAGGATGGTGCAAGCCTTGGGCAGGAGTGGAGAAGAAAGTCACCGTGGTGGAGGAGCAGGACTGTGACCTGGTAGCAGTGCTGGTGGAGCAGGGCAGGAGAAGCTTCTCAGTGTGTAGATACAAAAGGAAAAGAGTTGCTGAGTGAAGAGGCCTTGAGGTTTTTCCAGGGCTAACATGTATAAGGGATCTTCACTGGACTGGGGAAAGGGGAGGATGGACTGACAGAAGGGTTGGAAAATAGGAGTTCAACAAAACAGACAGACCAACCTCAGGGTCCTTTTACATAAAAAGAAAGGTTGCAGTGCTGAAAAGAAGAGGACACAGAAAGGCAAAGGTGGAGCTGAGGAGGGGTTGGATTTTTTTGTCCTTAAGAGATTTTATAGCCAATGCTATGTTAATTTTGTGTAGTGCCGAAGACAATATAAACTGTAGAGAAAATCAGATCTACAGTGGTAGGGGATGTAGAGAAACAGTTGATTGTATATTTAACAGGAAGTCAGGGAGATCAAAGAGTTTTCAAAATGGTTTTGTTTTTAAATGATACCCGGGCTTTATTTTGTTTAGATTGAACTAGGGGCCTCTCTGAAGAGGATAAAAGGGGAACAGAAATGTGTAACAAAGACATTTCCCCTCTCTGTAATAGTCAAGGGAACTTGACATCCCTATCAAGCAATAGCACCATTATATGTACCTCTGCAAGAAAGGAAGCTATTTTATCCTTGGAAGGAAAGAGAGATGTTATCTTCTAGAAAAGAGGTAAAGTTCTGCAGAAATTCAGTGCTGCTAATAGGCTGTTATGACAGTCTGCAATTTCATTTCCAGTGAATGATGCATGTCAAAGGCCTGAATGCTACGGCAGTTAACACAGATAAAATAAAAAACAAGCACTGCAGAACCTACGCTCTCTGGTAACATAACCTTCCAAACATTCTTTTCATTTTAAGAGTTAAGTTAGATATTTACTTTTAGCTATTTTCATCTCAATGTGAAGGGATGGGTTTGCATTAATGGAAATGGCAAAGTCTAGCTTGTAATGAATTAAGATAGAATAATAACATTAGACTCCGGAAAGAGAATTCTCTAAAAGACCTTCTGTAAAAGGGAACATCTTATAACACTTCTGGAGCAGGCCCTGGGCCCAAATTTTGCAAATAAATAAAGTGTATGCTTAAATCTGCCTTTGTTCATCAAAACATTGAAACATCTTCATATTTTTCTCCTGCTTTAGAATGGATTTGAGTGAATACTTAAACAGGTATTTGTTTTGCAGGACTTTGAACTTAATGCGCAGTCAATGCCGTGCTTCAGTTTCATACTCCTAGTACATGGGCAGCATTATGAAGCTAAAATCTTAACCTCCAGTTAAAACAGGATATTAAAGATTACAAATTAGAGGATACAAGAGGAAGAAGGGGTTCTCCACGGGAGGCACATATGCCCTCCGTGCTTCAGAATGAGGAACAAACAAGAGGCTGTTTCCTATTTCTGCAGCCACGGCTGATGTTAGTATCAGAGTCATAGCAGCCCCTGCCAGAGTTACTACAGTTAAGGTGGTGCCAGCCTTTCCATTAAAAACATTATAGACACCATTTAACAACTTGGCCATAAATACTTGCTTCAAGCTGAGACTTGGCATCGAAAATTATCAGTCCTTCAGCAATTCTGAAGACATTTCCCTCCTCCCAAGTCTTGAATGTTCCACAAGTATTTTAGTGCAGAATATCTATGATTTATAAAGTTTCCTTTTGGGTAGGTATTCCCATCATTTCAAAACAACTTCATCTCTCTGAGTGAACTGTGACACCATCTTGCTCATCAGTGCAAGGGAAAGCTGCACTCTTTAGTTGAAATCTTCAGTGTATAGAACATGACATACAAACTGTCTATGGTATGAATTATGGCCTCTCAGGTAGCTTCTAAAAACATGCATGTTTGTATTTTCCCTTTTGCTATATCATGCAGCTGAGGACCTCAGAGTCCTCTGTAAGCCCTGGTAAAGCATCGTCTCTTCAGGCCCAGCTTTTTGTCTCTCTGTTCAGGCTATCAACTAAGACCTTTCCACCAATGCACCCAGTTTGTTCTTTTTCTGCTTACCACTCATGAATGACTTTCCATTTAATGTAACAGTTTAAGGGATGCAGGAGGCACCTACACCTTGATGTCTTTGCCTGCTGGCAGGGCTCTTCATCCCCATCCTCATCCAAATGACACAACTGTTTGGCTACATTGCTGCTGAGGGCAGCAATCATAGCAGGATGGGGGAATCATGCTGCAAAGCTCTATCTCCCAGCCACAGAGAGGCGATGCCTGGGTGGGAGCAATGCGGGTTACCCCTCCTTCCCTATGGCATGCAGTCCCGGTGTGAGAGGAGAGAGGCTGTGAAACCCCATCTTCCCTTCTCTAGCCACAGCTGTGGTTGAGTGGATGAGTTTTTGTTCCCTTTTTGGCATATGCTCCTACCTCAGCTTCACCCTAGCTCATAGGGATAAAGCTCTACTTCAGCTCTCCGCTCTCATCCCATGGTGGCATGAAGAAGTGTTCAGAGGCGGTGAGTCAGGCAGCCCTTTCTCACCCACAGGCAGCTGCCTGTTGGGTTTGTGGTCTCCGCCAGCAAAATGTGAGGAACCTTCATTTCACTAACCTTAACACAAGGCTTACAGTGTTCTCCATTTGACTGAGGTTGCCCTCAGTCCGTCCTTTTGTTTTCAAACCCTAAAGCCTCTTTAGTTTAGGGATTCCCCGTAGCTTTTGACAGCAGCTGTTGCTGATCACCTGGGGATCACCCACTTTCCTCCTCAAGGCCGGGGCCATGGATGCTTTAGATACAGCCTCAGATGCAGACAGCGTGTCCAGACCTGGAGAGAGGGCAGAGCACGGGGCAGAGAGCCAGCAGGAGAATTTCCCTGCTGCAGGAAAGAGACAGCTCTGCCTCGTGAGTCAGGGCCATGCACCTGCAGAGCCAAGGCTGTGCTAAAGAGCACCCGTCCCTACCGAAAAGGGCATTTGTTCAAGACAAGTGATCAGCAAATGTCTTATCTGCCCTGCAAATTGCCAAGTGGCAGCTCATTTAGACCATGCCGCATATCAGCTGGAAGGAGGGGATGTGAAATAGGGCAACACTGGAAATCCCACAGAAACAGACGATGAGAAAAACAAAGCCACCCTCAGAATACTTAGCTTTTTTTTTTTTTCCTCTCTGAATAAAGGAAATTTTTTCTACTCTCAACAGAGAAGGGAAGAAATTACATTGCCTGTAGTAATGCTGCCCTGAAGGAGGAACTAACCTGGTTCACTCTGGTGTAACAGAGAGCAGAAAGTTGCTGAGGTGTGGAGGACTCGTGTGCTGCTCACACTGGCTCTTCTGAAACAGTATTCACCAAATCAGCACAGAAAAATGCCTGGCACCCATTCACTAACCCTAGATAACTTAGCCTAACAAGAATGTAGAGTCTTCAGCCTGACATTCCTTTGAAGATGTGCAGCATTCACTAATTCACTTGACTTGATTTTAAGGAATAAAATAGTAGATTGGGCCCCTAAAACACATAGTTGTATATATATGACACCTCTCAGAGGCTCTGAAGTAGTGATCCTTGCTGCCTGCTGCTTTCTTACTCCCTTCTCCCCGCTCTCTTCAGCAAGTGGCTGCCGGGGTGGAATTTCCCCGGTGACTACACAGGCAGTTTGGCAGCTGTGCTTACGCCCCGGGCTCCCTGAAAGCCTGGGAGATCCTGCAGCCATGCAGCAAGCCTGGTGCTTTTGGAAAGCCTTGGACCTACATGTGCACAATGCTCAGGCAGAGCAAACATGTGCCTGGAGTTTCCAGACCTCCTGCTGCTGCTGCTGCTGAAAGATCTGTCAGGGGGGAGCCCCCACGGTACCTTCCACCCTGATAACCAAGCCTTGGGGGACCCTGGCATCATTTATCTGGAGGGGCTTTATGGCTCTCAGCGTCCATCTGTGATGTCCCAGGGACCAGGCAGGCTGAATGGGCCGAATTGTCATTGCGACGGGACCTGTGTGAAAGTCAGGAAGGGCGAATGAAGCCTGTGGTCTGGCTCGGGGTTTACGCTGGGCCAAGGGAGATGACAATCTGGTACACTCAGTAGTTTATCATTTCTGAAACAACACCTTACTATATCAGTTCCCCCTCCTTTGTCATCAGAGAAAAAACTCACACTTTCCTAACTGAAAGTTCAGTCTAAACATAAATGTCACTGAAAGCCCAGTGAGACCTTTGGTTTTCTAGTTTCACTCTCCTGAGCTGTGGGGAAGATTATGCAACAGGAACACTGGGGTGAATCATCTTCTGGCATTGCAGTAAATTAGGAAATGTTTGCTGCGATGTTGTATGGGTTTCTCCTGTCTATTTGTGGTCTGCTTTTTTCTTTTCCAGTGGATCTTAGCGTCTTCAAATATCAAGCGGTTGCCTGTTGCCCGCGTCTAAGCTAGGAAAAGGCTCATCAGTAGGTACTGTAGCTCAGCTTTGGAGAGGAGGGTAACGACGGCAGCTGTTGTAAGGAAATGATGCTAAAGAAATTCTGAATGGCCTTGCTCAGCATTTTTTTCCTGTGAATATTTCTAGCAAGTCTTTGAATTGCTCGCTTTGTTTCTCTACTGTAACTCTTAACAACATACCAACACATTAGGCACCACAGCACTAAGGGGGTCAAGGAGATTTTCCTCAAATGTTTGTTCTTGAAGCACAAAGCTTGGCAAGATCACAGAGACAGTTCTAAAAGAGTCAGAGTATATCAGAGGAAGGACAAATTGAATGTAAGAAAAATCATGAGTCAGGCTCGTCCCTCCTTCCTTGCAGCTTCTTTTTATTTATGGTTCAAAAAATGTATACTTGTCTTGAAGCATGAGAATTCACAAGTTCAGTCTTTCCTTTCCAAATTTAAGGATAGAAATAATTTTTGGAAGGAAATTGAAAGGTTAAGAGAAATATTAATATTGTGAGATTCAAAGAAAAACCATGAGAACTGGAAACACTACAAAGGACATTTACCAGACACTTGGTTAAGATGTGTGATGCCATAAATAACCTCTATGTAAAGATGTGAGCCTTAGTCTCAATTTCATTTCTGGTTACTCCTTGTACCACTACATATTTTTAAAGTAAAGGATTAGAAGGTGGAAAGTCCTGCAAACATCTAAAGCTAGATCAGAAATTCCACAAATGAACCCCCTTGTCGTTAAAAAGTACAGTCCTGAGTTAGGACATTTCTGAGCTATACAATCTGTTATGCTTGATATAAACTTAAATTCCAGGCAAATAAAAAGGGGCATGAGCTTATTAGCTTGCTCTGTATAGCACTTCATGTTCATTTCTTCCAAATAAGAAAATATAAACTTATTTTACCATGGAAAGCAAATAAGGCATCAAAGCCCAATTTCCTAAAGACAGTATCTATCAGTTTCTTTGAAGCAGACATTTTTATGACTAGCTATGTTAACAAATCCAAACTAAGTATCCAATCTGTCAAGGAGAAAAATAAGTTTAGAATGAAAATAAGTATTGCTCGTTAAACTTTAATGGCAAGGCATTTAAAAGAAGAAAACCATCCATTATAATGTTGGTGGAATAGTGTGTTGTCAGATTCTCTGGAGAGGATTTTTATCATGATGTTTAAACATATTATATTAAGGGATGGTTGTTACTGTGTTCTCTAAACAGAAGACTTTTTAGAGGAAAAGTTTATGAGCAATATATATCCTCTTGTGAAAATTTCCTTAACCGCACAGCAATTAAAAACAACTGCTGGGCACTAATGCTACCTGTCCCAATGCACGTGCATGGGGGGAGAGTTGTGCTGACGCAAAGCTGAACTAAGCATGTATTAACATCAAGAGGAGGGTACAGAATAACCTTGAAGGGTTTATTCCATATTTTTGGAACCTGCAGGATCAAGGACTTCCATGATTAGTATCTGCCACTAAAAAGAGAGCCATTGCTTTAGGCCTTGGTAATGAATTTAGACCCATGCTGATAAATCCTGAAGCTAGAGACCATTTGTGTGCTTATCACATCCGAATTTTGTGTCCTGATTGATCTCAGGTTCAGATTGATCTTAGGTTCAGACAGCCAAAGTGCGTTGCCAGCCGTCTGTTAAACAGTAAGTAGGTCACTATGAGAGTTTTAAGGAAGGCAAGCACCCCTCCCCTCCTGACGTCCAAGACTGGTTTCAGAAAGGGTCTCCTGGATGAGCCAGATAGATCCTACTTCATTGGAATGCTTCCCTTGCCATGGCTCCATCCACCAGGTTAAAACTTTAGATAAAATGTACCCTTTTCCCTGACTTCCGTTGCCTTTTTCAAGACAGAACTTGTTCTACATTTCCTTTACTAACCCCTCGCTTTGGTGATCACATCACATGGGTCCCTGACTCAAGTCAGCCCTGCTTTTGCAAAAGAAGAGCTTTCCCCTTTAAAACCTGTTTAGTTTTAAAAGATACATGGGAGTGATTCAGTTTTGTTGTAAACTACTTCTGCACCCAGAAATCCACCATAAGAAATGAAAAGAAGAGCTACAAAGACTTGGTCTAACTTTCCCTCTGGGAATCTCAGCACAGCCACTGTACGGGACAGAGCTCCAGGCATGGTGGTGTCCCTGCTGATGGATGCAGCGCTCAGCCCTGTCTTCAGCCATCTCTACCTGGCAGCACAAGAGTGTGCAAACTCTTTGAACCAAAGATTACCACCTCTGAAATCTTTAATGATTTAATACCTTTAATATCACTGTCTCGTCTCACTTTCTTTAGTTGCAAAACAGTATGAGGTCACTACAGTCTTCTTGAGTAAAACACAGCTATTACAGTTGATGCTATAGCTTGCCTCGATGCTAAGGTGTGCTGAAATCTTTGCCAAACTTTCATCACTTGGGTTGAAACTTTTCATGTCAAAGACCTGCCATGGTCTGCTTTGCCTTGAGGTTTTATTTGCTCTTTTGATTTAAATTAAATCAAGTGAAACCATTCAGCCATTTCTGAAATGAGGACAGAGTAAAATAGGTTATTTTGCCTTTTTTACAATAACTCTGTTGACTTTTCCTCTGAGAAACACCCTTACTCTCCAGAAGAGAAACCTGAAATTTGGCAAGGGAAGGGGAGTATTTTTGGAAAAAAAAAAAATCTCTCAAGTTTGCCCAAGTTACAAACCTATGAAGAACTGCACTTCTTTGGAAGTGCTCAGAAGGGACCTGCTGGATGCTCACTTGTCCTCCGTGGATGGCCTGGTCTGCAGAGCAGGCACCAGCCCAGCACCCAGGGAGGCTGAGCAGAGCTGGCTTTGTCACCGCAGCTCACGGGTGCTGCCAGCAGTGTGGGTCCGAGGGCCTCGTGTGCTACACATGGAGAGGAGCTGGAAGCTGTGGCAATCTTGCAGAATAAAGTTTGGGCAATGAAACTGGAAATGGGTGCCAGTGCAGGAGAGAAGAGAGGGCAGAAATCTTGGCTATGCGTTAAAGGATGGAACAGGAGATATGTGCAGAAGGGAAGTGGGGAGAAAGACTAGAACTGGAAATGAGTAGGAGTTGTGGAAGGAACCAGAGAAGACACAGACCTGATGATCTGTCTGTGTCATCCTACTGTGGCCCCCACAAACCCATTTATTACAAATTATATAACCACATCCTTGTTTTCCCCTCAGTTGCTATCAGCATGTAGGCAAGAGCCTATTAAGGGATGAATTAGGACTGCAAGGTGATGGAGGCTATAACCTGATGGGCCCCTACTCTATTTGTTGCAGAAGGTGGGAAGAATGTAGTGAATTAAGGAGGAAATTTGAAAGAGAACCAGCCAATGCAGCTGAAAACCGACCTGGAAAAATGTCTGTAAAATCCTTGCCTCCGCCACAGAATTGTTGAGCAGAATTAGGCAAGTCACTTAAATAAAATATTCCCAGATGGTCACTAAATATACATTCTTCATTCACCAAGTTCCTGACTCCCGACTGGATCTGAAGACAGCTGGGCTTCGAGAAGCTGCAGCACTGCATGGGACTATGATTGCAGACGCATCGTGTCCAAAACCAGAATTGGTGAATACTTTTGAACTAGATTTCTCTCTGCCTCAAATGTCATCTATAAACCAAGCATAACACCACCCCCACATCTCACAGGGGAACGGTGAAAAATAAATTCACTAATGCTTGTCATCAGTGCCCTAAGAGACCTCATAAGGAAATGAATAATTCTGTCTTCATAGCAGGATTTGAATAGTGTGCAGTAAATAAGGCATGGGGCCACACATTGCACAACAAGGAAGAACAAGAGGTTGAATAATGGTTCACTAAGCAAGTTTGTACATGGAAAGAGACAGGAGCCTTACCAGGAAAATTGTGCATAGTCGTATAGTAGAAGATAACATCGTAACACAAGGGCACATATACATTCAAATAGACTCAGTGAGCATCCTTCTTTCTTAGTGGCAATTCCTACCTTTTGAGTACTTGACTTCGTCACCTTTTGAGTGATTTTGACATTTGAGTACCAAAATAAGTCTTCCTGTGAAAAAGAAGCACAGTTCAAGTCAGAGAGGAGGTAGACACCTTGTGCGCAATGAAAAGGGTTAGGGGTCAGTTTGGGCTGGAAAACATTTCTTTCTTTTTGGTCTCTGCCCACAAATGGTTCCCTGCCCACACCTCTCCGAACAATTGTCTAGAGAGTTTCCTGTTCTCAGAACTGCCACAAACCTGGGCAGAAACTGCTGTGTTTGTCTGCACTCATGTCACCTTTCCTGGGACACCAGCAGGTAGACCCCCACAGTGCTTTGGGGGAGGCTGCAGGGAGCTGCTCGGTCTCAGCCCTTGCTAGAACATGCCTATAAGTCTTAGGAGAGCATCTGCCAGATGATGCAGCTCTCCCAGTGACCTGCTAAATACCATTTACTGATCTCTTCCATCACAGACCCCATGGCTGTGGCTCAGTCTTTGCAGTGTGGTGCTGGGGTTTTCCTTCTGTGCCATGGTACTGTATGCTGGGGAGAGCAGGCGGTGGGTTGGTTGTGTCTGGCACAGGGTTCACAAGCAGAAGATGAATAGCAGCCATGCATGGACAGTGGGAATGTGCATCCGCACTCACCAAAACCCTAGGATGGCCTTTGGCCACAGGCTGAGGCTGGAGCCCTTGCTCTACCATGCCAGCCAGACCCAAGTAGCACAACGCTGCCCACCAGATGTGTGCCAGACATATGAATGAGAGAAAAGACCCACGGCTTCTTGATCAGCAATGCAGCGACACAGGTTGGAGTTCACTAGCAGCACATTTGATTTTTTCTGCTTGAGATTTGAGTAGCTCCGTTCCACCTCCATCAACCACAGCCTTGATCATGCCCATGGCAAATGGCAAAACTCCCACGCATTGCAGAGGGAGCAGTGTTGGAGCACTGGGTTGTGCTCCAGCTGGGTTGTGCAGAGACTTTTTGTCAGGCTCAGCAAGAGCATTGGGAATATATAGTCTTATGTGTCAGTCCACGAACAGACTGCATATGGGTATGCAAGGAATGTTCTACTATGACCCACTGTAAGGTTTTGGACCTTGCCTTTGAAGCAGAGAGTGATGTCTCCCTTAGAGCACTGTCCACTGCAACTCTGTGATGCTAAGTTTCTTCTGCAGCTCCCATCATTTTGAATGGATTTTGAAGTGCTCATCATCTGCCAGACATGGACTTCTGGTACTAGTCAGTTGAATAAAATAGAAAGGTGAAAAATGGCGTAAATTGGAACTATTATTTGTCACATATCTGGCAGCACAAGGGCTGTCTTTCGGGATTCGGGTCCCTGGAGAATATGCTTTCCTACCCCACTTTCCCTGGAGATGTATGCAGTGACTCCTAGTCACTTAGATATAAAATGTTGAATGTGGAAATAAATAATTTTTAAAACAAGTGACCTTAATCCAGGGAGGCCTGTCAACCTTGGATCTATCTCAAGTTTCCCTTCTGAGGCCGCTGTAGTAATCTCCAGCTTGTAAAGCTGAAGGCTCGGGGAATCAGAGAGACTTGTGATCCTTGTGCGTGGCCCCTGCACAGCTGCATGGTTAGCTTTTCCCTCCTGGGTCAGTTTTTAAAAGGACTTAATCAAGGCTGATAAACCTAAAATTAGATTTACCAGCTCCAGGAGGAGCATGAGCATATCTCCCCGTCTCTCCTCTGTCTCGAGGCTGCATCTTTATTCAGCCAGTGGTGGCTGGAAACCAGAATTCTTGCATATTTAGGAGCTGTGTGGATAGACATGCAGGAAGGGAGCTTAATAAATGTGTTGGTTTGTGCTGTGCTCAAGTCCACGTTTCCACTGACTCCACCAGGTTTTGGATCAGGCCCTAGATGGGAATGAGGGTAGTGGGAGACAGTCTCGTTAGCACAGAAGTGCCGTTATACTTACAATGAATGCCAGTAAATGATAATTTCCTGTCCTCTGCAGCCCTCCGTGTGTCTTCTCTGCCAGCAAATCCCATGGGGAAGGGAGTGTCTCTTATTCTGTGTTTGTTTAGTGCCTAGTACAATGAGGCTTTCTTCCAGTTGGGGCCACTTGATGCTACCACAATACAAATAATAATGATTCTAATAATAAAATGCAGACTTCAATGGGATGTGGGTCAAGCTGCTCAGAAACGTTGGCCTTTCTTGCTGACTTGCTTCCTCCCACTTCCTCGCTTCCTCCTCCGGTAGAAGAGCACTTCTACATCATCAATTCCCAAAGGTGGTTGTCCTCACTGTTGTTTGGCTCTGCAGGAAGCACCATTGCTTAAGACACTTAGCCTTCTTTTTTTTTTTTTTTTTTTTTTTTTTTTTTTTTTTTTTTTTTTTTTTTTTTTTTTTTTTTTTTCCACTGACGTGCTGCAGAAGTTCTCTTTCCACACCCTTCACTTCCCAGGAACATCTGCCTGCTTGGATCATCCTCCCGAGCACAGCACCACTCGCACACTGTGCACAGGCACTGCATTTGCAGCGGCTATGACTTTCTCCAGCCCTGAAGACAAGGAAGGAGTGGAGATACCATCCAGGGGCACAAGCTGGCAGGAGATCAGCAGAGCCTGCACCACCTCCAGCTGTGCGGTGGGGTTTCTCGGCAGAGGACAACAGCCCTGGGTATAGGGTTAGGGAGCAGCGGGTGGGTGAGTGCTGGGGTAACTTCTTCCCACAGCACTTTGTGGATGCGGTGGCAGCCAGTTTAGCTTTGTGAGCAGGGCTGGTTTCTATTTTGTTTTTCACAGAGCACTTCATTGACAAAAATGGCTCTTGGCTAAAGTACTTCTTTGTTTTGGTTGGAATTTTCCAAGTTTTTGGACAAAAATGCACATGAGGGTTTTGATTTTCTGTCACTTAATCTGCTCCTCTATTGGAAAAATGGAAGCTAAGTGAAAAAATGGACAACTAAATAGATGTGAGGCCTCAGTAAAAAGGTACAATAATCAAGGAACGAAATCTGTGAAAAATTTTCAACAGAACAACCATTTTTGCAGAGAATATATATAACATTTTCCAACCAGCTTTACCAGTGACCTGTAATTAAAGAGGACTCCAAGCCACACAGTTCAGAACCAGACTTTCCCAGAATTTATGGGTGTCCCTGTCTGGGTTTGGTTCAGCCCAGTATGAAGCATGCCAAGAGCCGAGATCCAACTCCCACCTCTCCCGAGGCCGGACAGAGATGGTTTGGAGGCATCTCTTCATATAGAGCACCAGCCCTGGCAGGCGGGGTGAGCATCCTGCTCTGGCTCAGAGGAGCTGGCTTGCTTCCACCCTGCACGAGCCCTGGGTAGGGAAAGCAGGACAGACGGAGGTGTCTGTACAGTTCCCAGCATCATGCTGGGAATGCTCCCCGCTATAATACAATTAATGAATCACAAGTGCAAATCATAATGCTTTGGAAATTAAAGCCAATTACAGGACAAATCAAGAGTGAAAGAAAAGAGAAGAGGTAAGGAGAGAAAGCAAAAGGAAGGGAATTGCACAGATTTTATTTGAGAAACAACAGTAGTTGCTTTCAAGCCACAAGCTGCCAGATAACTCAAAGGGATTCCTCATTTGCCTTTGAATGGCAGTAGGAGAGGTAGTTAGCACTGCTGGGTTGCGTCCAGGGGTCTGGAGAAGGGTCTTAGGTCTCCTTGCATTCGGTGCAGTGGGGAAACATTTGTAACACCCTTAAGGTATGTATTTCTCTGCTAGATATTATGGGACAGGTTTTCAAGCGAGCTCCACATCTTGGATGCTGACCTCCTTAGAAAATCTGGCCCTGCCAGTTGCTGCCAAGTTCCTGAAACACTGGCTCTGGGCGATTTTGAAAATATGGCCACACCTGTCCTCGTTTCGCATCACTATCAACTTCAGAAAATCTTTAGATTGGCGCGATTTCAGCATTGTTTTTAATTCCTTCTGCCAGGTGTTGTTTGTGGAAACATGCTGTCCTCGCCACAGTGCATTATGTGTTAGAACAACTTAATCTCGTGTTTTGGACCCAAACCAATGTGCTATTCCTACAGGCTAATAAAAATGTTTATTTTATTTTCTTGGTGTGAATATACTGGGGTGGTTTGAAAGGGATTCCAGGGTCTGATGAAAGCAGGCTACCTGTCTTGCTCCTTGTTGAGACTGGTCGGGGCAGACTGCCAGCAACAGCTGTTTCTTAATTGCATAGACACTTATCTTGTTCTGACACCACATGCAAACATTAATGTTTTTCTGCAAATATGAATTTGGAGATTGACTCTATGGGCTTTCAAAAGCCTTAGGTGTTTTTTGGTGCATCAGAAGAGGCAGATGGAGGGGCAAAGTCTTGGGGACACATCTGAACAGAGAGACACACCAGAGCCTGTGTTGGTGACACAGAATGGTCTTGTAGCACCAGAACTTTTCAAGCATAGGTGACAAAGGCCAGAAGCCAAAGCCAAAACAATATGTATCAATATTAATAATGTGGAAACTATCTTTGAAGAAAAGAGCTTGGTCCTAGTTGGGCTACACACTGCACATGCCCACCTGAGGCTATGGGAGGTGTTTTGTCCAGCAGGCAGCATGGGGCTTTGTAGCTGCCAGAACAGTGTCTCTAGGAAAGACCTCAAAATATTAAAAAGCAGATCAGCCAACACAGTGGTGGTGGCCCTGGGGTCAGTACCTGGCTGGAGACACAGTAGTTCAGTGCATGGTACATCCACCTGTGTCGCAGGTGTGTAACCGAATCATGGGTGGAAAAACCACCGCCTGGCTGTGCTGGAGCTGCCCTGATCAGGGGAATGGCCGTGCTGCTCATGCATGGTGAATGTAAGTGATTCACTAATTTTAGAGTAGTTTTGCAAGATCAGGAGATTTTTAGATCTGTGGGGCTTAGAGTTTCTGGCATAAGGGTTCCTGCACCGGCAGACGGCTGCCTGCTGCCTGCTGGTCCTAGCTGAGAAGCCTTTCTTCCATGGTTTCAATCTTAATCTATAAAACACACCTCTAGTTTGCTCCTTGATCTCCTACTCAATCCTTTAAAACTCCAGCTGCATTTTGTATAGGAACAGGTCAGTAAACTAGGATTAATAGTTAAGGTTAAAGAATTAATCCAATGTATTCAGCAGTATGGAATGAAATTGGATTCATTTTATGCAAAACTATCCAGACAGGATGTTTTAAGTCACACTGTGAGAGGGAATAAACAGATAACTGCCCAGAAATTATTCCTTTCTTGCTTTTACCAAACCCCAGTTACCATCAGCTGAACCTCCTCTGACTTAGACCAGACCTTTTAAACACACGTGCTCTGGGGTGGTAAGAAGTGGTACTGCTGAAGGGCTGTTGGGTCACACGCTTTGTTGTGATGGTGCCAGGACGAAGCTGTCACTACCCAGGTTGGTTAGTGATATCTGTGCTTGGCAGCGATCTGGCATTTTAAGCCTTTTCACAAAATTAGCCTTTTGCTGAGGTGAGGGCCGTGGCTCAGGGCTTATCTTGGAAATGGTGAGTGCACCAAGTAGGATCACCATGGAGGCATGATCTGCACCAGCTAATCATGAGCTTCAGGGGACTCTTTCTTTTCTTAGCGCAGTTCAAGAAAGAGCAGAATCAAACCTTATGTTTTTAAGACAACTGAGATAACTTAGTTTGAAAGTCAAACACCAGTGGGAATCTTAAACTCAGCAGCACTGGCCCAGCTTCCTCACCCACATGGTTATCCCTGGTGACTTTAGGGCTTCCTCCTGAACTACCTGGGCTTGGACAGCCCATCAGGATCTGCTCTCGCTTACACCAGTGTAAGTCACTGGTTATTTAAGCCCTGGAGATGTCTATGTCAAGGCAGCATTGGTTTCTGCAAATTCTATGTAAGCGACCTGCCGCCCACGCCTGCTCCAATACCCATCTCTAATTTTCCACCCAAGGAAGCCCGTCTGTGTGTTTGGGCGGGAGTGTTTCTCAAGATTCCCAGCTCTGCGTGGCTTTCAGCAGAGGGTTTTATTTTTGGTCCTAATCCCTAAAGCCAAAACCCCGCTCCTCCCTTTGCTCTGACCGTCAGTGCTGGGAGGCTGCTGTAAACACTGTCTGAGGGGGGAGCAGATAGGGAGGATGAGCTGGGAACGGAGCTCCTGCTGCAAGGAGGGGCTGCAGGGATGGGTATGATACATTGTCATTGGTGTTACTATGATTTATAATTAAGGTTTCCCTGGTGAAGACATGAGATCACCAGGAAAGGGGACCTTGAAATATCTCTGTTTCTTGTTCAAGGCATGACATTTAAGATTGCCCCCACTAAAGAGAGTCCTTGAACAGAAAACAGCAGCTGGAATAGTCAGTGTTGGTCATCAGCTCTCTGTCTACCTCTCGCTCATCCTCAATCCCATGAGAAATCCTATGGAATTTAACAGGCTTAAACAACAGCTTCCAGAAAGATTAAATTGAGTCATTGCTCTAAAAACCCCCCTACAACGTACGGGAGTGATCTTTCTAAAGCTTCCTTTCAAAAATCTGTAGTGGGTTAATCCTTCTGCATGACATTAAACGGATAATTCAAATGATTCATAAACAAAGGCCAGGTCTGCTCTGGAAACTTTCCCTTGCACAGCTTCCCTGCTTAGGAGTATGGGTTTTCACCACATTTCTGGACCAGCCAAAGCCCCACATGTACTCTTGCCACTGGGCCAAGAAAGACTTTTGCTGCCATACCTTATGATATTCTCGTATAAGGAAACATTTCCTTCACCAGTACAAACTCTTTCTGTACAAGACAGTTTGTTGGTACTACACACTGAAAGCCACTGCTATGGAGAACAAGAACTCAGTGAGTTTGAAGCTTTGTTTGAGACCAGAAGTATAATACCAGGCGTGGAAAAAGGTGCTACTAGCCGGTGAAGTGAATTCCCTTGTGAACACACGCCACTGCCACGCAGGGAGATAAAAGAAAGGTGAAGGAACTGTTAAACCCATTCCCCTTCCTGACCCTGACACATGATGTGTAACACTGGTGGGCCTGAAATGCCTCTTCACTCAAATTATTTTCCCCTTCTGTCTTCTGAGTTGCACTGGGCTCTTTTGCTTTTTATCTCTTTTCTTTTAAACGAACAAACCTCTCACACCTCACAGGTACACTCCATTTGCAGAATTTACAACTTCCTAATTTTTCTTCAAAGCAAGAGCAAAACTTTTCAGTCAGAGCAGACTGGGGATGAGCAAGCACTTGCTGTTCAAACGATACAGAAAGGAAAGCAGTCCGGAAGGGGAATAAGCACATACAGCAAACGTATCTGGTATCTGAGCCACATCTAGGCACTAAAATAAGTAAATGTGCTTAACTGAATCTTGAATGGGCTTGACATTAAGCATATGCTGAAGGACTTTGCTGACTCAGTGCCTTGGATGACACAGAGAAGCAGTGACTGGCCTTATTCCTGTCCAAAATGGCATTTGGTGGGTGCCTGGGAGCTCACTGTCTGCTGGTGATGCTGCTGTCCGTATGCCGAAGGTAGCCTCCTCGGGAACATGCTTCTCCATTGCACCAGGACTGCGTGCTGGGAGCTGCGGGGAGAGGAGCAGATCTGAGCCCCCTCTCTCCCAAGGCACGGAGCTTTGCAGCGGTGTTTCTGAATGGCTCCATTGACCAGCTGCAGTGAGCATCAAAATCTAACAACTTGCCCAAAAGCATGGTTTTTTTCCTAGACCCAAATTTCCGGCACTGGTAAAAGCGGGGGTGTAAAGTTCAGGTGGTTTTAACCCCCCAACAGGCACACTGTGATGGAAAAATACCTGGTCAGTGGCTGCAGCGCAGTTTCAGCAAGGCACTGTCATCCTGCTCACTCCTTCCAGTCTGGGCAAGGTGTAAATCTTCAGGTGCAGCCCCGCTTGCTAAGGACTTGCGTTGGAAAGCATCGTGCTGTGCTTCGAAGCCCTTAGTTGGGGCCAGGAGTCGGTGTCAGCGCATTCCTGGCGATGCCAGCAAAGCCTCTGTTTACCTGGCTGCCTGACATGCTTAAAGGGAATATTATTGTTTTGTCAGTCAAATACTGGGGCTCCACTGAGGAATATTTTCCGTCTGCAAGGGAAAAAAAGTCTCTGTGAGTTCCAGCCAGCCTGCTCAGACGGAGGGGAGTGATCCAAGGTGCCAGGTTTCCACATGCGCAGACTTCCCTCCGCAATATCCTGGAAGCTACATTAATAATCCCAGGTGCTGGAGCTGCCCTCCGCCACGTGTGTGCCGGGCGAGTGAGGATAGCACGGGCAGGGCATGGAGGGGATGCGAAACAACTCTTCTGTTGTATTCAGCCTTTCCTACACAGCACATTTTTTTTTACTCTGATGGAGCAGTAAATTTGCCCCTCTTTCTCATGCATTCCCAGCATTGCACAGACACAGGCTATATGGCTTACTGGAACCAGCTTGCCCAAAAGTTTTTCATTAACATTTTACCGTGAAAAAATATACGCACTAGCCACACAAGCATGTGGTTTCAATCCATTAAAACACTGATTCATAACGTGTTTAGCAAACATTTTCTCCTGCATCTGCAAACAATAGCTACTTCCAGACTTTCACTGGCCCGTCATCGCTGCTGCTAAACGCGTTAGCTTCCCCGAAACCAAAAAGGTGAATTTTCTTTCTGAGTGACAGCCACCCCTCCGAATGGCTCTGCCTTTCTCCTGCTTCCTGGCTGGGAGTGCGGTCATCCCCACCATCTCGGAGGGGCTGAGATTTAACCCTCTGTCCTGATGCCCTCAGAAAATGGGAAAGTCACAGCTGCCTTTGGGACATCCTTTGGCAGTGCATCCCGGGGCTGCAGCGGATGAGAGGCTCCGAGAGCTCTGAAAAGGGCCTTGGTCCATCCGAGATCCTTTAAAAATGAAGTAGAGGAAAATAAAAGGGAACCTATGGCCAGGGTCAGGCACACACCTCTGCCTATTTGGGGTAACTGAGAACCGCCAGCATCCCTGAGCAGGTCAGCCTTTCATCCTTGGCATCCCTGAGCAGGTCTGTGTTTTGTCCTTGGCAGCGGAGGTGACTCACCAGCAGCGCCTCAGCACCGGCTGAAATACCAGCTCCTAACTGAACCGCTCATGACAGCTGTTAAAATAACCTGAGATGAACAGACCCATCAATTGCCTGAAAAACAACAACAGTCTCTTCTTCGGGGCTGGTTTTCTGTAGAAGTGAGGCGGCTGAGGTGGCACGGGGACCGGGGTAACCCCTGAGCCACCACAGGGAGGACCCAAAGACAGCGACATTCCTACAAATTCAGTAGAAGCCTGAAGCCCCCCTTCCCTGTGCGGCGCACACACACTGAAGCAGATTTTACTCACTACTCTGAGGAGGCAGAATTACTCACAGGTGGTTCTTTTCAAAAATACATATGGGCTGAGGCTGAGAACATATGGTTCGATGGCGTATTAATAACAGAGAGCCGAGGTTCCCTGTTACTCAGACAGCAACAAAGCAGATTGAGGGAAAGACACCTTTAGCAAGGAATGCCTACTGCCCCGGCGTGCATGAATCACCCCTAACCAGGTCACCCTGTTCCTGCAGCCCTGCCTAATAAAATTAGCCATTTATGGATATGTGGAGATAGGGTTTTTTTTATCCCTTGCTTAGATGCTAGGGATGAAACCACAGACTTTCTCCCCCATTACTCCATGATTAAAGCACATTTTTGCAGGATATATATCATGAAGCCCATGTAATGCCTGGAGAAGGAGTTTTGGTCACACTTTTCCTATAGCTGTCCCCAGCGCTGATGCTTGTGAATGAGAAGGATGCTCCACCACACCCCCTATGGGGCTCACAGCGGTGTCCACCAGGTCATTCCTTACTCCAGATTAACCAACCTCCTTCCCACCCCTTAGCCACCTCTGTCTCCTCTTTCTTCTCCCTTTCTACCCAGCTGTATTTCTTCTGGGTGAAGGCATGATGACCTTGTAGGCATTTTTCCTTGACCTTCTCTGTTCTTAATTGCCAATTATAAATGAAAGCGCACGGCAGAGCGTCCCAGCTCCCACGCTGGCACACAGAGCCCCAGACCTGGACCGAGCTCTGCCTCTTCAGTGTGCACACTCACGGCTCTCAGAGGAGATCCAGGATTATAACCTGCTCCGCTGACCCTCCCCTGCTTTGCACCGGTGACAGAGCAGCCTGTAGTCCTGATTTACAGGACTGTGAGAAAACAAACCCATCCTTCAGGGGGTCACAGCCCCCACGCAGTGCTTGCCTCACCCCCAGCTCTGGAGAGCAGGGAGGATTTCCTAACTCGGTGATGATCTTGCTCTTATCTCCTCCTGGGAAAAGATCAAACACACTGCAGCTGGGAGCGGCACTGCTTAATCCAAACAAAGCAGCACTGGATGGAGATGCCTCAGCCAGCTCCAGCTTCATGACTTGCAAGCTGGAGCTGCACTTATTCAGTGGGATAAATACTCAGGAAATCCAAGGGTGGCCCATAGCTGTCCTGCAGAAGGAGCGGGTCCCTCCCCAAGGACAGGTAAGGCTTTTACCCAAGGATAGGACCCAGCTTGCACAGGCAGCACCCACCTTTGGACCCTCAGCTTTCAGCACTGAGAGATGCTTCTTGCAAAACATGCCCAGGATCGCACTGGTGCCAATAAAACCATCTTGGTTTTGAGGTTAGAAGTGCCCTGAAGTTGCATTTGCTGAATTTATAAGCTGGATTTAGCTTCTTTGGAGTGGAGAAAGAGGATGGGGACTGGAGAGGATGCAGGAACCAATACAGACTTTATTTTGTCCTGTGTTAAGAGCAACAATTTGTTTCAGGTTGCAGCATAAAGCAGGAAGAAAGAGTAAACTAGCTGTAAGCCAGTGTTTGCAGTGGAGAGACCCAGGGACGCTCAGATCAAACCGAACCAGAAAGGAAAAGGGCCACAGCTCTGGAAACAGCACCAGAAATGGGGGGGAGGTGACCCCCTCATTACTGCAATGTTGGACCAATATCACCCACTTCAGCAAAATGTGCCTACATGGCTGATTAGATTTTCCTAAAATTAAAGTCAATCAGAAATCACAGCTGCTTGGAATTTGCCTAAAAGAAATACCATCCCCGCCAGCATCCTCTTATAAGGGTCTGTATTTTCAGGTAACTGGAGTGCTCTCAGGAGGCTGCCGGCTGGGCTGGGCTCTCGGGAGGGCGAAGCACAGCAACCTCCCTCCCATTTCATCCTTACCAAGGAAAGCTCAGCGTGCTCAGGGTGAAAATCCAGCTGGATAAAATAAATGTCTAATCTCTTACAACACATAGTAAAACAAAGGTGCATGGAAGATTGACTTTTATCGCAAATTTGCCACAGTTGATTTTTCCAGCTAAGGATGTTCCTTCTCTGCTGGGCCTTAAATGTGTCTGCACGAAAGCACTATGGAAAGCTAAGGCAAATGAGTGAAGGTGTGAAATCAATATACATAAACTCAATGGCCGTAAGCCCCAAGGCTGAGGCTTCATGCAAAATGAGCTGAGACCCCTCTATTTGACTCCGGGCGAGCCTGCAGACAGACCTTTCACCTTCCCCCTTTGCTAATTCATCTTCACTTTGTGTTAATGGGACAACAAATTCAGCTTTGAGTCTCAAGAATAGATCTAATCATTGCAGGCATGGGAGAGGCACGGTGCTCTGCCATGCTCTACGGTCAGCCCGGGAGGGCAATCTCTATCCCAAAAGCTCAGAAGGTTTTGGCAGAATATTTTACTTTGATATTAAATTTCCTTCCAGCTCAAAAGATACCATAGTATGTCCACACATGTGCTCTGAGCCAAACCTTTAGCTGGAATAAATCAGTGTGGCTCCAATGACTTTTTAAAGGACAGTTGTATTCATTAATTCTTACTAATTCATGTCTTTCACTTTTACGAGTGGCCCAGGCTTAGGTAACTTGTTGTGTTACAAGGAACCGTGAGCAGGAAGATGATGGTTAGAGAGGAGCCAACAAACAGGACAATTTCTGCTCTAAAACCAGGCTCTGCACCAGAGAACGAAAAGTCAGAAACTCTGTGAACTTCGTGAAGTGACAGCACAAACTCACACCCAAATGCTTTCAAGTCACCGCATCACTCCATATACTCAGATCACCCTTACGGTAACAGCCAAAAAATCTCTGAGCCCCTAAACACAACAAAACCAGCAAAGTAAATGCAACTGGCAATGCTTCAGAGCCTGCAGCAGCCGGGATGGTTTCTGCCCTTGCAGTGCCCATGCCGGTACCGTTCTCGGTGTACGGGCTCTCTCTTGTGGCTGTCTGCACGCAGCACACGGTGCACAGTGCTGGGTGCACGCTGCACAGTGCACAGCACATGCTGCACTGTGCACGGTGTATGGTGCACAGCCCTTCTGGCCATGTCCTTGACCCCAAGACCATGATGTGGGGTCTCTGGAAGGTCTGCACATGCTTCAACACCTTGTGTTTTGCTGTTTTCCCCATGCAGCTGTCTCGGCACGAGCCCTCGTAAGACGGAAGGCAGCCTCTCCCGCTCCCCGCTTTAATGTCCCTCCTGGCCGCGGGTCAAGTTGGGTGCTTCTCCAGCACCCACGGCTGATGCTGCTCACTGACCCCGCACAGACCAGACGATCAGGAGCATGGCTTGGTGGCCTGGGGAGGGGTGGGCAGAGGGGGCCCCTCCAGCTGGGTACCTCCTGCACCCACAGCCCCACCTGCCCTGAAAGCACGAGGGGCTGAGACACCGCTGCGGATGCAGCCCTGGGGCAGGGCAGAGGTGTGGGGTTTCTGGCCCTAGTGTGGATGAATGCTTGCTTACAGCGCTTCCCAGTGTCTGCTGCAGTGGTCAGCGGCAGTTTCCTTCCAGATTAGTGCCCTTCTAGGCAGCTGGGGCCATTAACTGCACAAAATGATGTCGTGGACTGACGGTGCTGTGGCTGTGGTGTCTGCTATTTTCATGGTCTTGGATGTTTTTGTATTCTGCTGCACTGCCAAGTCCGACCACAGGCAGGAGATTATGGTATTGGAAAGACTTTGGAGCACACAGCCCCCCCAAAGACAGCACCATCCTGCCGCCTCCTGGCACTGGGACGGCAGGAAAGGATCCCATCTAATTGCCGAACACAGCTGGTATCCCCAGGTATCTGTGTCAATCTCTACTTCTCACAGCCCAGCAAATAAAAGCGGCCTAATAACACAGTGTGAGTGGCTGGTGGGTACAACGACCCACCGTCTACAGCTGCCGTTACCATTTTGCAGGCAAATCTATGGAAAACCATGCAGAGCAACTCAGCCTTCCCCACCTGCAGCTGCCTAGGGCACGGCTCCCGAAGCAGCAGACGCCGTTTAGTACGTACTTGTGGCTGGGTCACTCTCTGCACGCGTGGCGGGGAAATCACCCTGTGCCAGCCAGCAGCAAGCAGCACCCGAGACCTCTCTGACCTCAGCCTCCCCTCTGGATTTTGGGGCCAGGCTGGTTACAGATGCAAGCTGTGACTATGACCCAGAGAAGAGCCGGTGGCTGTTCCCTGCAAGTGCTCAGGCAGCACATTAATAATCCTGAGTGACAGTGCTCGCAGGAACTGATACACCAAGCTAATAGATATGTTTAGACATGGGAAGGTGTCCATATGCTTTGGTGATTGCATCGCTCTCCCTTATTGCACCACATATGCTGTGCTTTTTGCACCTAATAGATTTCTAAATTGGCTCTTTCTATCTGAGTGGTCGCCTTAAGTGTTTCCATATCACATCTTTTATGACTAATAAGGCTTCCATTTACTTAACCTGCGCTGCAATCAGCGTGGGACACGTTTTCATACCAGCACTGGCCATGTCCTGCTCAGTCCCCCTCCCTGATGCACCACGTTGGTGGTGCTGTGCCATGCCATGGGGTTTGGGCACATGGGAGCCGCTCCATCCCAGGGACAAGGTGTCCTATGGGATGGCCCTGGGGCCCTCTCAGCAGCACGCTCGAGGCTCTTTCACACATCCCCCGTTCAGAAGGAGCGCAGAGGTTTGCTCTTTCCTTTCAAGACAAGACCAGAGGAAGAAGCAAGGAGACTAGCTGCTCTTTTTGTCACTCTGCAGGCCTATAAACATGGCCCCATTAGGGAGGAGGACAGCCTGGAGGGACCCCTCTCAGGGGGGGTTTAGTGCGCCAAGCCGAGGGGATGAAAGAGGCTGTTGAGAAATGAATAGCAGCAACAAACCAGCAATGGCAGCACCTTTCAGGGCTGGGACCTGCTGACCCCTGAGCTGCAGACTGGAGCTGAGCTAATTAAATAGAAAATAAACAGTCCTGAAGTGCCACTTGCCCGGGCAGGCTGGCTGCCCTCACAGCGAATGGCCCACGCTGCCTCATGTGCCAAAAAATGGGACCAGACAGCAGGAGACACGGGGTCAGTGCCGATGCCATGCGTGGCTGGCCACTGGGAGGATAACCCCTCGGGCTGTGGCTTCGTGGCTCGTATGCTCTTGTTGTATACTCATTCTTTGGATTTGGGTGTAAAACACCGTTGTTGCAGAGTTAAGTAAGTGAAGCAGGCGTGAGCCAAGAAGCCTAACGCAGGCAGCCGGGGCGATTGCTTTGCTCTGCCCGTACAGCACCTCGCGCAGTGCCGGGGAGCCGGGGGTGATGCAGACAGCGAGACAGTACCAGTCTCGTGCTGTAAGTAGCTCCCTCCCTCCCTCCAGATCTGCAGAGCGCTGCTCTTACCTGCACTGGGCCAGACGGGACAAGCTGCCTCCCGGGAGATGAACTTCGCAGCTGCCCAAGTGTCCAGGCTGCCCTTCCAGGCCAGTTTCATTGGTCTTGGGCACAAGCAACCAGAATTGCACTGGCTATGCCTTGTCTCCCCAGCGTCATGTGCAATGCCAAAAACATTCCCCTGCCTCCATGGAATAATACCTCTCTTGGTGTGCCCTTGCTTTGCATTTTCTCAGCCATAGGCAGGCTCAGAGCCACCCTGGAGCTGATGCCTACATGGATGGTCTTTCTGTCCCCCTATTAGTCCCAGCAGACCCTTGCAGGAACTCTTACATGCAGTCCCAGCACTACTGATAGTCCGTAATAGGCACCGTTCAAGAGCCCTGCCAGGTCCCGAGAGCCCCAGTCCTCCCTTCTGGCATCCCTGCAAGGGTTAATGGCAGGGTTCATGCCCCAGCAAGGCGGAAGGTGCCCGGAGCGAAACAAGTGATGTTCCAAGATTGTTTTGTTTGATCAATGCTATTAAACTGATAGATTGTTTGGGGAAGCTTTTTATCTCAGCCCTCACATCTGTTCTGCATTTGGAGGCAGCGGTACGAGGCTGGGGGTGAAGAGCAGGTGCTGCGAGTGTCTGGTGAACATTAGGGAACGTTCACTTGGAGGCTCCGGAGCTGCCAAAAAGTGCACTGATTGGACAGATGTTACTTCATTACTGTCAACTCATCATCCTGGATGTTTTAAGGGAACATTTGTTTGTTAAGGAAACACAGCTGTTACCCAGAAATTTGTTTTTCCTTTCCTTTTTTTTGGCTGCAGGGCAGAGAAAAAGCCCAAGGTACCTGGGCACCTGCAAAGCCCCTTTCTGGGCAGCACCCTGCAGCCGAGGAAAGGGCACAGGTGCGGGAGGACCTTGCCTGGTCACCTACCACCTCCTTGCCCCAGGACTCGGCTCTGTCTAAACTCTCCTGGACATGTTTTCCTGACCTGATCTTCAAAATTTCCAGCAATGGAAGCTGGCTGGCACCAATGCTCTGGTTGTGGGGTCACTGCCAGAGCCATGCAGCAGAGATGGGTTTTCCATGGGCTTCTGGGTGCTAAAACCTTCCTCCCATTCAGGTTAAGGGCAGATCTTCCAGAAATTATCCCCAACGCGTAATTTGTTTCAATGAACTGTGTGGATGGTGCCATCCAAGAGTGCGGAGTTACCTGGAGGGGAATCAGAGCTCAATTTGGCCCACAGCCTTGCCATGAAATCCCCCCCCGGAGGGTACACGCAGGTGGTATGTGTCTGATTTATCTTATTGCATGTCTTCCAAAAAAATGGGTCCATAGTCTTCCCTTGTGTGTTCAAGCTAAATTTCATTCAGAAATACTTATTGGGAATGCCAAATCTCTGCCCTCAAGGGCAGCCTCGGGCAGGAAGACTCCTGTCTCGTCCTATAACAGCAGTGCCTCGTGCCTGGGACCACCTTGCAAAAAATGTGCAACCTACAGGGAACAGCTATGGTGCCCATTTCTGACCTCCTCCCATGGTGGGTCTCAAGAGCAAACAGGTCTTCTCCATCCTCTGAATGAGACTGAGATGCTTCGCTTTCCCTGTGCCTCAGTTTCCCCACTGGGACTTTCGGACGGAGCCAATTCTAGTCCAGAAGGGTGTCGGAAGGATTAATTAATCCCCCAATGTCCTGTGATGCTTTAGGGGAAGGCAAAGCTTGCGAAAAGCTGATAGTGCAATTTTCAGAGGAGGAGCGGGCTGTGGGTCACGTGCGGGTGCAGTGACAGCCTCTGAATCCATACTGTGCAAGATGGAGTGGGCAATGAATATCTACTGGAGTAGTGAGAGCACTTATTAGCAAAGTCCTGCTTTATTAGGTATTTAACCCAGAGCAAGTCTCATTTTGCTTTTCCCCTGTGCTATAAATATACCTGCCAATACCTGCAGCTAAGTGGGTTGGGAACTGTGTAGCTAATCCAAGCATCCCTTTGTGAGATCTTCCAGACCAGGACTTCTGGAGCTGCTGAATTGCATCGGCTTAGGCAGCATCTGATCAATTCTGAATTATCATCTTCCCATCTATTAGCACACTAAATGATTGCCCTGCACCTACGCATCTGTATCTATATGTCTTACCATGCCTTGCACAGACTTGTTTTCCCTTATCGATTTTTATCCTCAAGCTTTTCCTCTTTGATTGATTCCAAGAGAAATGTGCAAATGAGGAGTCAAACATCTTTATGACTTGAGAACTTATCGAAGGAATTCACTGTTCTTAATAACCTCCCTCCCACTGTAAGCATTTAACAGCCGGTACGCCTTGTCATGAGGAGCAGGCTGGTCATCCAGAAGGATGAAATACTTTCTTCTTTCATTTCATCCCACTGGCTGTAGGCAGTGAAAGAAGGTGGCTTGGTTTTATGCCTCTTTATAACTTGTTGCTGGTTGTTTCCCCCATGGCCCCAGCTCGGGTGCCATGCTGCGGGGTTACGTGGCAGCTAAGTCCAAAAGAGCAAGCTCATTTCAACGGGGTGTCCTGCAAAGCTGCCAGGAACAGGTAGGCTCCTTCTGCTGCCTGAAAACAGCTCTCTGGTATTGTAGGAGGTTGGAAGATGATATCGTGTATCAGCATCGGTGCTTCAAGCACGGCAGAAATCAGCCTCTGGGATAAGATGCTGAAAGAAGAGAGAAAACATCTACGGAAGTATCATGCAGTGTGTACTAATCCTGTAGCATCTACGCAGAGAGCGATTACTGAGTGCTTCGGTAGGTTTCCAGCTATGCAAAACTTCCCCTTGTCAAGAAAATCATGGTTTTAAAGGTTATTGAAACCACCTTTGCTAAAAATACACACTTAACTAGGGAGAGTTGCATAAAAATACCAGACTTTTGATGGAGGCAGAAATCTATCGATTAAATCCATTGATTAAATCTCCTCAAAACCAAGACACAACCAACCAAACCAAGCGTGGGAACAGCTCCTGTCTCTATTTTGAGCCAAGCCACCTTTCAAAGGTGCACCTCGCCCAGTTTATGGCACGGGGAATGCGGCTCCTGCAGCACAGGCTCCCTCCTCCTCCCAGCCACGGGGAGACACAGCCAGGAAAAAATCCCAACAAACAGCAATAGCCGAAGCGTTCACCAACCCTCTCAAACTGCTCAAGATTTACCCAGCTTTAATTGACATTACAGTTTGTAAAATCGTGCTGATATTAGGCCACTGGGGAGTGTTGATTTTTAGGAAGGGGTCCCCAGTGGTTCCCTATTTAAAATAAATGGGAAACTATGACCCAGATTTCCCCCCCCAGTCCTAAAAATTGGCAATTACCAACCTGATGTCCCCTCTTACCCATGTCCCTTTTAAAGGCTGCTGGAATTGCAGACAAGGTGCTGGTAGTACCTTAACTGCCAGGTTTTTCCTTGGCTTATTAATGTTAAATAAAAGTTGAATGCTCTTTGCAGTTACAGCTGGAGCTGGAGACTTTCAGAACAAATCTGCTGAAAATGAGTTTTATATACTGACTGGCTGAATGGATAATTAAACAAATAACAAAAGTGAAATGCAATTTTGTTTTACCTCCTGGGAACATTATTTTTAGTTTATTCTTTTTATCAAAAGACTTAAGAAAAAAAAAAAAACAAACAACTATGCAATTTAACAATATTGCTTTTGTAAACAATTTGAAAATCCAATAACTGTAAAACTTATGACATGTTATTAAAATGTCTTTTTTTTTTTCCCCCTACAAGTGAAAAAGCAATTCCAATCTCAGATGCTATAATTTAATTATACACTTTAGGTTCTAAAGATACCATAATTCTTAGCACTGAATACATTCAATTTAATGTCCTTCTGGCATGTTTAAGAAGCTCAGACATCGCTGAGCACGTTGGTCCGGTTTCACAAAAACTTTGCTCGCTGGGTGCCTCGCTCTTCCCAGCTGTGGGAGGTTCAGGAGAGCCGGAGCCCACCACACATCCTCCGCGTCCCCTCGCCCGGCCAGGGTGACGCAGAGCCCCGCCTGGCTGTGGAAAGAAGTTTTTGGTTTTCTTTCTAAAACATCTAACAGGCGCGATGCCGGAGGTGGCGGCAGGCAGCACCAGCAAAACAAATTCAGCTTTGACTTGAGAAAGGGGAGTGAAGGTGGTGATGAGCCCTAGCTCAGCTCATAGGGCCTTTGGTGGGGATATGACGGCATGGGGAAAGAGGACACTTGCTTTCCTCCCCCATCCCCGAGCAGCAATAAGAAATATTACCTGGGCACTAGGATGACGGTGCCTAGCAAGTCTCTGCTCTAAGCCCTGAGCTACAGCACGGCAGACACTGCCCCAGCGGCAAAGTGCAGCATCTTGGGCAGCGTGACTTCAAGGGGCAACCACGCTCAGATGCAGGGACGTGCTCACCCATGCCCGCCCCGATGCCACGACCCCGGGTCCACGCAAGCGCTGTCACGATCCTCGACCTGCCTGTGCCCAGGGTCTGCCACGCCACGTCCCACTCCCTTTCCACCCCTGTTGCAGTGACTTGAGCAAATACAGACTTGAGGGTCTTCAGCCGTGGCCTTCAGCAAAGCAAGAGCAGGACCTACGCTGGCAGCAAGAGTATTTCCGACACAAGAACTAATTTGAACAAAATTTAAATGCTAACAAATAAATAAAGGCAAGCTACAGTGAACTAGTAATAAGATACCTTTGGATGTTCATTATGCTGGATTTCCAGGCAGTTAAATAGTTTAATGCATTTCCCTTTGGCTTGCATATCAATCTCTCAGCCTGTCTGAAAATAGCGTCTAATATCCTCCCCCGTTATACATTATTGGCGAAATGCCTCAGTGGCACCAGCAGTGACTCTCCCACCAGGTAGGGGCTGTGATTCATTGACAGCAGCGGCGAGTGGATAATTGATGGCAAGTGATTGTCAGCATGTGATGATTATCTCTTTGGGTTGTCTGCAAAACAATTAATGGCAATGAAAAGAATGTATTTAATTAATCATTTCCTGTAAATAAATGCATCAGAATAAAATAAATCACTGCGTTGTTTCTAAAAATGGTTTGCTGTAAAAGGCTGCCACATGTTAGCGTGATGGAGCTGATGGTGTGGAAGAGGCACGAGAGAGGTTGAAGTATTAAGTGGATGCCAGTCGTCCTTCCTCCAAACTTCGGAAATGTGGGAAGTTTCTTAGGGAACGGACTTGCTTTAGCTACCGAGGGGCTCTGAAGTGAGCAGGATGCTGGGGACTGGGCGGTCGAAGAGCCTCTCTCCTTGGGTATGAGCTCTCCCTGCCTCCCTCCTGGGGGAAGCAGGTTTAACTGGGAAGCGGTGCAATGTTCCTCCCTGGTCTCGTCTCCATTGCAGCAGAGCCCCAGGGCTCTGGGATGGGATGGGAGCACAGGTTGGYGCTCGGCGGCTGGACCCGCTGGGTTATCTCTGCTCTAACCCACCTCAGTACAGACTCTCTTTTGTTCCTGTTCAAGCTCCGGGTTATCCTGAGGACTCAAATTTGCACCATACAGTAGATCTCACTCCAGATCCACCTGCAGCAGAGCCCCAGTAGCTGCTCTCTGTGTTACTGATGCTCAGCCTTCAACCCACGCAGCGCTACCGCAGCATCACCTAACTCCTAACTGCAAACCCCCCCAAGAGACACACAAAACCCTGCAGCACACAGATGTTGCTCCCTTTGAACAACGTCCGTGCTGGAAAGCTGCCGGTGCCGCCTGGGATGAGTAACCGAGAAGCCCCATCCAGGTGGGACGATGCGATCCTGCATCCCGGCATGGCATTCGGGTGTTTGAGATGCTTGAAGGGCTCCTGCCTCCCAAAAAAGGTTGCGATAAAGCATCTCATCGGGATAAGCCTACCTTTAGCTGCTCCCAGACTACGGGGTGTAAATCAGGGCAGAATTTGGCCTTCAGAGAAAACAATGGGCAATAGAAAGAGAAAACAGGTAGGTGTTAAAAATAATACTGAGGATGGATTTCCATACCACCCATAAATAATCCCAACCAGAAAAATACAGAAGACGTGTCATAAACCGATAGTGTTTTAAGAATGCTGAAAGTTTCTAGAATTAATTTTCTTCATTTTACTTTATTAAAATTGCTTTCATTTATCTCCTGTGTTAAATATTTTATTTTTCCATATTAATGGCTGCAATTTCTACTGCAGCTTGTTTCTGTCATTAACACTGTACAAACTTAATATCATTAGTAGTTTTTTCCCTTAATTATGTGAGTGGAGAAGAAAAACATCAAAGTTTCCGTGAAATTGGAATAGTATATCTAAATTGCCTCATGTTTATTTTAACATTAACAGTAAATGAAGCTAATGGGCTTTTATATTATTAAAAGCAGCCATTTGTGTCCTGCCTGCTGTAATATATACCAAAGCTTTAAAAGATGTTAAATAATTAGTTATTTAATAGGGATGTGCAAAATAGATCAAACAAAAGGCGAACTTCCTGGTAGCAGAAGCTTTGGTTCAAACTGGGGCCCCTTTGTGATGCCTTAAAATTGGGTTTTTCCTACGCACATCTTGTGTCCCACTGTTAATCTGATTGCTTTAATTTACAGCAGGCCCAGAGGGTTCCCGGCTTGCCAGCCTGGGGGACAGCGGAGTCGCATGCCCAGAAGCGATGGTGATGATGGCATCGGGAGGATGCACGGCTGCGGCTCCGCATCGCCCACRGGGGCTCGGAAACAGCTCCTGCCCCGCGCGAGGTCTTTCGTGGCGAGCAATGACCTTTCCCCGTCGCCAGCCAAAGGCTCCTGCGCTCCAGGAGGTAAAGGGGGTGATGCCGACGGAGAAAATGCCCCTGGTTTTCACAGCCACAGCGTAAGGGCAGGAGCCCCAAGGACGCCTTTGCGGGTGCATGTTGTCTCCACACAAGCCAGCACTTGCCAAGCATACGTCAGGAGTTATTTACTCCAGAATTCACACCAACAAATGCCTTCTCCTTTCCTGGGAAAATCCTCTGCATCGTAGCAGCAATAAAACCTTAGCAGCAAGATAACAGATGTAACGATGAGGAATGGTAACGCTCTCTCCATCACTCCTCCATCAGACAAAGCCTATGGATTTCAGCACAAGGGCAAATTCAAGAGCAAGTTGCTAACTTGTGGCCAAATTACAACACTTTCCTTTTGGGCAATATTGCAAAAACCTGCCCATCTAACGGGGAGTAGTTGCAGGATTAGCACTGTTTTCCTGTGTTCCCATAAGGCAGCCCAAGCTCAATTCTTTTTAACACCCAGTGCTCGTACAGGATGACAATTAAACACCTCGTGGTATTGCCTTTCACTCTCTCACACTTGTATTTCAGCACTTTAAAAACACTGTTAACAGCCTGTATCTTCCTTTCCCATTTGTTTCTGTGCTGGGGAGACGCATGGACTTAAATCAGCTACAGCCAGCCTAAAGAAAGGGTGTGCAAATGAGAGCATTTCTCTCTTTCAACCTATTAGTGCTATTAAAAAATGTGCCTGGAATTAATAATAATAACAAACTGCTGCGGCTTAAATGAAATCGATAACAAATGGCAGATTTGCAGAAGGCCTTGGGAAAAGGCTGGAAGAGGGGAGGGAGGACATGGGGAGGGACATGAGGGGAGCACACCTGGGAATGACAGAAAGCGCCGGCTTAACTTAAGCAGGGCTTAACTCCCAGGGGTTATTTTTTGTTTGCTGCTCATCTTACAGCATCTTTGCGAGGGCTCTTTGAGCAGCATGCTCCCCCAACACCAGCCCCTAGTGTAACTGTAAGTCTTGGCCGGCGAAGCGATGCTATTTCCTGTGCCTCGGAGAAATGGAAAGCCGTCGGGATAGGGATCGCTCTGCCTCTCTGCAACATGGGCTGCACATGTAGGACTGGAAAAAATAAATAAACTGGCCCCGTCTTGCAAGCCACAGGAATTTGTCATCTGAGGAGCGCTGGAGAGGGGAGAAATCACCGCGTGGTTGTCACTCCCGTCTAGGAAAACTAGTTCACACCAGCAGACTGTGAGTTTACACCAGGCTACAACGTCCCGGTTGTTCTTTCATCGCCCATGTGCATATGGCTGAACTGTATAAAGTAGCCCCCAGAAGTCAAATGCAGCTTGAACAAATGGGTACAGCAGAGGAGTGTGCTGGGGATAGCAGTGTGGATGAAGATGAGGGATTATGTCAAGTATTTTTGCTTTAGCCTTCATCTGGATCAGGGAAAGTAGGACATAGAGTGGGAAAAGAGAGGAATTGCTTGGGGAGATACGAGGTTTCTCTAAAACATCCAGATCTTGGACCTCGGGATGACACTAGACTCGGAGCTTGCAAGCCAGAGAGTTATCTGATTCAAAGCACCGGCTTTCCACCCCGCTTGGACCGCAGGGGTTCAGAAACGCCACGGTCTCCCTTGGCGCGAGCCGAGGTCACGCTTGCTGAGGTCCAAACTTCAACCCAACAGACCTCCAGCAGCGAAGGAAACACCCAGGAGCAAAAGTGCAAACCATCACCCGTGGGCATGAAGCAACGCTGCGTGTCCGCTCCCATCCCCGGCTGCAATTTCAGGGAACTTCTGCGCCACCGGCTGCATCCGTGCTCTTCACCCTCCCCGATCCATGGTGGGTACCACCGTTCCTTCATCCGAGGGGAGAGCATCCAACGAGCCACCGCGGGAAGGCAGGTTTGTCCCTCCTCCATCCTGCACCTCCGGGCAGGAGGGATGGGAGGAACGTCCCCCGTTGGTCGAGGGAGAATAATTATAGGGAAGTGGCAGCTTTCCTTCTGCTTAACTTGCTTTGGAAGGAACAGTTGGGGGTACTACAGAAACTAATGTAAGGTAATGTAATCATTTACAGAAGATTTGTGGTAAATGAATGTTTGGCCTCTGTCCAAGCGCGCAGCCAGGGCTCATTACGCTGGAGGAGATGGCAGTGAAAGCTTTCCACGGCCACTGTTTGTCTTTCATTTCATCTCATGTCTGACCCTCCTGACCTCGGCGAAGCCGGCAAAGACTTTGCTTTTTGCTGGCCGGATTTCAACTGCGGTAAATGCGATTTCTAAATGACAACGCTGTAAATGCTTGGCGTGCTGGACCTTTCGCGCAGTAATGAGCCACGGCTTTTTCAAACTCCAGTAGTTTAGTGAAGAACAGATTTTTTTTTTTTTTTTTTTTTTTTTTTTTTTTCCACATGAAAACAGCAGCGAGGGCCCTGGGATAGGGTAACTTAGCAACTCCACCACAGGGATTAGGAAAATTGACTCCAGACCAAACTAAAACAGCAGAGTTTCCTGTTTTGAGCCACTCTGTACTATATTAAAATTATTTATGAAAAGGGTAAGAAGGAGGGGAAGGATGGGGAGCAGGGGCTGCTGCTGGGAGAGACGAGCCCGGGGGGATTTTTTCATCCCGCTACTGAGCTCACAGCGGAGACGGGCTGCGTGTCACAGGCCGGGATGCTGAGCCGGGTCTCAGCAACAGGACCATGGGTCACCTGCCCATGCAAAGGTTGGGTGAGCAGCTCTGTCCCTCCGACCCGTTAGTGAGGCACTGGGAAGCATCCCAATACCTCCCGGCACTATTTTATGGGGCAGATCCACCATCGTGGTGAAGGAGGGAGAATCAGATGGATCTGAGCTTCTGGGACAAAATGGATGGAGCCCACGAGCACGCGGCAGTCGATGAGCAAACACCGTCCCTTCGATGTATTTGCTGATCTCTTGACTCCAGGCAAAGTTTGCCGTGCCTGCAACTAAAAGATTTTTTGGGTTTTTTTTCTATTTAAAGGAGAAAACTGCAAGACAAACAGTGGATGCAAACAAGCGCTACTGTCCTGCATTGCCCGGATCCCCCCTCGACGGGGGCAGAAACGCCGGCGTAGTTTCAGCACCGCACCGGGGGTCTGCTTTGTGTGGCAGCATTGAACCAGGGACCGGAGGGATGCGAGCATGAAGGTTTTGAGGGAGATCTTGTCCTACACTTCCTTTGGCTGTTTCCATTCTGGAGCCCCGGAGATGTGCAGGGGAGAGCTGTAGCTCAAGCTCCCCCGGCTGCGGACGTGCCCTGGGATGCACCGGCCATGGGGATGCTGGGAGGTGTGGGTGGAGGGGCACAGCCCCTCTGCCCCCCGGGTTTCCCTGTTGGAAGCTGTTCCCTGCTCCTCCCGTGGTGCCCCTGCGGCCGGGATGAGGCAGCTCCATTTTTTTGGCACTTGCTTTGTTTTATTGTTACAGATTTCAAAGAGCTGCTTTTGTTTAAGGATTTTTGGTAAATGGAATTAAGCAAAAAACATTGCCGGTTTCAAACTTCCCGAGTCTGCACGAGGGGAAAAAAAAGCCAATGAGACCCACAGGCAGCAAGTAGCTTGCTTAAAATCATCAGCAGGTTTAAAATACCCTCGTCCCACGATTGCCCATGTCACAGGCCTTGCTACGAGCTATCGGGAGTCTCTCCAGGGTATCTTAAAAGATGGTTACTGCGCCGTGAGTTCGGTTGGGGCTCCCCCTTCTTCTAGCACTGCACAGCCACCCCGAGAGGCCCCGTAGCTAAAAAGACCCCCAGCTGAAGTATTTGCTAGAAAAATGTAATCGCACGTTGGCCAACGTGGGCTGAGGACGTTGCCGGTGCGGTCGGAGCCGAGCTGACGTCGGATCCCTGCTGGGGTGGTCCTGGGCTGCCCCGGCGCTGGGTGGGGATGAGCACATCACCGGCTCTGCCCATGGACGTGGATGATTTTTGTGGTCCTTGAGGCTGGGTTGAAAGCTCTGCCATCGTTCAGCGCCTGAGAGGACACCTGAAAACTGCTCGCTTTTTCACGTGAGATTTATTATTTAAAAGGAGACATGCCTTGGACGTGCGAGAAGAAAATTCAACAGGCAGAGAAAAAATACCTTGTCAGAGCCCAGTTCTCCTGCCATTTATCTTCCAGTCCTTAAGACATATTAAAATAGATTTAAAAGGACACTTTAAGTTTTTCCTCTTTAAGGAACACATTAGTGCTACATAGGCTTTTGTTTTAATTAAAATAGGTATTGAAATCCTCCATGAAGCTTCAGGGGAATTGTTACAGACTGCAGTTTTCTTACGCGCAGCGCAGCCAAAATACACTGTAGCCGTTATCTTGCAACAAGGCAGAAGTCTTATTAATTTAGTTCAATCAAATCAAAGCCACTTTAATTTACAAAGCAATAAAATCTGCAAGCATCACTTTAGATCAAAGAACTAAAAACGGCCTAAACGCAAGCGGAATGTTTATTTTGTACAATGGTCCATAACTGCATTTATGTGATTTAAAAGCTTTTTGAAGCATGTGATAATATTACATGCATATAGAATTGTGTCCTTGTTGTGGATCATTACTCCCCACAGAGACCAAAAAGCATTYGCTGTTCAACTCCTACCTAAAATATTTCCTTTTACAATATTTTTTTCCCCTTGCTTTAAATGGGATCTGTATGGTAATTTTTTTGCGGGGTTGTGATGCAAAATCATTTACTAAAAGGGATGGGAATCTGTATGGCGTCAAGAAAACTCAGCCAGTTTTTCAGCTTTGGACGGAGGGAATATTTGATAGTTTTCTGGTGCTGAAGGAGATGCTTCACTCAAGGGGCRACAACGGCCGGGCACCTCTCGGAACCCAACCGCACCACGGCTGCTCGGAGGCTGCAAGGAGGAGCCCAGCACCAAGCAAAAAGCTAATTACGCTGCTCTGGGGCCAATTTGCATCCTCCCGCTGGTATCAGCCCTATCTGGATGAGGTTTCTGCACTATGCAGAAACAACGTGATGGGGAGAGGAGGGTGGTCCCGTCCTGCTGGGAGGGACTCGGATGCATGGGAGATGCTCCAATCTCCCTGTGTTTGAAGGGCGTTTGATCTGGGGAGCAGCCAACTACGGTTACCAAAAAAAAAAGACTAGAAAGAGCCCTGTGTTTTTAGGTTTCAGCTGTGTGTCTGTAAATAATTTGGTGCAACAATGGCTGCTCTACTGTACTTCGGAAGGAATGAAAAGTATTTGCACGTTAACAAAGGAATTTAATGGATTGGAAAATGACTGTCGTTTTGAACATGAGGCTTTCCACTGTATTGGAGAAATCGCACAAAGTGCTGAAAAACTGGATGCTGTTTCTCACCTAACCATTAAACCCTTCCAGATGTGGGGAGAATGAAATATCTGTAAAACTGAATAAGCCACCCCAGTGAACGGCCAGCTCTTCGCCAGCATTGTTTGTAATGCGAACATATAATTTTCTCCATGCTGCATATTTTTATAGAGTTGGGAATATTTCTGCTGGAGTTTTTTTGGATGATGCTTTACACCAATATCACCGATGTTTTAAGACCTGGGGTTTAAAAAAACCCACCCAAACCCAGAACGAAACAGTTTCTCATCTTTCTTTTCCTTGACTTTTTACTGAGGCCAGGAGATGGTGGCAAAAACACAGACTCTCGCGAAAAATAGTTGAAATACAGAACCGAGTGTTTATAAAAAAAAAAAAAATTTATTACTGGGAAAATCAATTGTAGTCGAACGATGGAAAACTAATGAAACTGCCACGGCTTTCTAAGAAACAAACCAACTCAGCCAGAGTCCTCTGTGCCATGGCTGGGTTTATGCAGCAGTAACTCAGACTGCCAGAGTTTTACTAAAGGAGAATATACTACCAAAACTGCTTTTTAGCAGTTACCCAGCAAAGTTAGATGTTTCTGTGGATTGCTACCGACTACCCCATCCAGACCCAGCGCCGGGCGAGCCGGTCCCTGGGAGCCGTCCGTGGGTTTCGCAGCCGGAGCAGCCGGCTCGCGCCGCCCTCTCTTGCTGACATCCATGCAGGAGGAAAGGCAATTAAGCTAACTGGATTTTTTAAATTTTAGAGTCACTGTAAATAATATGGAGCATGAGTTATGTGATGAGGGCGACAGTAATTGCCGGCTTCTTCACTTTTTATTACCGACAGCACACTGGGAGCTGTTTTATTGGCCCATTTGACTGTATAACAGCCCTGCTGGGGTACGTCTTGCCCTCCCTAAATCTGCCTTCAGGGCTGGGCTCTCCGGAGTCTCCCGCAGGCTCCGTTTACCTGGCTGTCATCGCTTCCCGTCCCGCCAGCACCAGGGATGATTTAAGCACTCTTCAGACCACGAGCTCAAAACCGTATTTTCCACAGTGAGACCTGCAAGCACCGTTGTTTGCCTGGAGATCTCCGGGTGTTTTCATCCCCCTTGCTCTGATGTATTGACAGCAACTGCTGCTTCTGCCTGACCTCCATGCCTGCCTGCAATTAGTGCATCCTGCAGGATTTCATCCTGCACGAACCGAGGTCCCATTCAAGGATCTGTTAAAAATCATCTCTGCTTCGAAGGCAGCGTCCATTCAAATCAAAATCGTTCATTCGCTCCCCCCGGCTCGGCTGAGGAGCGAATGAAACCATCAGCACGATCCTTCTTCCCCCTTACCCTGGTGTAAACAGAGGAGTATCCCACCGCTGCGCCTATAGCACCCTATACATCCGTTGTATCTATTTCCCTCTCCCATGTGCCCACCTTTGCTCCAGAAAAAGCTCTTCTTATCACGGTGGCCTGGATGTAAATGACACGCTACACAAAAGTACCCAGTTGTTTAAATACTCAGCCCTTGTCCTGGTCCGCTACCTATTAGTAAAAAGCAGGAGAATTTTCTCCCCCCGCCACTTGTCCTTGAATCCGTTACTTTTCTTGTTGCTGCTTAAGATGGCTTTATAAAGAAGAGGAAACTTCAATGGCAGCAGATGGCAGATAAGTAGGAATGGTAAATAGTTTTAATTACTGCATAATGTAAGTGAGACAATAAAGGGGAGAGAGTGGGAACAAGCTGCTGCCATGGCAGCCCTGGAACTGTTGCGGGACCCAATTTGTCTGGAAGGCAGCATGTGTTGCTTTTAGTCTTAGGAGAGCTTTAAAAGAGAATGCCGAAAAATATTAATTGCATGGCTCATCTGCCCATCCATCTTCACAACCGAGTAACACGCTTCCTTAATTTCAGGGGAATCGTTTTCAAATGGGAATCATGCAAATGAGTATTTTAGCTATTCATTTGTTTTACTGCAAGCGCTTTGTGAGCAAATGGCCTACAGCTTGCAATGAATTAAAAGACACGGGCACTGGAGACCGATTTTTAATACAAAGTCTTGACACAGAGACGACCCCGACCGACAACACAGAAAATGTTGGCATAGCAACTTTGGGCATTTTCATGCAAATTGGCTCCTATATAGATGATACGAATGCAATGTTTTCCTTCAACTAATCATCATAAAATTAGTTTCACTATATTTAAATGCTTCTACTTAATGCATTATATCCATATGCATGAAATTGCCTCAGCTAATGCAGTACATAAAATGCCAAAGATACAATGAATAGCCAAATTGCAAACAGTTATGTTATCTCCCATAAAAACTCCTTTTTTCTTATTGAATGTGTGGGCCCCAAAGGCATCTATCACAAATTGCTATTAATGCACATACACACATACGTGCGTGCACCCACACACAAAACACCTACATTTAAGTAACGTTAAGGTTGTTATGCAACCTAAAACAAGCCAAAAATCAAAATCCAAGCCGGGCTCTGCTTATTGTTGTCTCCATTGTACGTATATATGTACCCATGAACGTGCTACTTATTAGCTCCACAGGGGAGATGAACCTGATGTTATATTACTACAGACGCAGTTTTCTAAACTTCGAAGAAATGACATTTTGCATGAAACTACCCCTGAGCAGGTGCCTGGATCGCATCCCACTGGTTCTTGTAATACTCAGGTCTGTTGAGAGGAGAGGGAGAAATTGCTGCTGCCACTTTGAATTTCCTTGCTTTTGATGATTTTATTCCAAATCCTGCTACTAAACTGCATTTAGGGGGTGTTTTTTGACTAAATTTATTTTTTTTTTAAGCTGGACAATAGCGGTCTGAAGGATGGGTTTATCCTGCACCTGTCCTTGTTTAACACTTACTCGTCAGTTCGGGACAGGATCTCCCCAGTGCCTCTGTCTGCTCCCCTCCTTGAAACCAAGTTTCCCTGAGCACGACCTGACAGCAGAAGAATGACTCCGTCTGCATTAAAAGCCTGACCGAGCCATTGCCAGAGTCAATGAAATGGACTTCTTGGACCTCGACTGAACTCGGTCCAACGCTCAGGTAACGGAGGTTGGTGCAGTGCTTGCATACAAGACGTCTCTTGGGCTTGAATATAAATAATGACTCCGCTGTGCTACAGGAGCACGTGGGGCTTGGTCCTGGGTTGCACAAACTGCGATGTACACTTAGACCAGAGACACAGAGGAATTCACGTTTGCTTCCCGAGAGGCTCTTAGATGTCTTCAAACAAGACGTTCTTGTCTTTTGGAGGGCTCAATATGCCAGCCCAGGTTTTCAGTGTCAGGCAGGACAGACTGCAAACATATTTTGYCTGTCTAAAACACTAGGGACAATAAATCATTAAGAAAACTTTACACCATGCTAAATGCTGTCGGGGGAAGCATTCAGCCATTCATCTCCTTCTCCAGCAAAGAATCCAAAGGGAAATGACTGGTGAAATCTCTATCCCACCTTGGAGATGTTTCGGATGGTGCCTGGATCTCTGACTTTTGAGGGTGCAAGTGTCACCACAGAAGGGACAAATGCAACCATCACACCCACATTTGGTGCGAATGGCTAACAGTCTTTCACTCTGCGCTCCCTGAGTAACGCTCCCCAAAAGTGCTGCGGAGAGCAGAGGAGCAGAGCCAGAGTCCCACAGCTGAGAAGGAGATCTCAAAGGACCAAATCCAGTATCTATACACAAGGGATGCAATGTTGTGCATCCTCCTCATCACAAAATATCTGATCGATGGCATATTTTAATTTGTCTGTGTATTTTGCCATAGTCCTTAGGGCCCAAATGCACTTCCAGAAAATATCGATTTTAATTGAATCGGTTCTTCTAACGCTGTAAATATGGATGGTCCCAAGGAATCAGCAAAAGTAACCCCCAAATAGCTGGCTGGCTGCTTTTAAGAAATCTCAAATTGTTGAACAACTCATCTGATTATAATGTCCAATTCTGGAATTCCCTCCCTGTGCATCTCCTCGGTGGTTTGGTACCACTTGCACAGAGATAAAACACCTTACCTCATCACTCAAGGACTAATTGCAAGATGATTTAATTAAAGTATACCTCTCCTTCCCCCAAGTTAGTTGTATTTCATATTGCTCTAGTAGGAGTAATTTGCAGAAATTAAGCATTGCATGTTGCTGAAATGGTACAGGTGCAATGGAAGAAAAAAACCCCTTCATGCAGCAGCAGGCAGTGCCACCAGAGCTCAGTGAAATATCTGTAATGACTCATTAATTCAGCAAATGCTGTACTTTGCAGCAAACATTCAAATTATCCACAAAGAGGCTGTTTTTGAAACTTGTAGGTTATTCATAATTGCTCAATGAACACTTCATGCAAATGTATTTTAGCCCATTGGGCAAACGGTTTGCTTTGAATATTTGCTACATAACGCACAATTAGCCCCAAGAATTTATTACATCATGATATCTTTAAGGCCAAAAGCAGGAYGAGGAGAGGAAGTCAATGTGGATATCGAGAGCTCTTTTGGAGAGCAGGAAGAGGTACAGAACCAGGATAAATCATCAGGTTTTAGCCAAATGGTTGGGGAAGAGGTCGGGAAGAAATGACTTCATGGGCACAAAACCATCACGGCTGCTGTCACGCGTGCGTGGCCCGGGGATGCTCCCGGACCTGACCTGTGAAAGCAGATTTACACACTCACAGACATCTGTGCATAACATGTCCACATTTGCCATATATTAAACACTCCAACCAAGCCCCACGGAGGCCCATGACGAAGGGCTTTGCACAGCCGAGGGAAAGGAGAAATGATTTCTTGTGGGGGCTGGAGAACATCCCCGCTTGCACCATCCCCTGCTGACAGCAGAGTCGCAGGGGAAATAATCCCAGCATTTACAGCTTTGCTTTCTACCAGGGCCAACAATTTTTCAAGCTGTTAATTCGCTTCATCTTACGATTCACAAGTGCGTGCCTCCCAGATATTGGCAATCATAATTTTTATTACTAGTTATTGTAACAGTGAAGTCATATTTGTCTCCATTTTACCCTGGAGAGTCACGCAGCAGCAAATTAACACGGTAAGCAAAGCAAGATAGGCAGATGCTGATGGGGTAAAGCTATCGCGGCTCTCCGAAGGTGTCACTTCTTACAGATGAAGCGGCGGCATTGCTGTGCCAGCCGCAAGTCCTCCAAGGCCACCGCGTCACCAACACGCAGGGTCGTTGGCGAACAGAGATGGGGATGTAGGTATGAGTTCAATCTCAACCCACAGACCAGGGCAGACCAGGGCAGACCAGGGCAAAGCTCGTTGGACTTTGGGGCAGCAGGAGGATTTCCTGGCCTCTGTTTGTCTGACGCAGCTCGTGAGCCGGCACAGTGGGAGCTTTGGCACTGACACTGCCCATCACTGAAGCCTCCTCTTTGCTCTCGAGCTGACACGACACTAATTCCCTTCTCTTTTGCTCACATGTGATAATATATATTTAAAGGCCATAAAAATTAGAGCCAAATTTTGCTGAAAGAGAAAAAGAGCGTTTCTTTGACTTGATATAAAACACGTTTTTGTCTGCAGACGTTCACCAAGTAAAAGAGAGCTTGGCAGGCACCTTTTAAAATTAAATTAATTCTTGACGCAGGCTGCGGGACAGGATTTGTCTGTAATTCCACAAACACCTCCTGCCCAAGAACAGGGTGCCCAGTCCTGCGCCCAGTCCCCTGTTTGCCCAGGCAAATTCCCTACTCCAGACAGGCATTTCTGAATATGGAGAGAATACGCCTGTGTTCCCAAGGATCTGATRTATGGATTTAAGTACGTTTCACAACATCCATTTTGTAGGGTTTGGGAATGAGTTGTTTTTCAGACCCTACTGACTGCTGGGCTGGGTTGCATCAGATGGCAGTCAGCTCTGTATCCAGGTAATTCACATAATGAACGTATCATCGTCATTTTAAGTAGGCAAGTGTCCTGGTTTCAGGGAGGAATGTTCATGGGAAGCTGAAAAGTCCCTGACCAGTAGACCACCCAGCAACAACCAAAAACATCAGCGTGCCATCAACATTCCTCCCATACCAAATCCAAAACCACAGCACCATACCAACTACCAGGAAAAAAATTAACTCTATCCCAGCTGAAACCAGGACAGTATGGAATGACTCTTTTTAGGAAAATTGGACACKATCAGGGTCACATTATGTATTATCACATAGGCCAGAGCTTTCCCTGCTTGGGGAAAACATGTCCCCTCTGAAACRTGCTGGTCAGGCTCCCTCCAGCCTTAAGCATCCCATGGGAGTTTGTCACTCGTCAATGAATTGGCATCGTCACCGTAGAGGAGCAACCACGCATCATGGAGGGAATGAAAGTCAGAGCCCGTGTGCTGGCCGGACCTCGTGGAGGTAGGCGATGCCAAAAAGGATGGATGGCATTAGTGAGAAAAATGAAAAATAGAAACAAACGGGGAAAGACAGCATCTACCCCCCCATAGCTCAAGGCATGGCACGAACCCACYGCGCTGTGCTGTGCACGCTCCTGTAATGCTGAAAACTGCACCGGSTGGCTTTGCAACCTGTTTTAAGAATCGGGAATAGTTCATTTAGCAGCTGCTGCCTTAGGAATATAAGGTTAATCGGTCGGTCTTCCCCTAATCCTTTAGTCWGGCTGCGTCCTGGCTCTCGCCATGTAGCCAAGGTGAATGAACCTGGAAAGGGGAGGACTGGAGGGGCTGCTCTGCGGGGTGGGCTGAGACCCCCAGCTCTTCCCACCCGCTATCCCCGCCTCGGGGTATCCAATTGCTGTTGGATGCTTCAAATGAGATGGGATGGTTTCCTCCCTGGAAAGCCTCTTTCTTGATAGGCAAAAATAGGTTAAACTATAGGTAAAACCGAGCCGAGTCTCTCCCTCCTACCCCTCTGTGCTCCAGCCGGTCCAGCCCAGGTGAGGGGATGGGGGCAGCTCCCAGAGAGGCGTCGCTGTCACTTACTGAAGGCATAATTTGATATCTCGTAGTTCATTAATTATTTTTTTTTTTTAATTTCCTCTCTCCCCTCCCCCAGATGGGGAGCGTTTATGCTTATCTTCAGCTAAATAACTCAGGTCATAAAAGGTAATACCATGGGTAGCAGAATGTAAACAAACGCATTCTACCTCAATAAACATGCTAATTTCCAGCTATAATATTCACAAGTAAAATATCCATCACACAGACCCTATTTGGCGAAGGCAGCAGCCCTCATCAGTCAATGAAGTAGGCTCCTGCCAGTTCACTGCGGGAGGCAAATAGTACAACTTAACTCACTTGATGATGCCCTTGGGGGGAAAACATGAGCCTCATAAATGAGTCTGGAAATGTGATAAAAGGATAATCTTGCATAAATGAGTCTATATCATCATTACCTGCACAAACAGAAGAGCGCAGCGATTGTTTGAATGATGTGGCCACATTTAATATAAATTAAGCCGGGGACTAACCACGCGCAGGAAGCGTTCGTGGTCCGACTCGTGCCGGTAGATGCTGGGGATGGTGGAGCTTGGATGCTCCCCTTGATGCTCCCTTATCCCCCGCTGCCGCGGCACTGCCCCCCGCGCCTGCGAGCACCCACGCTGTGGGGCAGGGCTGGACCCGGGGCTGAGCCTGTTCGGATGGGACGGCCGAGGCTCCTGGGGGACCAGACCCATGAGGCCAGCGGCAAATTCGGGCACTTCACCTGTGTAGGCTCCTCCTGGTTCTTGGCCATATCTGGATGTGGCTTTATCTTCTGTTCCAACCAGAGGATAAACAAATGACCTCCAAAATGACATTAGTGAATGGAAACAACCCAAAAAGCACCTTGCTATGGTGCCGAAACCCCTTAGAACAAGCGATGCTACCAAATGGCCTTCTAAGATACAGTCAAAAATACATAATGTTGGGAGGCAGGGCTTCATCTCCCCCTGCGTTTGCAAAGGCAGCCCAGAGCTGCGGCACGTCCCGCAGCACCCCGGGCTCTGCTGACCATCACGCCCGTGCCCGGCTCATCTCGGGAGAGCCCCAAGGTCCATCCCGTGGTGGTGGGAAGCGGGGGTACACAGCTGGGTGACACCTTCTCTCCCAAAATCAAAACCTTTAGTGCACACGTGCAGCGTCAGTGCAGCACCATGCAGAAGGCTGCTGGGGGGCAATGGTCCCAGGGCCAGGGGGGAACATTTTCCCAGCCTTCCCCAATAAAAGCATCTTTCCCACCACCCATGCAAACACTGGCACTGGGCCACTTGCAGTTGGGTGGGTACAGCCTCTTCCCAAAGGCACATGAGGATGTTGCCTACTTGAGCATCCTGCTGTGTGCTTGGGGAAGGGCGGCAGGYGACAGGACAGCTTCCAAGCCATTGGTTTATGACGTTTGATTTTCAGCCAGTTACTTTGGTTAAATGCCTAAAAGAATAGCCAAATAGGATTCTTTTTCCAAAGAATGCAAAATCTTTCATCTCAGCTTTTCAAGCAAGAACACTGATGTTAGGGAACATCCAGTTCATCTGAGTTTAAAAACAGGCTGCTTGGATCGTACTCTGCTGTAACGCTGCTAGATAACATCACTTTTGGGAAGGTTTTTAGTCCTACTGGGTCAAACACTTGAGCAAAGGAAAAAGAGGCAAGGAGAGCTCAGTGCTCCTGCTCCCCGCCAAATAGCCTGGCCTATAGGACCTCTGTGCCTCAGTTTACCCGAATACCACAACGTTGAACTCAAGCGGGAGCAGTGAGAGTTTAAAACAGTTTGATTCATCTGAAAGCATAGAATTTGGAAGGATAAAGCCCAAAACCTTCAGAAGGATAAAATCAATTGTGCTTTACTTCACCTCTGCCAGGTTAATCTCTTGGGTATCACAACCCATCCGCACGTTGATGGTTTGCAGYGATCCCCCTGGCACTGCCAAAAACCTTTCACAAACACAAGGCACTCGCTTTGTCTTGTTTGGACCAGTCTCTTTGCAGTTTCAATGCGTCTCTCAGAAAGAAATATATTGCAACTCTTCCCTATATCAACAACCACACGGCTGATTTAAGAAGCATTTGAAATGCTTGTTGAAAAGGCACAATTAAAAACACGATTCTTAATTATTTGGACTATATATTGATCTTATGGTTCCATCTGTTGCTAACTGCTACATAGTGTAAATGAAAATCTTTGCTCACATCAGACCTGTCATATACCATCAGCCAGCTGTCACCGCGGGGATGGGGAAGAGGAGATTTGCTCGCTGGTTTGCAGGGTAAGGACCGCTGCGATGCTCGCTTCCAGGCGCGTTGCGAAAGGGCAGCTAAGCTCTGCTGCTGTTGGCATCAGGCGGGAGCAGGGGATAAACCCCGTACTCCCAGACATCCCCAAACCGTGCCCTGCAGCCACCCAGAGACGCAAACCCAGGAGGCCACACACTGTCCCCTTTGGTCCTGCTGCTCAAAGCCCTTGCTCAGGTTTAACCTGGCTGCTCCAGCGCAGCTTTGGTAACTGAACGCAACCAAGGACGCACTTTCTCTCTTTTGGTTAATTCCTAGTCTGGGATAACGATGAMCTTGGGGGTGTGTATACATGTATCTATTACCTGAGGCCCCAGAGTTCAAAATACGGCAGGGAAGCTTGGAAAACCCCTAAATTGCACAATAGGGTTGTGTTTTATACTGCATGTGCCCGGAGACAAGATGTCCTCTGTGCAGCGTGTCACTGAATATACTCCATTTCCAATCTCAACATCTCAACCCCCTTTGCCTGGTGGGATCTTCCCGTTACAAAAGCCTTGCACAAATACAGTGCAAAATACTGTTTCATATTCTCTTTTTTTTTTTCCCAGCTGCAAATGCAGCCATTCGTGTTTGCAGCTATGATCCCCCTTTTAATTACACAGTGCATTAAAGGCTACAACATCTGAGAAACTCAGAGGTCCTTTGAAATGAGATGCTAGGATATAAATTAGCCTCTATTTACTGAGGATTCAGACCTTTCTATTTAAGAAATGCATACTTGCACCTGGAAAAACCCATGACTGCTGAAGGACACCTCAGGTGGAGCCATCAGCTGGTCTCAGCCAAAGGACCTGAGACAAWTTGGAGCCATTGAGAAACTTCCCATAGTCAATGAGCAGCCACCGTGGTATTGGGAAACGCTGTGGATTAGCACAAAAACCAAGCCCCAAGGAAGCAGATGGAGCAGTTGCTTAGGGGTTAAATTTTTTTTTGTTAAGTGGCTATTTGTGCTCTTGGAAAGAAAAAAAGAAATCAATAAAATAGAGGAGCAGAAATCTTAGTTGTAAGTCTTGGCTGAGAAATGAGATGGCTGTGCCAAAAAGTGACACATTTAAGCTGGTGTGTAATTTTGATCTACATGTTTAAAATACTTTTCTCCATTTTGTAAATTGAGGGTTTGAATGGGGTGGAGGGAGGGAAAGTACATTGTCATTATTGAAAACATACATTTCTAATCACGACGACTTCGGTCCATAAAATATGTTGGCTGAAAGCGCTGTGTTAAATAATAGGGGGTGGAAAAACATGACTCACAAGTGCTGTGGATGTATAGCACTTGGAAGGCTAAAATGAAATGCTAACACTGGTCTCCCGAGGAGCTGCGAGGCTTTGAAACAAAAGCCCAGCAGCTGGTGCGGCAGCGCGGGCAGGGGCGGCCGTGCGGGGTTTAACCTGCTGGCCTGCAGAAGAGCTTTGGTTGCTACCGTTGATGCTTCGGTGACCCTGGTTGCATCTGCAGCGGTGGGATCCCTCTACCCCATCCGCTCAGCGCACAGGGATCCTGGTCATGGGATGAGGATCCCAGACAGCATCATAACACACACCCAAGTAGAGATGCTYGGGGAGCGACCCGGGCAGAAAGAAACCATACGGACCCACTCCTTGCTACATATTATTACTATTATTATTTTTAATACAAGCCGCATAGACAGCCACCAAGACGATGCTCATTCAGGTCACTCTTTTACAAAAGAAAATGAGGCTTTTCCCTTGTGATTCCTCAAAACTCCCATGTCAGCGGTACCAGTATGAGTGTTAACTCAAAGGCAGTGGGGACGTCCCAGTCACGACCCCGGCCATGTGCAGGGTGCTGGGACAGGCTGCATGCCACCGCGGCCGCTGCCCAGACCCTCCCAGGACGCTACCACAACAGTGACGGAGCTGAGCCGTGCACCAAACCCAGAGTAATTTCAGGTCAAGCACTGAGAATTTTTTTTACAATAAGTAACTACTTGCAACATGGAGTCCTGCTGAAATGAGATTAAAAATGCTGTGCTCTCATCCTTTTATAAATCTGCAGTGCCTTTTACCAGCCTTTTAATTCCTCACATCATAAGCCAAACCATGTGAGAGGGGAACTGTTCGTTCTTTGTCCTGGGCATTCCCCAGTGCTAATTCCCACTTGCTTCATCAGGGCCGTTTGGGCAGGGTGTTATGTGCTATTTCTTGATCGGGTCTCAAGGCGGAGGGAGCTTGGGTTCATGCACTTTGCAGATGATTGATTACTGCTGCGTCCTCCTCGGGCTCACCATGGGCTGCTGGAACGTGAAAGCTGAAGACAATGATCTGTCTTCATCACCCCTTTGTGTTTCCAGGGATTCTGTCACTTGCTGTTAGGGGGGTTAAAAAAATTTGTCCAGCCCCTTCCCCTCTTCGAGCTTGGGGAAATGTTTGTGTTTGTGCCAATCCCAGTGATTCTGATGCTGAATTAAAGCGGGGCAGACTGGTACCATGAAGAGCAATTCTGCAGCAAGCAGGGCAGCTCTTTGGCCACAGCTTTACAATTGCATCTTCCCATTACAAACCAGTGCCAGCGTACCCACGTGCCAGCCGTGCCCTGCGGCTGCAGACACCTGGACACACAGGAAAAAAACCCAAAATACATTCCTCTGTTCCTCCCAAACTCTCTTTGGAGTTTGCCTTGGTTTCCTAGCAGGGATGCGCACCTGCTTTTGCTGGGACATCGGTCCAGTTTGCTAGATTAAAGAAGAGAAATCCCGAGGGGATTTTTCTTTTTTGCCAGCAGGACTTTTCAGCAGTGACTGCAATGGCTGTTGGGCCTGATAAATGCCTCTCTTTCTAATCAAGGCATTAGGAAACCAACCCTTCTCCTTGTATTCAGTGTATATAGTTTGTCTTTGCATCATGTATCCTTTCCTCTTGCAAATTTTATGCTGAGGGATATTCATGTATTTTAAAAAAATTATCTTGTCTCACAATAACTACCATTTATGATGCCCTTTGAATGCCTCCTACTTTATCTAACCAGGTTCAACCATAACTTTTGGAGGGCCTGCCACTGGGTGCAGGTCCATGCTGTCCGTTACGATGGGATGGAGATTGCTCGACACGGACCTAGCCCAAACACGCCGTTTGGATCGGGATCCCAATCTGAATTTCGCCGCTTGGGCCCATCTCTAATTTTATTATTTCCGTTGAAATAAATTATGGACTTAATTGGAATTTCTGATTTGATCTTTCTACTCCCCATGCTGCATAAATATCCCTCAGCATTTATTTTTCCCCTTGCCCATAGCTCATTATATTTTCCTGTCTTGGGATTCCTTTTTTTTATAGCAATTTTATCCCATCTGTTTGGGGAAGTCCTTGAGGAAATGAAGCTATTCAGGGGCTCCGCTTCCTTCCCCGCTCTCGGGGGTGAGGGCTCCCCGCGAGCAGGCTGGGACGAGGCAGCTCCCCGGGGAGACACCCACCCTCGCTCCTCCCCATGCACAGACGCTATTAATTACCATGTAAATGACTCTGTGCAAAGCCTCACCCCCTTTCTCACAAGCAGCCCCGAAAGCTGGTACATGGGCTCTCCGCAGCTGCATCTCCGAGTTTGCTCCGTGCTTTAAGGCATAGGCTGATCTGTGCGGGGAAATTGTTACTTTGGGTACCTAAATACCAATTTTCTCACCTACTGCTGCTTTGTTGCAGGAGCCTCAAACCGTCTGTCAGACACTGCTCAGTTCAGCTGTGCACTTCAGTTCTAACATCCCATTTAATGGGTTTTATAAAAGATTTCCCTGTGCTTTAGGAAGCTGGCGATACAAGGCAGAGGGTGATAGGGGTGTGGAGGCAGATGTACAACACGGCCTTAAAAATACCCTAAAATACCAGTTACCTCATTCCTGCACATTCCCTTTCTGCAGAGGCACCCCCGGGTTGGGGATGGACCTGCCTCGCTCTCTGCCACCGCTGCACCAAACTCCACATGGCCACCCCCCAATGCCATTTTTCCAGCAGGTTATAACACCGGTCATTGTAAAAAGCACCATTTATTGCACTCAAAACATCTGACCTCCTTTCTCGCAGCAGTTTCTCCAGCCTCAGCTCCTGGGGTCCTCGCATCCCTAAATCCTCCCTCTCACCCCCGTCATCTCATCAACACACTGGGGCCTCTGCCCATCTCCGACCTCCCCAGGTCTCGCAGGAATTTAGAGAACATATCCGTGGAGGCTTCAGCCTTGAATTTAACCTCCAGAGCATCGCTCCTGCTCTTCCTTAATGCGTCGGCGTGGACCACGACTAATGCTCTGCTCCGCATCCCCAAGCAACCTGCCTGGGTACCTTGCGCTCCCTTGCACCCAGCGCATGTCCCTGCCCGTGAGTTATTTGGAGCTGGGGCAGAGACTGCCTGCGCTCGCTTTTTCTAGRCTGCCTAATCCACCAACCCCTTTGTTTTGGTTGGAACCTCTACTTTCTGCTATAATAACGCTAATTGCCCCCCTTCAACCACCAGCAGCACCCCGAGCCAGCTAGAGGCAGTTTTTGGCCGCACACACGTGTAACAGCTCAGGCTCGCCAGCAGATTTGCCTTGTACAAACTATACATTACAACCTATCRTGCATGTTTTACAGAGGCAAAATTCCAGCTGTCGTAGCCGAGGAGCGCAGGAACGGGTCGGGAGACTTTCATTTTAACAAATACATCAAAATAATGGAGACGAAGCAATTCCAGCAGACCCACACTTCTCAGTCTTTAGTCTTGATGCACAGCTATTATAGAGACCTTACTGGGTATCTGGTGTTTCTGTCATTTTTCTTAATGAAAAATTAGCGAGCATAAGGAATAACTTGTCAAACTATAGGGGAGCATTTCATGCATGACATATTTTTGCAGACGYTGTAACAGCAAGAGAAGCCAAAACAAATAGCAAGAAGTATTTTCATTGCCTAAAGTTGAATATGATTAGGATAAACTGCACACACATTTCTAGGAGAAATTTATGTGCTGGCAATAATCAGGTAATTTCAGCTCTCAAATCACCGCCCCTTTTCCAAATGAAAATCAAATTAATTAGTAAATTTTCCCCCCTCAGAACAATCTTTTACACAAAGCTAATCCCCAGCCCCACTTTGCTTGGAGATGAAACGAGCTCCCTGACACTGCTGACAGCGGCTCTGGGCATCTGCCCCTTGGTCCTGGCTGCCATTTGCTCACTTTTCCTTTTTAAGGGGCTTTTCTTGTGATCCAGACCACATTGTGGCTAAGCTCAACCTGGAAAGTACCAGCATGGAGGGTTGGGAAGGGTTCCTTGGCTCAGGAGGATGCAGGAGAAGCTGCTCGGAGCTACTTGAGCAGAAGCCTTTGTGATTCCTGCAGACCCATCGTCGGGTCTTGTTAAAGCATTTTACTCCTTGTCATTTACTCGCAGCAACTCAGATAATCCCAGGCCCCACTCGGGGGTGGGAAAGCGTGACAGAGGCATTTGCATCACTCACATTGACCTAAAATCCCTAGGGGCTGCTCCCACAGTGAGTGCAGTACTGCTGTGCTGGCACCTTGCAACGCTCATACCGTGCTCCGGTGAGATGGGTAAGTTGGCTAAAACCTGATTCTGCGGCTGGCAGAATCAAACCTGGCTGGCAAACCTGGTTTGGGGCAGCCAGGTTCCTGCAGTCAATGATTCATCCAAGAGGAGGAAACATGATGTGACCCCTCAACAAAAGCTGGGACCTTCAGGGAGCTCTGGCACATGGCCAGGGTTATCATCTGCACCGTTGCCTTCATAGCAATCATTTGATGGCCGTGCTCTGAAAAGCCCATATGTAAACGATGTCCTAGACTTTTAAAACTAAGGATCATTAGTGCTATTTTATGACAGCCTAACCTTATTGATTTTCCCATCCTCTTACTCCCCTTCAGTGACTCTGAAGCACAAACAAGAAAATCATCACGGGGACCGTTTGCATGCCCTGACTGCCGGGTACGGATTGTGCAGTTGCTGTACCAGCACGGCTGCAMGCCCATCACACAGGACAGAAGATGCTTATCAGGTTTGCTTTGCTGGCCCCAGTCCCTTTACTAACTTCTTCCCTTTCCAGCAGGAATGCTTTGGGCCAGGASTAAGCTCCAGGGATGCTCCAGCCTTGCTGCGAGGCTGCAGACTCTGTGGTGGAGATCATGCTGTATTTAACATCACCGCCCAAACAAGTTTATGCTACTGAGGAGCAAATGAATCCAGAACAAGTTGTTAACAACTCACATCCATGATGTCGGCAGTAGGATTCATCAACTGCTTGGTACAAGTGTCCCACGTAGGCACAGAAACTTCTTAAAACGGCTGCAAATGCTTTGAARCTGTGCTGGACGAACAAGAAGACAACAACCAGGACATGAAGAAACATCCAACTGACATGGCAAAACATCCAACTGCCCTTTCTGGTCCAGCGTTGGCTTCTCTTTGCATTTCCAGGTGCTTTGGAGAAGGGTGTAGACCTCTTTGGGACCAGCACATTTAGACCCGTCAGCAAGAAGAGTTGATCTAGCTGAAGATGTCCCTGCTCGTTGCAGGGGGGTTGGACTAGATGACCTTTAAAGGTCCGTTCCAACCCAAACTATTCTATGATTCTAAGAGAAAATGGTTGGCCCTTCACATTGATATTCACGGGAACAAGAGGCACACGACCTCTTCCCAGCATGTCCAATGCTGTTGACAGCAGCCAGAGCTGAATGCCCTTGTTGAGCCACAAATCATGCCAGGTGGGGGGGACGGTACCACCAGCGCCCCAGGACGGGCGTTTCAGTCCAGCGTGCCAAAACTGCTGCCGAGCGATGGAGGGCAGCTCCGAGCCCTATTAATTAGTCTCTCTGATTAACTTCCCGTGCTTACAGAAACCTTCGAACCAGCACTAAATTAGATTACTGAGATTAGTTTTACTATTTTTTCTTGGGTTCTTTGCTCAGCGCTGACAGAGGAGCCTTTGTTTCAGACTGGAAACGCTGCAGGGAGACACGGGGTATCACACATCAGCGCCTCGCATGTCGGGTCCCGGCCAAGGTCACCGCGAGCCTTGGTGGGCAGGATCCCACCAACACCTACGGCCATTCGCGCAGTCCTTTGATTCCCAGCCTGAAGGCTCTCCCAGCGCCCTTTTGGGTGGCACTTTTGCAGGTCAACAGCTGGCTTTGCCCACTGAAGCAAACACTTTTGAACTCCCTTTCTCTCTTAAATGTTATTTCTTATTTCTAGGGAGCAGAAGCACCTTGCGTGGATGAGCACGGGGCAGTCCGGCTGATTGATGCCCTTCTTTTTTAAATGTTGGGTGCGTGCACATTTCTGCTAGTTTAGTAAATAAGGATCCACCATGCTCATAAAATTTCAACACAGCCAAGCATGATGGTGCCATCTGCTACTCGTTCGGCGAGACATCGCTTTATAGCAATCGGCGGCAGCAAGGTACCACAGTTGGTTATTAACTCCAGCGGCGGCTGTTAGAGGGGCTGTTGCAGTTGGCGAAGGCAGAGCCCGAGTGGGTTTCTCCGTCAGCCCTCGGAGGGTATCGCTGGGTATCACTGGCTTCGGCGGTCATGGAGCCGCTTTCTAAATGGAGCATTTCTGCAGGGGGAACGTGGGGTTGGAGTCAGGAGTAAGGGCTCAGGATAACACATCCAGACAGAAAGATTGATTGTAATTGTGTAAGATAGCCCTTAGCTCACCCGTGATTATAATTACGTTAAATTGCTATTTAATGGTTTTCACATCATCTTTGACAGTAGGTTATTTTTGTAATCTTTATTTAAAATAAACTCTTTTTTTGTCTCGTTGCTGAAACCCTTCTCTGCTTCCTTTYGTGCTCAGTGCATTAGGAAATCAGTTTGTCTTCATTATTCCTGGACTCCTGTATCATTTCGTTATTACCACAAGATTAGAAAATAAGTAGCTCCCCCAAAAGGGCTTCTGGGTGAACAAACTTTCTGGTTAGAGTAAAATGAAATGTAGCCTTTTCCTCAATGCTATCCATACGCCGCAGCCTGTTGTTTCCTAATGCTGACCTGTCAGAGCAGCAAGAAAATCTGGGCTTGAAATATCCTCTCTCCGGCTTCGGCAGACCCGTTGTAGCAGGGGTTTCGAAGGGAGGGACAGGCGCTATGGGAAGCTTTGCCAGCTCTCGGGGCAGAAACAAAATCCAGACCAACAAATGGAAAACACAACTAATATTTAACCTCCAAAACGCTGCGTTAATGGCCGGGTGCTGTAACCCATCACTGCTGGCGTACAGCAAACCGAAGGGATACGCAGACCGACCCAAGCAGAGACGCCGAGCTCCGGCTGTCCCTGGAGCTCAAGACCTGGATTTTGGCTAAAGCGCACCTCTACGTCCACCGCTGGTCACAGAGACTTTTATATCTGTCTGAACCAAAATGGGAGGTGAAAAACCTCTGGGTGGATTCAGCGGTGCAGCAGCTGGGAGCCGCTGAGCTGGAGGAGTCGGAGCATCCTCGCAGCTGCATCCCCACATCTGCTCGTCCATGCCACCTTGTCGCCTGCCTTGGACTGGACTTTCCCCACGTCCATTCTTTCCTCAGCATTGACCCAACCTCCCGGCTGGGATGGAAACCTCCTGGATCAGAAGCTTTATCATACATTCCCACTCAGAGAAGTCAAAAGTCCACTTCTTGTCCTAAGATTAAAGGATCACTTCTTTAAGTAATTTACTACTAATTACGTAATTACTTTATTACGCAGCATTAGTAAACAAATAAATAGATAAAAAAGGAGCACTTATGGTCCAAGAGATTTAGCTCGAATTACTAATAAAAAAGCAAGTTTCAAGTAGTAATTGCCTTCAAAACAAATTGCAAAAAAGTATTTTCAGCGACTCCTTGCTATGACCAGATGGTGAAGCATTTCTGCAATGAGGATGTAATGATTTACTGGGTTGAATATCTCAAGCGACTTCTGAAAACCAGAGCCTGATACCTGACTGCTCAAACCCCAGTCTCAACTGAGAAAAACTAATTCAGTGGCCTCTAGGATGGATTATCTGAATTAAACACTGTCTGTGGCCACCCAAAAGCCACTCCGAGTGCTYGGGCTGGAGCAGGCAGCGCTGGGAGGAGCAGCCAACTTTCCTCATCAGAGCAACGTTCCCGTGGTGGCAAGCAAAGATGCAACACTTTTCCCCACACTGCTTAACAAAATAAATCAAAAGGAAGGGATCTCGTAGTCGGGGTATTTTACACTGGAAGAAAAGGTGGCGTGGTGATGCCCAGCTCATCCAGAGTGCCCGCATCCTGAAACCCCACGGGATTGCTCCGGCAGAAGGAGGGTGATGGGCAGGACGGCAGAGGTAGCCGTGGTCGGGGGCCAAACCCACCCCCTTCGACACGGAGGAAGTTACCTAATGAAGTCCTGTGACCTGGCCCTCTCCCTTATTGTCCCAAATAAACCGCTCTCGTGTTGTTTAAACACTCTGCTGTCAAAACCTGATGGTTCTGGGACAGAAATGACCTCGCGGAGACACGCGGCTGGAAAATTCATCTGGGGCAGTTTGTGTAATTAATGGTCCTGTTCCCAGAGAGAGACAATGATGAATCTCTGCGTGCCGGGTGCGGTGGGCAGGCCTAATTCAGCAAACCCAGTCACACTTGTCACCCGCACTTCGAGCTGTATCAACAAGCCGGCCGGACTAATGAGCCCAACTTCAACAGAAAATGACCTCATATGGGGCAGGACCCCGGCCGTGAATTTGCTCTTTGTTGTTGCAGCCGCCTCCCTCCGACACGGCGGACTTGCAGAGTAATCCCCTGGTATCCCCTTGCTCTTATGGGTATTTTATATCTATGAGAAATAGGCTTTGTTTGTGCAGCTAAGGGCATGTTTAAATTGCTGGGTGACTCTATTAACAATTTATCCAGCCAGACGGAAAAAAGCGTTTCCTACCTGTATGGAAATGTGTGGGATATACGCAGCTCTTTCTTTTCAAGCTAATGATTAATTTATCACTTCTCAGGGTTTTTTTTCCTAAATGTGATGGAGTAATTAGCAGGGCTTTTTCCTAACTAAACCCCAGTGACGTTGCTCTGTGCATGCTTACTAAGAACAGCTGAGCAGAGAAGAAATACCTGAGATACCAACAGGAGGCATTGAAAAAAATTATTAAAATGAAAGGAGAAAGGTCCTTAAATATTTCTAAAAACCTGTTTTTTTTCCAGAATGCTTATCAAACCATGAGCATTTGTGAAAAATAACAACAGTCCTGCTCAGAACCGAGAAGAGCAACCCCGAGCCATCACGGTATGTGTTTTCCTGATGCACCTACTCTTTATTGCTCCTCACTTTGGCTGGATTTGTCTCTTGGCTCCTCCAACAGATCCATAACACTCCCTGGTACCATACTGGACCATATCGTTGTTACATCTGACATCTCAATCCACCTCATGAGTGAACCTACCATGAAATGATTCCTGCAGGTTCAGAAGTACTCTACAATAGCAACCCCAGTTTTAGGGGGCTGATAGACCACTTCCAGCCCTCAAAACTTGTCCCAGGCTGCCATATATCATCTCTGGCAAACCTTCAGTTCTGGGAAGGTGACACAACCACCTGAGGACCACAGCTTGAGAACTGCTGATACAGGAGGTGGGAGATGCTCACGAGCTCATTCTGACCAAAGCAATACAAATTGCAGGTCAGGTCAGATTTAAGTCACGGCTGATTAAAAATAAACAGCTGTTTCTTAAGATGGGTTAATACGAGCTCTCCACCCAGTAAGGAAAGAAAGGACCTTCTTAATTTGGTATAATTTACTATAACAATGTTCCTAATTTCTTGGTTTCAAAACATCATTCAGGCAATGTTAGCCAGATTGGCCAACTCCCAGAATCGGTGGATGTCGGGACATTTTGACCATTTGAAATAGTTTTATTCTGATTTGGAATAAAACTAATGTTTTCTTAAATTTCCTGTAGAATAAGAACTCCCTGCACTTTGCTCTCAAGAAACACAGAAAAGTGGCACCCCAAAAATGCGCTCTGTCTTTTGGGGACCTGGTAGCTGCTAAGGGAAATGACTGAGAATCATGTGAACTTTGCTCAGCACCTGCCAAGGGATCAGGTTTGCAATCCAGGCTGTGCCGAAGCCGGGGGTCCCCAGGGTCCCCAGGCTGCTCTGAGCTCCCGCAGGGCTTAGACAACCCTTGTTCTTGCGGTGGGATGCGACTGGAGCCACCCGTCATGTCCTTGTACTCGTGACCCTGAGCCCTGCCCCACGCAAAGCCCCCGGGGAGGAGCAGCTACAGGTTTCCACTTACAAACCCCAAAACATTTATCTCTGAGGCATGACAAAAGCCAGGCCCCTTGGGAACTTGCGGTTCAACACCAGTTCATTGAAACAGATAAGTCTCCATGCAATACGTGCTTCAAGTAATTAACAACCGACATAATTGTGCTGGGTTGGAAAGTGTCCGATCTGCAAACAAAGCACTCGGTTTGTTTGTGTTTTGTGTTAACGCGGCACTAYGGACGTTTGTCGCTTCGCTGTGCATTGTTGCACGATCTGACACGATGCATCTGAGCTGCAGAAAACCCGTCGTCACTGCTAGGTCGCCCTTCGTACACTTCTTTTAGCCTACTGACTTCGTACCATTAAAGCCATTAGGGTAATGTAAGAGGTAAGGTTTCAGTCAACGTATTTGTCCTCAGACCTAATGAAAACACAGTGGTGTTACATTTATAGCTCCAGAAACCACAGTCTCAAATTCTATATGCCCTGGAGAGACCTTATCTGCAACCCAGGAACCAGAGATAAAAATCACATTTAGATATTAACTTCCCCTTGATGCAAGATCTCTCACTGCTGTTGAGTTTTTCGCTCAGCCCGAGGGCGCTGGTGCTCTGCAGCCGTGGGGGTATCACACCGAAGGGGGCTATTTCGAGGCTGCGGTGGCTTTGCCGTCAGCCACCACGGCAAAACCCTGGGCAYGTCCCACCAGATTTCTCAGGGAGCCCTCCCAGCCACCACCGCTGTCTGTAGTGAGTCACGATTTCCACGCAAATATACCCGTAGAGGGGAAAAAAMCCCAGTAAAGCAGGAAATTCAACCCCCCTCACATGTCCCTGCTCAGCCCAGTCCCCCCAGTATCAGCCGGGAGGGTCTCTCTGCCCGGCACRCTGGGAGCATGGCAGAGGTTTCCAGGCTCCAATTCCCAGGAGCACTCGTGGACATTTGCACCATCAGCCTCAGGTGCTACATTGCTAAAAGATGCGTTTCTGGTGATGAAGCCATCGTCTGAGAGCTAACCCCGGACCCAAGCTGGCAGCAGTTCCCATGCTTACGGGTCATTCACCCCTGCCTGAGCTCTCCTCTTCCTCGGATGTGCTTGTCACCGAGGGTTGCATTGTCCCGCCTGCACGTCAGGCAGTGCCCCACAGCTCCACTTTGCTCTTCACGTCTGCACTTCTAAACTTAACTGCAGGTTATTTAAGGTAATATTTCTACGTAGACAGAGATTTGCTTAATACTGCTCCTACTGTTAAAATGCAGAGATATTTATTTATTATCTTCCAGTAGYGTCAAGGAGAGGCAAACTCAGAGGCGCAGAGCAAGTTAAATCTGCTGTAAGCAAAAGGGAATAGAAAGGGATTGAATTCATACCGCAGAACAGCAGAATGGTCTTACATCGACCCACACTGGTGTATATGGAAAGGGCATCCTCACAGAAACCATTCTTTGTCATTTTGTGACCTCCTGTAGGTTTTGGAGCAATATCACCTAGATTCACCCAGAGGCAACTGCACTGCCTGTGTAAATCAGTATCGTAGAATTGTTTAGGTTGGAAAAGACCTTTAAGGTCATTGAGTCCAACCGTAAACCTAACCCTGCCAAGTCCACCACTAAACCACGTCCCTAAGCACCACATCTACGCGGGTTTTAAATACCTCCAGGGATGGTGACTCAGCCACTTCCCTGGGCAGCCTGTTCCAATGCTTGACAACCCTTTCGGTGAAGAAATTTTTCCTAATATCCAATCTAAACCTCCCCTGGCACAACTTGAGGCCATTTCCTCTTGTCCTAAATCCCCTCTTCAACCATGAACTTCCCTGCTGTTTAGTGTGAACTGGTCAGGAGGACATCTAGACAAATTCTGCGTAAGAGGAGAGTGAAACAAAGCTGTGCACGGTTTAACTCCAGAGATATGAATATATAGCATGCCCATTTTATAAGCACAGAGGTGTGTGCAGAGCAAGAGCAGACACAGAGCACAGCCCAAGGGCYGGGTGCCTCATCCCAGCCACCGCCGAGCTCCCCAAAGGCGCCACAGCCGTGATGAGCCTGAGGACCACCAAGGACTTTGCCGCTGTTTACAGAAATCTCCTTTCCTACCCAAGAAGCCTCAGGACAAAGAGCACATGAGAGCTCCTGAGTCCGCTGCTCACACACAGCCCCCCGCTCTGTCCCCTTCAATGGTTTATAGCATGACGCCAAGAACTGCCCTGTAAGATCCCCGCGTGCTCGGTGCAGCCCAGCAGCACAGAGCTCTACTGAGGAGAAACCACAGGCAGCATCAAGATTTCAGGTGGTACCGAGGCACATCCTGAAGGCAAGTCAACAGGCTCAATGCTGCTTTTCGTTAAATGCATGTAATTAAAAAGGTATGTGTTTGGCAACTGCCCCTGCTCCCTAAGCCCGGGGAGCATCCAGGATGGCTGTGGGCTCAGCAGAGCCCCCCGGCGCAGGTGGGCTTTGGCCCCTGGTTTCATGCTTTTTTTGTTTGAGCTAGAAGAGTCCATTAAGCAAACAAGCCGTTGGCTAGATCTTGGCTTATGGGGCTCCGTGAGGCTTTGAACCCCCCGGACTTGGCTCCGAGAGTTCCCAGGAGTGCTTCAGACACGTCCCTGGCTCACACCTTCCAGCTGTACTGCCTCAATATTTCCTCTTATAACCTGTATCTGGAAGCTCCCTGGCAGCACTGGGACTGAAATAAACTTCATGCTCCTTTTTTCCCTTTGACTGCAAACTGGGAGCAATCACAGCTGCTGCCATCACCCGTTACCGAGATCCCCGACAGCCCGGCCGATGGACCCGCACGGCCGAGGATTGGCTCCTCCAGCTCACGCGAAGCCATGCGCCCCATGCCGAGAGAGCCGCAGGGGACGGAGGAGTTTTCAGTGCTCACCTGCCATGTGAAGAGGCTGTCAAGGCAGCGAAAAATAAGAATTTGCATGTTGGCGAGTGCCTTCCCGCTGTTACTCGGTTTGGCTTTCGAGTTCGACAGCTTCTTGTATTTCCATGAGGTTGGCACGGCTTGTGCTGCAACCCAATCTACAGCTCCACAGGAAAAAATACAGGATTCGCTCCCCATCACCCATTAATGACCAACGGTGCCTTTTCCCAGTGCGTTATACTCTGTTTCACAAGAGATCATGAAATGATGTCAGCTCGTCCACAATTGAAAATTCTAACACAAAACATTGAAACATCCAAATTCAGCTACGTGAAGCTTTTTTAAAGGCCTTTGATTTGCAGAAGGTTTGTGCCATGGCTGAAATCTGAAGGTTGCTGAGCGTAGCAGGATGAAAACGCAGGATCCCCGCGCTGTAGCAGGAAACACGGGCTGCTGTACGAGGCTGGCTCGAAGGGGCAGCAGAAAGGTTTCGTGCACAAAGGAAGGGGCTTCGCACCCTGCCAGCTTCCTCCCCAGTTGTACAAGATCAGGGAGATTAGGGGGAGAAAACACAAGAAAATACTTTAAATAATATTTTTTTGCAGGCAAGCTTTGACACAGCATGTAAAACCCAGGCTGTGTATCAGGGGAGATGCTGTTTTCCCATGCTGAGGTGGTACCCAGAGGAGCGGGTGGGGAGAAGGCAGCTCCCAGCAGCAGGCTGCATCCCATCTCCTTCCCACCCACGTACCGGTGATTTAACGCGCTTGCGGCACGATTGCTCCTTTTCCTTCAATAAATATTATTCAGCTCAAAGTCTCAGTCACTTTATTGTGCTATCTCTTTGCAGTTCCTGCTTTCGTAATAATTACAGCATAGAAATCTAAGCACAGACTGGGACACGTTTTTCTGTGATCAGTGGCACTGATGGAGTGTGGCTTCCTATGCCTTCCCCCCCCGCCCCAGGGGACTCCTCGGCGTGGGGTGGGATTTCCTTCTGCAGGGCTCGGACGTGGCCCCAACATCTACTTTCACTCCGCATCTAGAAACCCCATGAGCCTCCAGACCCAGCCTCTCCGGCAAATTTGTTTTAAATCAGCCGTAGGTTCAAAAGTCACCGGGGAAGGCTCTACAGACACGTGTGGTCGCAAATTGCCCGTTTCCTTGGGATAAAGGGCTTAAAGGAAAACCCCAATATTTTTTTTCCACCTGCTCGTGAGCTGAGGGATATTGGGGCTTGTAGTGGATGGACTGAGCGGCCACGGTGATTGGTGCTGGATTGGGATGTTGGGTGCTAAAATCAAAGGGGCAGGTGCTCCTAAACCACGTATATACTTTGGAAAAAGCAATTGCTAGAGTTTGTGTGTGTTGCTGAGCCTTTATCCTTCAAAGCAAAACATCATTACTGCCTGTAATCAAAGTTAAGAGCAGCGAGATTGTGCTGAAAGCTTTCCTATCACCCACAGAGGCATCTGGGGCCAGCACGCCATCGCGTCCAGCACGGGAGAGCCCACCGATGCACAGTTAGGACAGGACTGTTTCCTGATAGATAAAGAAATAATAACCTGGATCCACTCACGTTATCGCTAATTAGCACTTGCAGGGCCAAGTGTGGGGCTCGTATCAGCTTAATCAGTTGGGCCTGTGATTAGAGCATGACTCTGGCTGGAAATCTTTCTTTCCGATAACTTTAATACCATGTTCCTTGCTCTTCCTTTTTTAAAAACAGTAAAAAGGCAGCAGAGGAGCTTTCAAACGTGCTGGAGGTGATGGGGGTTCACAAAAAATCAGGAGAAAAAGCATTTCTTCAGCCAAGCACCCAAAGGTGCTGCCRGCAGCACAGCCCGAGCACCCTCCTGCGCCACGTTGCTGCTGCAGCTCCCCGTGACCTCGGTTGTTTCATCAACGCGCTGCGAACAAAACAGACAGCATCTTCCATTTCACGAGACGAACCAGTGAAAAGAGACACTGTAGGGCACATCGGCGCCGGGCCTGGCCGATGAGAATAACGTGAATATTTAACTAAAAGCTGGAATATTTAGGCAGTGAAACCCTTTCTGTGTTCAAGTGGGCTTAGAACCAGCAAAACGTTGGGTCTTTGCCAGCTCCTGCTCGGGTGCAAAAACTCCCGGCATTTTGCCCAAAATTTTCCCAGTAGCAAGGGAGGGCTTCTAGTGATGGAAAATGCCAGAGAGGTCCCTGCGGGCGCCGGGGCTGGAGCCCCACCGAACTCAGTTTGTGTAAGTAAGCCAAGTAAGCCATGGAAAGGAGCGACTGAATKATATGCTAAGCTTTAAAACTGAAAACACAAGAAATTCAGCTTGTAGTAGCTTGATAATGATTCAATGTTGGTTGATTCTCCATCCTTGCCTTATCGGAGAAGTCCTACGGAGCGCAGGAGAAAATGATAGCAAGCGGAGAAACATTACGTGGAGGATTTAACAGAGAGTTATAACTTTTGGGCAACAAAAAACCCTATCAATGGGATCCTGGACTCAACAACACCAGCCCAGGTTCTCCAATAGCATCAGCAGGACCAGGAGCTCAGCACCTCCCGTGCCCACTCGGGACCGATGACTTTTTGGCCAGAAAACAGGTTACATCGCTCAGCTCCCACGGAGCTTGGCCGTGCGATAGTGCCACTGCCAGCAGGTCTGGTAGGAGATTGCTGGCATCAGGCACCAGTTCMCATTCATTACACCTAAGGTCCTATTTTTGGGCAGTTCAACCTTAGGAGCGTTCTTTTAAAGGGCAAACCTTGCCTTTGCTTTTAAACCGCAAAGGGCTGGCATGCCTGGGAAAGGGCGCAGGCCGTTCCCGTCAGGCAGCCGAGGGGCTAAAAGCAGGAGAAAGTCTTTGAAGAAAAACTGCTGATGGGCTGGAAGGAATCCTTTGAGGACGGAGGACAGAAACCAGTTCCTACAAAAATGTTTTTCAATATATTTTACAGACTGGGCCCGTTTATACAAGTACCAAAACTGCCGTGCAGGATGAAAGCCACTGTCTAGCTGGTCCAGCATCCTGTCTCCGAGAGCAGCCAGYGCCGGATGCTTCGGAGGAAGGTATAAAAACAATGGAGTAGTCAGACATGGGATAATCCARCCTCTTTCATCCAGACCTCTAAGAAAGATTAGTTTATATCCAGCAACCTGAGATTAAAGGTACTTTAATAGTTTGCCTGGTTTTCTTTACTGACAGATCTCTGTATTCCTGCCATGGCATTTTCCATTTCTATTTCAGAGTAATGAATCGGGGTCACAAAGTAACGATTCACTGTTTGATTTTTGGGGAAGCCTGGCAGTTTTGGTGCAAAGGGTGGAAGAAATGTTTGCTCGCAGGAGTCGGATGGGTGACGCTGTGGGCTTTAACCAGGATAAAAATAGGAACTGGTTACTTTCCAAGAGGAAAAATAAACTACTAAGTTTCCACTGACTTGGAGTTGCAAAAATGCATCTTGGATTCTGGAGAACTTGGTAAAATATTGTGGTTTAGGCTCAGTAAATAGCAGAGAGCATTAGTTTAGAAATAGCAGTGTAAATACACAGCTTAATGGGATGGTTTGTTTCAGGTTCTTTTTTGGGTTACAGACTCATCAACCTGTTTTAGTTTACGTGCAACTTGCGTTTCAGTTTTCAGGGCAGCCCATGGCTGGCCATGTACCTTAGCTGCTCATCTGCCACCCACAAAAACGAGCTCAACTGCTCCATATCAAAAAGATATAATATAGCATATCATATCAAAAAGGATAGCAGGAAAAGGGTTAAACTGTGAATCTTTGGACATCATCTTCACTGCAGACTGCTGTCAACCCAGGAGCCCCGCTCACACTCCTGCAGTCAGACAGGTTGGGGAAGCTCCCTTGAGAAAAGCACGGGGGAAAAATCAACAAGAAGAGCGTGGGGTCATCTCTTCTGCCAGCCCTATCGTGCAGCACTGAGTGCACCGTTGCCAGAAAGGGCGCATCTAAGCTTTTGCTTTAAAGTTTAAATTTGATTGGAAAACCAAATGATCTTCCAACAGATGCTGGACGATGYGCAGTACTTCCAAGCAAAGTTGTGTTGAAAAGTCGTTGTCAAAACTCTTGGGCCTTCTGCTCCCATGCTGGACGTACTCGCACGTCGGTGATGCCCACCTCGAGGGTGCCCACCTGCAGCCTACAGCTTCAGAGACCCACCTGCTGCCAGGGACTCTCCTTTGCCATCACCTGCAAACTCCACATCAACGCAACCTTCCCTCCATGCCGAGCTGCAGCCCAGGAGAGCCGGCTGGTGAMATCCTCGTGGTGGTGAGGGCAGCTATGTATAGATTCTGGGTTGTAATACAGAGTGATTATTTTAAAACCTTTTCAAGTGATGCCTCTCCTATCTCAGCCCATGTCCAAAGTGGATCTGAGAGGTGCTGGGATGCCACAAGGCTGAGCGCGGTATGTCCCATGGCGTGTCCCCAGGAGACACAGGCATTTAGAGCAGGGCAGCTCTTTGCCGCTATTGGAAACAGCGTTGTAGCCCATGTCACCGGCAAGACATAGAGCAGGCAGCCACCACCACGTCTTGGCACACGCTCCCGCCTCTTCTCTTTGAGCCATCCAAGGCACGACACTGAGACTGAACAGTGACAGAAAATTAGATAGACGGAGTGAACGCTCATGGTGCAAAGCCTAAAGAGCTGCATCTGACACCAGGCGCGAGGCTTTTTGCMGAGGGAACCCACCAACAGCACCATCCGCAGAAGCAGGCCTCCACCAGCGTGGTGGGCACCCATCTCACCACGACACTCTCGGCGCACAAACCCCTCTGCTCCTCCGGCTCCAGCTCTGCTTTGCCACTAGATGGCACAGGTCATTGAGAAATGCTTTATTTTATCAATATCCAGCCTTATCCCAGAGCCAGATCCAAGCAGCAGCCTGCGCCCTTGTTTCAGTGGTGGCCACAGATACCTACAAGCTTGCAGCAGGGAAGGGGGGAATAACACCCTTGTTTAGCCGGAGGATGGATGGCTCAGAAACCTGCCTGGTGCCTGCACGCCTCAGGTTCAATGCCTTCCCCGTCCTGCTATTCTACTTCCAGTAATGGCACTTCTTTATTTTTCGCCAGCTATAGTAATGAAATATCTCTGTAAAACTGCCAGCCAATAAACCCTGGCTCATATATTACATAGGCCTTCTAAAATTATTTTTCATGGTGTAAAAAACCAAATTAACAGGTGAGTAACAAGCTGGTTCTTTTTTTTCCTATTAATTCTATATATTCCAGATTTCACATGCGTGAATTGGACCCAGGACTCAGTATTAGACTCCTGCATGTCCAGATCACACCTGAGTCAATACCTGTCGATAGCAAAGGGGAGCAAAACTGAAGTGCTTTGGCTCTGAACAGAACCTGGCTATACAGCTGGTACCTATATAATGTGGTTACAGGTGAGCATAGGCAGTAGTATTTCTTTGCTATCAGTCTGGATTTTAAAGAGAATTCCCCCTCACTCTGCTCACAGCTCCCAGCTCCCAGAGACCTTCTCGGAATCAGGTTTTACCAGCAGAAACGTTCACGGAGAGTGAATTTCAAAGCCACATGGAATCGTGGAAAATTAATTCCAAAGCACATGCCTGAGCACTTGCAAGCATCCAAGCGTTCATCTGATCAGGGACCGGGGCTGCTTCCATGCAGCTTGTCCGGTCAGTCCCACTCAGCTGAACACTAACTGCTCCCCAAAACACTTCTTGGAGCTTCAGATGGTTTAAAAATGCAACGCACACTCAGGTCACCCTGAACACTGGTTACACCTGGGGGACAGTAATCRTCAGGGGGGTCAAAAAATATTAAATTAACTTGCTAAGTCATCTACCTGCTCATTTCCAAGTAGCGTGTGCGCTTCACGATTGCAGCCCCTGAGCTTCCACCAAAGTCAGGGTTTGTAGGGAAACGCAGACACGGGGAYGATGCTACTTCCGAATACACAAGAGCTGTTGAGCGACGCATCTGAGCGTTGCCGATRTTATAGGTTTGAACCTTGTAAAAACTGCAATAGGAAAAACAGTTTTCTGCCCAATATGGGAAAAAAAAAAAGAAAATAAAAGAAGGACTTGCTGTTACAGCCCCAGGCCTGGCAAATGGAAAAGGAGAAAATTAAACCTGGGAACGCTTCTGGGAAACTGAGTCTGTCACTTTGATAAATATAAATACATGCAAAAACCAAGTGCCAGCAGCTTTCCCCAAGCAGGAAGATTTCTAAATCCCTGACAAGCAGAGAGCCCGCCCAAGCACGGGGAGTGAGCGAACATCCCCAGCCACCTCCGAGGAGCTGCGTGGCTCCGGCCCCACCRTGGGGTTGCCATTTCGGAGGAGGAGATGAGCCCAGGGCCAAGCCCGAGCCCCAGACTCGACTCAGGAGCAGATGCTCTGCGGCGCAATAGCAGCCACCCCGTGCACTGCTTCCCTGCGGACAAGCTCCTGGATTTATCCTGTGCTGCCAGTGATGGGAAGCGGGGTTATATCTCCCCCCCGCCTTTCCTCTCTGTAAACACAGCCACCTCCCAATACTAGCCTCTCTTTGCCAGTTTTGCTTTACAGGAATGAAGGAAAACGTGCATTTTGTGTGATTTCTGACCAGCAAAGCATTGTCCCATGGCACAGTGCCTCTCCCACTACCTACATCCTTCCTTCACAACCTGTCTTTGCCCTTCCAAGGGAAGGCTGTTACACGCTGACACAGTTTATCTGTCCCTTCCAGCTCAACCCTTTCATCTCCTCTTCCCTTAGGCTCCAATTTAGCCTTTGACCAAAGCCCCCTGGACAGAAGAAGCTCTCTGGGCCTCGCAGAGATCTTTCTACGTGGTCGTCTTCTCAGACCCAGCAGTCCAGCCTGGAACGGTCTTAGCAGAGCATCTTCCCTGCCTGAATTAAGAGCATCCTCTGCATCCTGATGTGGCGCAGGTACCCGGGCTCAGCCCCACAGCAGGCTCCTGCTCAGACGACCTGGTCTCAGGAGACCGCACTTCGGATGAGGGCTGGTGGCCACCAGGAGCATTTGCCAGCAGGAGAGGTCCACGGTGCCCTGTTACCCCTCCCAGAGGCTCAGCATTGACCCGTGAAACCAAAGCAGCCCCCTGAAACACTATTTCTCATGTGCACACCTCGAGCAGTGCTGCGCTGGCTCTTTCTGTGAACTACCGGCACCAAACAACCTTGTATTTAAAGGCAGCTTCTATGCATATGTATCCACCAATTATTTACACATAACTTCTCAATGAGCGCAAAAATTGGCTCATTTGARCGCAGTAAACAAACACTGAGTAATGCGAATTCCTAATAAATCTGCTATTCAGCTCCATTTAAATCAATAAACCAAGTCAAAACGGCGCAGCTAACAAAACGCACTGTCCATCAGTGCTAGAGCCCAGAATCACTCATCGCACCCTGGACTTTGCAGAGCTGCTCTCCTAAGCCAATTCACATGATAATTCTGATATATGTTGCAAACCAACGTCCTTTATGAATGATTTTTGCACTTCTTGGTGTTTGATCATAGAGCAAGAGAGACCTGAGCAAACAAGGCTGGAGGGTTCATCGTGATGCTCCGGTTTCTACTTCAAGGTGATGAAGCATCAACGCCGTGGGACTGACGGGCTGGGTAACTGCGAGCCACCTCCATCCCCTGGCCTGGAGTGCCCATGCAGCCGAGAGGAGTTTGAGGACTCTGCAAGCTTTGGAAAGCAACAAAAGCGTTGTTTTCAGGCACTAAAGAATGATGTTTTCAGATATTCTGGACCCATAACTAGAAATTCTTCCACGCTCAAAGTGCAAATCCTCTTTAATATAAAATAGCTTGGATCAAATATGTTTCAGGTTACAGTCGGGTTTGGAGTTTGTTTTGCTTTTTAATAACCCTCCTGCCAATAACATCTAGTGCTGCATGAGAAATGTTTGTGGCATTAATTGCAATTAAAAAAAAAAAAAAAAAAAAAAAAAAAAAAAGTGAGCCAGCAGTCCAAACTAAAGTCTGCCTGGAAAGGCTTTAAAGGAGAAAACAAATAAAATGGTTCACAGGCTGTACCGGTTCCTTTTCGTGCCTGTGTGTGGAAAACATTAAACACATCCACCGAGCAGGTGAGGGTCCCCGCAGCACCTCCCGCCAGGCGTGCCGGGGCGAGCAGAGCACCCTGTGGGTGCACATTCATACACCTTTTTGCAGAATACAGAATAAATCTTCCCTTTTTGCCTGGATATCGCATACGAGCTCCATCTTCCAAGCAGATTAAGAAAATGGATGTTAAACCAAAAGCCATCCTTGGAGATTTCCAGTTGTGCAGGCATCTTGCTAACCCAGTGGCCAGGGCTGGGGGCACTGGTGGTCCAAGGATGGCCGTGAACATCCCCGCATCCCTGGGGCAGGACCGCAGGCAGGGGATGGGCAGGTGGGACAGGGACCCGTGGTCTGCTGCTGAGGTGCTCCGCAGGTCCAGCCTAAAGACTCAGTCTTTGCTTTTCCACTTGTAATAATATTTGTAAGGGTAAGAGCTCAATAAGCATGAAATACATATGAAAAGGTCATTCGCAGTGCAGGAGGTGCGTGAGAGCATAAAGAGATGTTCAGACAACGGTAGTTGTTCTTTCTCGTGGTCAAAACAGGCCTGGATTGCAAGTACCTCTAGCAAATATAACCCCCACTTGGTGCTAGAAGACAAATCCACTCACCACTTGCCATAGCAGCCATAAAGCCTATCCAGAGACATTTATTTTCATTTCAGCTTGAATACTCTTCAGATACTCAAGGTTCATTAGAGCCCAGTTAACAAATGACCGGCACTGGAAAGAAACACATAACAAACCACAGCTATAGACTCTGCATCTTCTGCAAGCTTAACTGCCTGCGAACTCCGTGGAGTACAGGTCTGTGAAGGTTTTTTTTTTGCATGCGACACTCTATCTTCCATCAACCTAATAGCACCGTTGGTTGAGATAAATCGCAGCAAGGGTAAAGGCAGGGTCGAAACCCTGGGAGCTGGGGCACCACCGGAGAGCAGAATCCACTTCCAGCCACGGTGGTAACTGGAGTTAAGGGATTTGCTGGACAGGCCAGGCGGGGACAGCTTTGGAGCTGGAGCAAGGGTAACCAGCTGCTTTGGACTTCTCAGCCTTTTTTGTGTTGAGCATCATTATCCCCACACGCGACAGAAAACCTCCACGTGCTTTGCCAGACTCGAGTCCTGACCGTCTTAGGAGCAATTTTTCCTTTTCCTATGCACCTTCRCAGCGCCTTCGGTGGGATGCCCCGAGCTGGGTGCTGGCAGGAGGGACAGCACAGAGTCCTGGTGCAGGAAACAATTAATTACACCATCTCTTTCTGCGCTGACTACAATGGTGGTGTCATCTTTCCACCCAAAAAGGCTCCTTCGGGTGGGTGCTGGGGCCGAGGGTCAGCCCAAGGCTGGGAAATAGCACCCAAAGGCAAAAGGCTAAATAAACACCCAGCGAAGGGGGGGCACATTGCTCATGGGGTAGCTCTTATTTCACCTGCCTCTCCGGCAACATTTTCACAGCAATGTAATTACCCAGATGGCAAAGGCACGGAATGAGAAAAATCAGAGGAGGATTAGAAATGATATACCATCAGAAACTGGGAATTGCTATTAGCAGGAAGGGCAAAGCCTYCATTAGAAATACGCTTTTTTGTGTCACAACTGAATTTCTGTTGTCCGAAATGAATTTATTGGTAAATTATAGAAGCAATCATCACACGTACAGTGTCAGATCGCATCAGTTAGCAGTATCCTCAACGCTGTGCTACAGCAGCACTTCACCTTTGCAGATTTAAAGGCCGTGGCTGAATTACAGCACAAGGAAGAGAAGAGCAATTTATGCAGCTTTGCATTTAGAACCAATTTCAACACTTGCTCAGAAATTTCCTYGTTGCAGACACCGGTTGGACTGCACAAACCCTCTGGTGAAGCAGCCGGAGCAGGATTGCAAACCGTCGCGCTGCTTCTATCCCCAGATTTTGGATATATGAAAAGCAGGTTAGGATTTGGTCCGACACCGGTTGCGCACAACAGCCACGGTGGGAAGCAGAGCTGAAACCATGGTGGAAACACCGCGGTAACCAGAGGGAGGTCATGTTTTAAGCGTTTCGCTGTTGCCCATGACTGTGGGTCCTTGCCCGCCCTCTGCCCATCCCTGCCCATCGCAGGGACCAGGCACCTTTCAGCCCACCCCGGGTCTGTGCCTGTGCAGCCCCGAAGCAGCGCTTCTTTAGCCACAGGGATTAAGCATCCTCCAAACGAAGGACTGAGTTCGGGGAAGGCTCAACAAAAAAAGGCTTTTTCAGCAGACTTGCGTTGCACCCAGAGAAGGATGATGCTGCAAAAGGCAACGTCCTCAGGCCATGAGCCCCCTTTTACTTTTATTACCCTTCAGTAAAACTAAAAGCAAAATAAAAGGCACAATAAAGGGAGATCTGAACCTCTCCTGATCGGATTATKTTCAGCCAGCTTCTCTCAGATTTTCCCCTGCTAAAGCATCGGAGGGGGAGGGGGACTTTGCAAGAAGGCGGCTCCGCAGACCAGCTGTGGGGCCGGCTCTTTCTGCGGGGATGAAGGGGATTGCTGTGGAGACACGGCGGCTTAGGGGAGGTCACGCAAACAGCGTTCGGATTATTTTTTTTTTTAATTGATGCTGCCAAACAGTTGCACATTTTTTAACCGAAATAAGGAGCTGAAAGCACACAGTGGGCACACACAGGGACCCTCGAAGGAAACGATAACTCTCGTTTGCACAAGCAACCAGCATGGGAGATGTTGGTACATCAATTATCCGTACCACAAGAGCCTGACCCAAACCCCCTAAGACCTCAGTGACCATAGACACCCATGGCTCAACCAGCATGAGGGGAAACTGAGGCACGTGAAAGCAAAGCGATTCCCTCTGGGTTCCTCAAGCCCAAAAGCAAGGCAAACCCTAACCCAGGGCCCAGCCCCAGCATCCTCCCTGCAGCCAAGCTCTAATTGTTTAGAGGCTTAATAAGTTGTAACTTAAAACTAGTTTATGGCTGTACATAGAAGAAAAAAAAAAAAAAAAAGTCCTGTCGTAAAGTATTTATTACACTTCCTTTGGAAATGATGACAGTCCTCCAGTGAATGTTTTTATTGTTATTCATCATCTTTCGAGAGGGTTAGACAGCTCTGAAATACAGCTTTAATATGAGAGCCAAATGAGAAAGTGCAGATTTAAGGGAAACCTCGGCAGATCAGGTTTCACTCAGTGCCTGCAGCACTTACAACATGTGTTTCTGATCTGCAGCTCGACTTTGTTGTACCCAAACTGAAACTGCATTAAATTTGCTTCGCAGGAATTGCAAAAGGACGAGAAACGCGCACAAAACCCGGCTCATTTTACGTGCGCGACTCCCGCGTAATCCATCACCTGGAGACGGAAACGGGGTTTATCCTGCCGCAGGCTGCGACGTCGCTTCAGAAATAAGATAAGCAGAATTGGTTTCCCGTTTTACTGAGTTTGTGGTTTGAGCAAACAAAACTAAGGATGTGATTGGAAATGGTAAAAACCCTGCCAGGCCCCTGCAGGGCGGTGCTGCAGGTGAAGCCTTTAAGCAGATGATCTGTTTGGAAAAATATGCCAAATTTTCCTCAATTAAAAAAAAAACCTCATGCACGCACAGCCCATGTCACCCTGCCCACAAGCGGCACCTTGAAGCCCAAAGCCTAGGAGAAAGGGCTCCCCTCTCACAAATCCCCTCTGTCCCTTCACACCAGCTCTTGGGAAAATGGGGCTGGAGCAGAGGAAAACCCATGACAACTCAAGGAATATCTTTGGGCTTAAGATACCACGACACGCTATGGCTATTTATTGATGTGTTAATGCAAGAGTGTCCGTCTGAGAAACAGCTGTTTCACCAAGCCCTGGAAATAAGCTTGCCCTAGCCAAAAACCTGGAGAAATACAGTTATACAACTCTGATGAGAAACACTCACTGAATCCTATTGCATTTTATCACCTCCTTCCCCTAAAGTATCCCCATCAAAGGCTGGAGCAAGGGTGYACCGTGCACTCACCCGCAGACAGGCAGGGCAGGTATGGCAGGAGACAGTGAATTCCTCCACGCCTCATTTAAATCACGGACACGACAAATTCCTGAGCTTTACGGCTCCTATAAATACTCAGCAACATAACCCTGTTACCCTTCCCCATAACAGTCTGCGACGAATCCTATCAAAAGAGCTGTACTCAGAGCAGCCAAACAAGACAGGTTTTCTTGTTAGGGTCCAGATGGATAAATACAGACCCATATCTCCACCTGTGGTTCGGGCAGGGGATTCCCTGGGTGAGGAGAAGAGAAAAAAGAAAAGAAGAAGAAGAAGAAACCCACATAACCCGCAGAGGTTTGCTTGGAGGAGGGGTGTGGGGAAGTGGTAGGGCAGCATCCCAACCGCATCACCCTGGGTACCACCACATCCCACCCACGTCACCCTGGGTACCACTGYATCCCACCCGCATCACCCGGGGTACCACCGCATCCCAACGCACACCCTGCCGGCAACCCCCGGCCCGCGCCGCCCTCCCGAAAGCCCTGAGCTCCTTTGTCTAGTTTAACAAAGGACTAGCCCTGCGGATGCTGGGGGAGGAGGGAGGATTCCCCGAGCGCTGGGCAGCAGATGCCGGGGAGCCGTGCAGCCCATTGTCTGTTTTCACTTTGTTTAACAGCTGCCCTTTGGATCGTGCTACTTCGCAGGCTGCGGACGACGAGGCTGTCGCAGGAAACGCAGCCAAACATTTACCTACCCTGCTTTGATTTATAACAGCTTGAGGAAGGCTGAAAGTCCATACGTCAACATTTAGCTAATCCAACCTTTCCTCCTGCCAGAGAGAGCAAGCACTGAAGAGTTAATGAAAATAACTCCTCTGCCCTAAAGAAATCATAGTTTGAATGTAGAGTCATGCAAACTCCAATCACCCTCGCTTAACACTTGCACAGAATTATTTTAACACTTGATTTTAACTTAAACAAACACGCTCGGTGCTCCAGACGGGGCGTGGGAGCTCCCTGCTGCTGGGCCACCAAAAAACAAGGCAGGAGGCATCTACTCCCTGGACAGGAGAGGTCAGCAACATCTGTGTTCATGGGGGACAGACACCATCCTGAACCCAATAACATTACTGTGGCCCCGCTCTGTGACAGCTCAAGCTTTTTTTTTTTTTTTTTTTTTTTTTTTTAGCTAGAAATGAAAAGAAAAAGGCTGTCTAGTGATAGCCCAGAGTCCTGCTGCACTGCTGAAAGGATACAGCCAATTCAGAGCCACCCTGGAGACATCTGCAAGACGAGACATTCCCTGGTAACTTCTCTATCCAGGACGGTCCCAGCCCAGTGACCCACTGAGAAACGCTGCCCTGCTGCCCCAGCCGGCAATTTGTACAGGGCCTTTTTGGGGAAAGGGTGGGAGGAGGGACTCCTCTTGCTGACCCCAGGACTGGGATGCTCGGAGGGCAGGTCTCGCCTCCCATCTGGGCTGCAARCTCAGAGCGGAGCCAGTCGGTCTGACGGCCACCGGCTCTTCCTTGCTTATAAATGCTGAGAACATCAGATAATCCGGGGAGGTCAGGGTCAGCCGCTGCGACTGCTTTATCCCGGCCGCAGAGCAGCTCTGCGTGTGTCCGGGTACTGGGGACGCCGCAGCCCCTGCCTTTTTATGCTCAATATTATTTTAAAAATACCTCCTTTATTAGCTCTTCTCACAACAGACCTGCTGAAGCCCAAAGGGAAAACGTTACAGATTAGTGAGTGCCAGCCCAGGAGATTTCCACGTTTTTCCTGACTCCACACAACTGCAGAAATCCTGCCTCCCATCTCCCAGCCCCGCTCTGCCACTCCCAACTCTTTGCAAACAATAAGTTGCTCATAAAATTTAAGGTCAGGGCCCTTGGCTCATCTCATCTTCCCTGTTTCATATTGCAGAATTACATTGCTTTATAACATCCTCCCAACCATATAACGCAGAATAAGACTGAGCTCTGCTGAGCCCAATAACTGTTTGATTTAGGTGTCTTTTCCAGAAAGCGTATGTATTTTTTCTGCTGTAGCTCTGCTGGCAATTCCTCCACGAGCAATGGCCTAAAGCCAGAGGCTGCAGAGGGACATTTCCAGGGTGCAGATTAAATGGTGAAGCTGTTTACCCCAGATGCTGTAGATTTCACGCATCCTTGCTCCATGCAAGGAAAAATATTTGTTGTTTTGATGTTGTTGGTTTTTTTGCTTTTTGTTTTGTTTTTGGTTTTTGTTTTTGTTTTGTTTTTTTCTTTTTTTTAAAAAACCTTTATGCTAGTTTTAAAACCCTGCTGTGGACAACTTCTTCAATGCCTGGGATGGACTTTTTGGAGAGCACCCTGTCCTGACCTGCATGGCTGGCAAGCGGTAACGCACTTGCCCCAGGCCATACCCAGCATATGGGAGCCACAGCTTTAAACTTTGTGCTGGGCTGAGTGGCTGTTTGGCACAGCGCATTGCTTTTGCAAAGTTAAAAAAAAAACCAAAACAAACCAAACAAACAAAGACCCCGGGGCTGTCCCCAGCAGCATGGAAGCAAGCATCCAAACCTTGAAATTTTTCACAAAACCACCCAAAATTCTTATTCTGCAGCCAGTTGTGCTGCAGCATCACTCCCCCTCCGACCAGCACCCACCCCAAGTTTGCCACTAGCCCAACTCTGCCGTACGGGAGCCAGAAACAGCTCCCCCAGGAACGCAGCTCTGCCCCACACCTCCTGTTTTGCCTCCTTCCAGGTTTTAGACCCATTTCCTCAACAGCTTTTCAGYCTGGATTCAGCTTGCCTCCAGTACCCACCAAAGCAGCAGCGGTGCGGGGTTCACTGCTGCGGGCAGGTACGTCAGCCCCACCGCGGGGAACGGCCATCGCCGGCTGGGTGGCTGCCGTGCTCCTGGTCCTCCATCCTTCTCATGCAGAGGAACCAGGACCAAAACAACAAGTGGTTTTTCCAGCTGGGGTCAGGTATGCTATCGGGTGCCACGTTTGGAAACATTCAGACCCCCCCCAGAATCACACAATTTCTACGAGGCAAACTATTGAAAAGAGAACAAGGGCTTTAGGGAACGACAGGTTGGCCTCTGGGTTCAGAGTCAGTCCAGCACCCACAGGTCACATTTTAATGTTTTTCCCTGAAAACAGGTAGAACAACAAGTTTTTCACTTTCTAAGTGGAAGCTGCATTCTCGTGTGATATTTTCCAAGAGTCGCTTGGGGAAAAACCACCCTCACGTGATCTGCAAACCTCCCGAAAGAGCAGGTGGTGGGCAAGGAGCAGAGAATGAGCCCAGGGCCACGAGCCAGGGTGCTGCGGCTCATCCTCTCCCCAGCACCCGGCTGGTTAATTCATTTGCCACCGTTCACCCAGGGGAGGTGGATCAGAGCTGAGCTCCTGTGAGCTGGGCAGCATCACAGCCCTGCCCCAGCCACCCTCTCCCACGTGGCTCAGGCACYGTCATGAGCATCGCTTCCCTCCCACGAGCCCGGATACTGGGCAGATAAGATCCAATTTTAAAATATTTATGGTACGTAAAAGCAAAAGGCACATTTACAAGCGGAAAAGTCAGGACCGCTGAAATAAAGAGCAATAGAAAGAGCTGAGTTAGGCAAAATTTAGCCTGGCTGGGGAAACAGGCAGACCCCGCGGTGCTGAAGCACAGCGGTACCCAGTCCTGCACGAACAAAAAACCCCCGTGTCGCCCCAAATCCCACGTCCAGGGAACCCAGCCTCGAGAACAAGCCTTTCCCCCCCACGTGATTCAGCGTGGACTCGCTGCTCATCAGCTGCCCGCCTGATGCCCTCGCTTTTCATGCAATTAAATGTCTGTCTGTGCCTCATTTTCCCCAAGATAAGTAAGAGCAGAGCTGTGCGGGCTCCTCACGGGCTCCGCAGCCGGCGGCAGGGCGACTCGCTTTTGTTTCCAGGATCTCACGTGCACCAGCTGCCTGCACGCATATTTACTTCTTTAAAAAGCATTTTCCCCTRTAACTTGGCACAAAATCTGATTGCCGCAGTATTTTTCCTTCTTTAAATAAACAGTGTGTTATGCGCAATAATTATACTCTGTGGCTGGAAACTTAAAACGACCAAATACAGACGTTGGGGTATTTGTCTGTCACCTCAGCTGCAGAGCACCTTAAAATCTCACACGGACCAGCCAACGTGCTGTACCCCAAGGAAGGCGCATCCCTTTCTTTTTTAAAAAGGGATCATTCCTGAAGGAAGCATAGCTTGGTTGCTCCGTACAGGTRCAAACTGTCCCCTACGGCTGCAGTTTTTATGCCATGGCAAGACAAGGCCAAACAACACTTGTTGGGCGCACAACCCTCTTCAGGCTTTTTTGGTGTGAAACCTCACCTCTACAGCAAGTTGCAATTTGCGTTTATGACGAGCAGGCAAGTATTTTCAAAAAAAATCCCTTTTGTACTGAGAACTATCCCCCTGCCCATCACTTTGGCCGCAGCAGACAGACGGGGCTCCTCGCTGATGCAGCACCAGCAAGGGAGCGGGCGTTGCTTTTGGCCTGGGATGGAGGACCCCGAGGCTGCATCATTCGCTCCGGCCGCTTGCTGGAAGCAGATGGCAGAGTATTTTGCATTTCCATTCAAGTCGAGCGTGAAGGAGAGCGTGTACTTCACTAACAAGAGATCAGCTACTATTTATCTTACACGGGTGACTTCATTGTAGAAATAGTAGCAAAGAGAGGTTTAAAACCTATTCCTCAACAAGCCACTTTTTCTGAACAGCATTTGGGAAAAGAGCAGAACTCGGAAAATAAAAAGGAGAAAAAGCTGCAGACATGCGCGTTCTCAGCAAACTGTTATCATTTTACAAATTTAAGACTTTTTTTTTTAATATATATTAAAATAGGAAATGTAGAAGTTGACTGTCTTGCATTACTTTTTTTAAACATTATATCTCAATTGTGGATCCTCAGGAAGCAGTTTGCTTTCTTTTTCTTCATTTATCACCAAATGCCAAGACATTTGTTCAAGCAGTTGCCCCAAGGTAAGGGCATTTTAAGAAACCAGCCCCCGGGATCTGCAGGTGCAGAGATGCTCTCACCCACGGGTCACTCCATAGCTCACATTATTATTTTTAATGCTTCCTCAGAGCGCAACAGGATGGACCCGGTGGAGGATGCTGATGGATGAAGCTGTGGGCAGGAGGGAAATACCTGCTGACGATGCCTGGACGCGCGCCAGCCCGCAGGACCGCGAATGGAGCGAGGACTAACAATGTCAGGAAGTTGTTGATAACCGACTCGCGCTCACTAACGACATTCGCTTCCTTTATTTCCCACCTTTCGCTACCCCAGGCCTGGTGCCTCTGCTGTGCAACACTCGTTTCTGTGCAGTAACAGCACAATGGCAAAACCTTGGCATCTGCCTGGCTCTCGCTACTAGAAAACAGCCCGCAAGTGCTGGAGGCAAGAGCCGTTGCACTAATATATGAGAAAGTTTCCATAGGTTCTTTAAAAAAGGAATATATTCTAAAAAATAGACAAAGGCGCTTATAGACTTAGTTCTATTTTTGCAGTGAAAGGATACCCCAGCATAAGCTCTCCAAGGTACAGATGTTATCAGCTCCTGCCACGTCATAAGTATCTGTTATTCCAGTGGTGGGTAGATTAAAGCCTCCCTAAAGGTCGCCGTTAGAGTCCTTATAACATGGGTAACATTACTGCAGCACAGGGAATGCCACGGGGACACCAAGATCATTGCCGCAGGGTCAGCGACTTGCACAGGCACTTGCAAAGGTTTTAAACCTTTTCCATGATTCAAGCCCCGGCACTATCTGGATCTGACCCGTCATAAAACCTATTTATAACCCCAGGGGACTTAGTGAGTGCAGACAACCTTGCAAACAGGTTGAACGTTCACCAAGTGCAGAAGCTTGTTGAAGACAGTGGTGGAAACAGTAGGAGAACCCAAAGAAACACTACCTTAGGTATCATTTTCTTTTGATTTGGCTCATACTTACTTGCTACAGGATATACAGTTATGATATCAGGCCAGTGCACAAAGCAACTCAAAACCTGCTTTTAACACTAAAAACCACTGATTTAATTTTAAATTAAGTTGGAGCAAGTGAAGAGCACTGATTCATCCCGCCCAAGGCTTACGACGACTACCGATTCATCAGATGCTAGCATCAGTTCAGAAGCAAGAAAACCAGCTTGTTAGCATTTAAAGGAAAATTTCCGAGAAAGAAAGGAATTTAAAAAAAAAAAACAAAAACAAACCACCCAAGGATTTCACTAGATTTCAGGATCTTTAGCAAAATCAAACTGGGAGGGGTGTGTGAACATGGGCAGACAAGAGAGTTTTCAACAGCTCCGTGGCGCATTTACTCACCCCTTATTTCTAGAGGCGCCTTGCATGGTCAGAGTAAGACCTGGTAAGTCTCTGCCAGTGACTGCAGGATGCTGGAGATTTTCCTCAAGGAAACCCTCCTATATCATCCTCAATCAACCCAGCAAAATTTGGCAGCTCCACTTCACAAGGTTAAAGGCAACACCGAGGTTTAAATGAAGACATCCTTGGCTGGACTCTTCTCTATTTTAATTGAAAGATTACAGCCCCCAYCCACAGGGAAGTATAAAATACTGTTTTTGTAATGATGCAGACTACAGCTGCCATCACCATTGAAAAGGTCTGAACAAGCAAATGGGTGAAATAAAACTAGAAATGGCGTTCTGCTTTCTCATCTGCCACATCGCTGCCCCTGGACCACCGTGGAGGACCCTACTCCTGGAAGACCCAGAGCTTCAAAAACCATGTTGGAAGTAACACAATTATTATGGGCTTTATGCATCCAAAGACTTCTGAGGTCTTTCCGACTGCTGGAAGACTTGGAACTGGCTTTTGCATATTTTGGATGACCTATTTATCCCAGAATTGGCAAAGCTGGGGAGCCGTTTTCCTCACCAGGCAGGTCTGGGTCACGGGGAGTTGGTAGGAAGGAAGGAAGGAGRTGGAAACTTTGTGTAAATAACAGCCCTCACCCCTTCCAGCTCCCTGCCTCATTGATCGTGCCTGTTCCTTGGCAGGGAGGAGGTGGGACATGGGGGTTTGGTTTTGTTTTGAAAAAAGTAAATCCCTTTTTCAACTGAATTACATAGCCAGAGCCTCAGATGTCTCGCCAGAGGCATGTTCTCACTGTCAGTAACAGACTTTAAAAATAAATATGCCCCGTGTCTGCCAGTAACGGGTCTTCTCTAATTAACCAAGCATCCTGGATGGCCTTTGCTGAACAATTTTGGGTCTCTGGTGCTGGGCAGTGGCTGCCTTTAGGGACTGCTCTTCGTTACATAGGGCCTGGATAAACTCTGCTGGGTCCCTCCCAAATTCATCTCCTCCGAGACCACTGCCCCCATTGCCACAGGAGAGGGGCGGTGGGGCGAGGAGCTGCCATTAATGCGTTAATGGGGTGGCAATGAGGCAAAAAGGACACGCCACTGAGGTCTGCACTCAATCACGGTCACCACCACGAGTGCCAGTAGGTATATAGCACAATATGCTGAGCATACACAACATATCTCAAGGTGTTTTCTGTACACACATATGCTGTGGGGTATCACATGTACTGTATTATTCTTGTAGTAGACCCTAAAGATTAATTATTAAGAGCAATTTGGCTTCCAAGAATTCTCCACACCAGACGTTTACAAACCCAGATGGATTTGCTAAGGAGCATGCGTGCACAGAGAAAAGGTGGCCATGCTGGATCACACCCAACCCACACAGCTCTCACCCCATCTCCTGGAGCAGGAGCACAGAGCAAACTCCAGGAATCACCCCCAAAAGAAAGGAGGCAGGCTCCTTGACTTCCCGGTAAGCAGGCTAGGGACTACACTGCACCAAGCCAGCCCTGTCCTTGCCTTGCATCCCCCATCCCTTTTCCTGCCTAGGAACTGCAGGAGAGGCCCGTGACATTGCCCCACCACATCAGCTTCTGGTGCTACTCTAGAGCATCCCACTGCCCAGTCCTCGTTGCCTGCTTTTGGCCAGTTGCCTGAGTTTTGACACCATCAGTGAAACTCTAGGGTAAAATCTCCCATACTAACTTCTTACTTTAACTCTTCAGCTTTGCTCCAAGTCTTTCTCCACCTGTGCCTCTGCACAGGGGAACCCTGGCATCCTGGAGGCAGTTTTCCTCCAAGAGGAGCACTACCTGAAGGAACGAGAGTGCCTGAATGGGTCCAACCTCTACTTTATGCCTGGATCAAGTACAACACCAGCATTCAAGATGAAATCTGGTCTTTACCCTGTTCCCAACCCCACTCCTGCTCCAGCAGCCAGAGTCCCACTGCACCCACACAAGCCCCTAAGAATATTGATGAACTTTCAAGTGGTTTGTTGGTTTTTTTTGTTTGTGATGTTTTTGTTGTTGGTTTTTTTTTTTTTTTTTTTTTTTTTTTTTTTTTTTTTTTTTTTTTTTTTTTTTTTTTCCTTTAAGCTATGCAATTCACATTAAGAAGAAAAGAAACATCAGGTAGCACTACTGGTGAGCTGTCCCAGAGGTAAGGCTGGTCCTTTATCAAAGGTCCGTGCTCGTTCACTGCCATGCACCAAGCCCTGCCCACATCTTTATCTTGACATGGGATGCAAATACTATAACACGTCCACTTAACTCACACTACTACTAAATTCTCCATGCTTAAAGTGCTCGAAAATAGCCACAGACATGGTGCGTGACTCTGTTTTTAAGTGTTAGCACATTTGTTTTTACCTCCGCTCTGGCCATTTCCCAGTTCTTTGCTCTCTCCAGGCAAGCCTGTGAGCTTCAGCTCCAGAACAGCTACTGGCTTGTGGATTTGTACACTTTGGACACCAAAACCGGTTTAAAGAGTTAAAGGAATTGGTGGAGGACAGACCCCTCTCTGCAGCCACATGATGCTACGACCACATCCTGCCATGGCTGCTCCGTCCCCAGTTGCACCTGGCCCTATTTTTATATTCTTATTTAACATGTTGTCTTTTTCTCACTAGTTACACTTGAGGTCTTCAGGGACACAATTTTGGAAAAAATGCTGTATTTTCCTAGGTGATGAGAAGTTCAGCTTCCTCAGCTGATGAGTTTTCCCCTGCAGACGGAGCACTGGAGTGGGACGGACACCACCAACAAGCTATCTGGAGCGCACACGAGAAGCCAGCAAGAACAGAGACGACCAAGCTCCCGTTGCTCCAGCGCCCGGAATAGAGTGAAATTATAATCCCAGAGATAATAAAGAGGCTTTATTCCAGCCGTCAGTCAATCTGCCTCCACTCCTCGCCTGCCCTCCAGAGAATACTTTTAAAGGCCGCAGACTTGTAGGTGATGATGTTTTATTACATCTCTAAAAGAAAGAGAAAAAAAAAAAAAAAAAAAAAACACACAACACACAGAGGAATGCAGTTTCATTTGCAGTTTCCTGAAACCTGAGCAGAAAGTTTATGAAAACTTTGGGTCATGTTTGGAGTTAGGAAACAGAATGAGAAATCACTCTCCTTTTCCTCTTTCTGTTTGCTGAGCAGCACCACCAATCCCACAACCTTCCCACCACTTTTTTTTTTTTCCCCCAGCAGCATCGCAGTTCCAAGCCTCGCTCTGTTGGCTTGGATGTAAATCAGAAAGCGAGGGTCTGAACAAGATCCTTCTTGTAGTTCACACACCCTCATATAAAAAAAAAAAAAAACCAAAGGATTAAGAAAGCAATCCGATCCCCACTTCCTAATTCTGAATTGTCTGGAAACTGCTGTTACTTCAGGTCAACAGAAAAGCAGAAAAAACCCAACCTCTGAATGTCAAAACAAAACAAAAAGATGTTTTCCCTTAAATAGGAGCTGACATTGGAAACGAGGAGTGGAGCTGGTCTGAGCCATCCTGCAGTGTTCTCCTCACCCATGACCTTCAAAGGGACCATTGCAAAACTGCTTTGGGCAAAACCACACCCAGGAGAGCCTGAGAGCCTGTCCTGGAAGGTTTGCACCAAGGACTGGCTACACCAGGGAGAAGAGCAAGGGGATGCTGCTGATGAGATTTGTGAGATGCCGCACACTGAACATGACCAACGAAGGGCATAGAGGGCCCGGGTGCAAAGCAGGTCTTGGGAGGCTTCCCGGGAGCAGGGATTAGCAAAGGCAGCCCGTTGTGAATGGCCAAGCGGAGGCCAGGTCCTAAACGCCCTGTCCCTTTGCGGAGGTATCTGAGCTCACATCGGGCATCACCCAGCCCAGCCATCCCACTCCATTTTTACTCCCAAATAATTCCCCCATGTGCTTTGCAGCCTCGAGCCTCCAGCTATCTCAGGGCAGATGCACAACAGTCGTGAGACACCATCTGCATCTCTGAGCATTTCCCCCACATCCATCCAACAACGCACCAGCACATAATACACCATTCCCATGGCTACCTACGCCATAAAGCAAAGAAGCAGAGTCCAACAGGAGTGCCCCCTCATTGCATCTCCCAGCTGCTGGCAGCACTATGCTGCCAAGCATGAAAGAGCACTAAAAGGCCATATGGCCTCTTCTTCCATCGCTTCTTCCACTCGTGTCTAGCAGCAGCAGAGAGAAGAAAGCAGGCTGGAAATCAGGGTGGCATATTGCACAAGACGACTAAAATAAGTTTACAAAAGCAGCTTTATTCTAGTATTTCCCAATTTTAAGACCTGAACTTTGCATCCTTCACATTCTTTTTAACATAGGGGTTTTTTGAGTGTGGTTTTAAAGCAGAGACATTGGAGGTGGCATGGGAACCGGGCCAGAGAGGCTGTGTCCGAGCACTGGGGTAGGTGGGCAACGGATCTGTGATATTTCGTTTTGGGGAGGAATGTCACACTTCTTCAGGCCAGAAGCACTTCATTCTGGAGACCGATCTGGCCAAGAAAGAGACAGAGCTACTCCGGAAAATTAATTTACTATTTCTTGTTGCTAGTAAGTCTTAAAGGCCAGATCACCAGCAGCTGTGAACCCACAGAGCTGCACCGGCTCCAGCGCCAGCTCTACCTGCTGCAACTCAAGTCCAACAGTCAATCATTTAGATAACAAATCAAGCTCAAAGATTTCAGCTAAGTGCCAACGTTGGGAAACGTTAGCTTTTAAATCCTTGGCTTTCCATACCAGCAAGCTGCTGCCAGCATCAGGACAAGGTGCTGTCCCCCTGGGCCCATGCAGTTCACCTGCACTCGTGGTGAATCGGTCCAGCCCAGACCCAACGCCAACGTAGTCTGAGAAGTTAGGGGGCAGGTGGATTTTAGGGTCCCCAAGTCTCATAGCACTCCTGAAACCCTGATCTCAGGTGCTGCATGACTTCAGCCAGGGCTGCGTGAAATCCCAGCCAGCCTATTCCAGCAGGCGGATGGAGGGTCAAGGTGCTTTTGGATTTTGTCCCATTTTGCCACATATTTGTGACCATTTCACACAGAGAGAGCTAACAGAGACTTGAAGGACTCCTGTGATCACTTGGTCCACAGCCCATCCTTGTGGTTTCAAAAAAAAAAATCTGAAAATAATCAAGAAACACCCTGGGAAGGCTGTACTTGGAGAGTTCTGTGCCACAACTGTCCAATCCAAGAAATTTAATGATCCTTATAAGAAAAAGGTATTTTCACCTCCTTTCCCCTCAGGAAGGCGCATCAGCCTGGCTACAGAGCCCGCTCCTTGGCATGAGTCCCACCAGCCCGGGCTCATCATTGCTTTCCAGGTTCTTCAGGTTACACCCAATTTCTTCCCACTTTATCACCCTGCCAGAAGAAGAGCCCAGCATTGTGCTCAGGTTTCTGAAGGCATCAGCGTTTTTCTTCCGAATAAGCCAGGCCAAGCTCCGCTGGAGAGCTCTTGGACACTGGAGAAGCAGAGATGAGAAGGCAGAGCTGAGCTAAGCCAAGCCGGGTAATTACAAGACAACCTCCTTCAAAGTGAAGCTAGATCAAGTCTCATCACACCTCCAGCAGCCACCCATGCCAGGCCATGCCCATATGAACAGCCACAGCAGCTACATCAGAAGAGTCAGGAAGCACCAAGAAGTTCACGTGCCCAATCGCTCAACATGAGACTTCAACAACATCCACAGCTTTTTGCACTGTGGGACCTGAAATGCCATGAAAGCAGCTTGGAGCTGCTCACGAGCAGCCCCTCTTCCCCAGGGGATGAAAGTCTCCAGCTCTTTTCAAGTATGACCAGCCATAAGCAGATATTCATGCAAGAAAAGAAGCATCTATTTCTCTTGAAGTCCACTTTTTTCCCCCCACTACCACCCCAAATGTCCAATCCCCCAATGTAATGAACTGCAGAGAAAGAAAACATTTCTATCTCCTCTCCCCAAGGGACATATTACCCATTGGCCCCTGCGTTAACTCCTAGAGATTTTCCAAGTATTTTACCAGGTAGGGTTGGAAATGAACTCAATCAGGCATGCCACGTGCCTTGGATTGCTGCTTTTAGATGGACCACAGCTGTCTCTAGGAAACTAAGCAAAAAACAGTGTCTTAAGCGAGAAGGGTTTCTGACACTACAATATATTTTGCTTTTAATTCATTTTTCATCTCAGATTGTTAGTTGCCAGAAGTTTTGCTGTCTGAACAGGTCCAACCAGCTTTCACTGCATACCTCTACTGAAACCAGCTCTAAATGCGAATGGTAATTATGCATTGAGGGCAGAGGAGATCATTAAAATAAATTACTTGGATTCTGAAGCCTATAAACTGTCCTCCTCTGCAATTAAAGTGATTTCATATTTCAGTTCACTTTGTCACCTTGTCTATCTTTCCCCAAGTTGTAAATTAAACCCAGAAACATATATTAAAAGCCTGTGAAGTTCTCTCTAATAAATGGCATTGTAGCATTGGCAGGAGGAGCAGACGCGATGCACAAGTCATGCTCTCCAGGCTGCAAGCCTCCCCAGTCCGTGCAGCTTGCACAAGGTGCAACGGGCCACCGAGCTGCTGGCATTGACCCACCGGCACAGATCTGGTCTCACCTGATACTGTCTCATTTGCCCTAATAGCTTCACACAACTCCTTTTTCCTACTGAGTTGCCCTGCCAAAGGGCCATGTCCCTGCATCTCATCACTGCAGTCCCTGCGGATGGTGAACACCACGCTGCCCGTATTTCATGGTCCACGTGGGACTGGCACTCTCATTTCGTGTGTGCTGCCAGAGATCACGTTTACTCTCTCTTCCCAAGCCAGTGAAAAGCAGCATCCACAGCCCTGGATGTATCCCTCTATGGGCAGCACACACAGTCAAGCAGCTCCAGACAAACATCACAGGTGTGTAATGGTGTTCGTGGACAGCCGATCCTGATTTCCCACGGGTGGCACTGGGGTGCTGATTAAGTCCTTCATCTTCTCACTCCTGCAGCTCGGGGGCTAAGGAGATTATTCTTTATTCTTACTGCACACTGAAGTAAAACAGTTTTTCCCATTTGGTCCAGAGACTGATGAAGTTAAACAGAAAAAAAATCCCACTGACACCACTGTGCATTGGATTGTATATTTASAGTGCATTAATGATGTCTCTGTACCACTCAGATCCACCTCAAAGCACCACCTGGGCTGCGGCAATGATTTTGTCACATACCCTAGCTGCAGGGTTACAAGAGCAGCTCGTACCCATAAGCAATGCGGAAACCACTCCATGCAGACAGCATGAACACCTCTCCAACCACCACCGGCCAGCCCTTCGTCCTAGCCAGGACTGGGGGACCTTTGACACATTGAAAGGCATTAGGATGCACACCAGAATTAATGACAGGTGCTTGCACTGGTTAAATGAAGCCTGAGAAAGGGTTTGAATGGGATAATGGGATCCCTGGAGCCCCACAGCACCAACTAAAATGACATCCCTCAATCCTGCTAGTGCTACTGGCTCTGGGTGAGGTCTGGTTTTGGCCACAAAGGTGGCAGAAGAAAAAAAAAAAAAAAAACTCAGGTACACCACAACCTATCCCACCAGATTGGTCCTGATGCTCCTACAGCAGTCTTCACCGCTCAGAGGAGGAATGGAGGCATCAGTCCTCGTCTGACCGCTCTGTGGAAACCCAGAGTAAACATTTGACATCCACTAGGTCAGCTCATTCATCCTGCGACAACACATCCCTTATTGTCTGCCAGACAAGCTCCGCTGTGTTTCGTTTGCCTGACCTTTCCAGCGAGACCCTGATTGCCTTTGGTGACACCGCGCCCCRGAGCCGCATTCCTCCTGCGCTTCACCATACTGGCGCATTGTGCAGCAGGACGCGCCGGCCCGGACGTCATCGTGCGGCCAAAGCATCAGACCCTGCGGTACCCACAGCACTCGGTTGTGCCAGCAGACCTGCCGTCGCCAGGACGGGACAGCCGCCGCCAGCCCGCGTGGGCAGCAGCCAAAAAGGTGCAGAGACCCCACCAGCCCTGGGAAAGAAATGCCCACGGGTTTGAATATGATTAGCAACCCCAGGCTGGCAGCGCATCCATGGCATTTATTGTTCCAGGGCACAAGAGCTCTTTAGGGAGAAAAGTTTTATGAAGTGCCTTTGCAGAGAGATTAGACTGTTTCCCTTCGTTGCTATTATACTCAGAGATAAAACTGGCGACGGCGGCCGATAGAGCATCTGACACTGCCTTTGTGTGCTCCAGGGCCCCTTCTGTTTAAAGCTGTTCCCAGCAGGGAAAGTGACCCCACAATTTACAAAAAGGACTTTCTCCAGATCAGCGACAGCCGGGCTGCGGCTCTGGGGCTGTCTCTGAGCAGTCAGCCTCGGGCCATGGCTCAGCCAGGGATGAGGGTGGGAGCAGTGATGCTAATAGCTGAACCCCAGGGGCAATCGTAACCATTTTGGGAATCCCTCCCTGGGAGTGGGGATGGATGCTCCAGGGAGATGGCTGCATCCTGTCCTGAAGGCACAGGGGGACATCGACAGCCTTGAGCATCCCCTAAGCCTAGAGATGAACTTCCCTTAGCGAACACCCCCAACCCCATCACTTCCAATACTCTGCTTTCCGGACATTTACCATGACCACCCACCCCAGCATCCTCAGTGAAGGCACCAAGGGGAAGTACAGTTAGATGGGATCGTGTAGGAAAGCTATGGTTTAGTTATTAAACAGCAGCACATGGGGTGATGGAGCTGGGTAGCTCCAACTCGGTGCATCAAAACATTTTCCTTAACTTTGCCACTAGCTTGCCAGCGACCCAGGACAAGTCGCTTCACCCATTTGGTTCTCTTCTGTAAAATGAGCACACGCTGGCCTCCTTCACTGAGATCTATTGTGAATCCCTGTTTGAGAGCTGGTTTTTTGGCTCCGCACAGAACGACGCTGTATTTTGCACATGCTTATGGAAAAAGCACACATCATCTTGGAGACACCTACCCCACAACATCAGTTCAACTCCAAGCCTCTGCAGCCACCGTAGAGACAGAAGGAAGGGAGATGAGACCAAAAGCAGCACTCCTGGAGAGCAGAGACCCGCCAGGAGCCACCGCACAGACAGACCTCTTGGCTGCCAGCGCCGTGCAAGATCTGTCTTGCTGCCACCCACCCCATTTCTCATTTCATGGTTTTGCGATTAAAAGCAATTACAGTCTAGTCATATTCATGGATTCACAGGGCACCGTGAATGAATGCATCAAAGAGAGGGTTACACAGAAAACGATCGCCAACTCAAAGCCACAACACTTCCAGTTGCGTTCCTCGCTTGCGACGGGGCGCACTGATGGGGAGCTTGGATGTCTGGAGAACAAAAGCGCTACTCAAAGTATTCCTGCCTGACTTGAATCGCAGCCCTGACTGCTGATACAGTCTCAAATGCAGTAATTACTGCTGGCTTTGAAGACTAACTAACGTGTGCAGAGTGCACTTTCCACACCTATTTCACCCAAACGACAACGCTTACCTCATCCTCYGCGTACCTGCTCTTCCAAAGCCCTTTGTAGTCCTGCCAGGGCAGCTCATTACTGCGCTCAAATGCAGCTTCTTCTGGAACAAGAGACAGTAAGTTTACGCAGGAGAGAATGCTAAATGAAAAAGGTTGCCCTGAATTACAGCTCACATCACCATGAGAAAGCCTTTTATTTTTATTATTATTATTTCAACCCACTTGATGAGGGGAAATTAAAGGATTACGTTTCCAAATGGATGTCTATTGTGCACACCTCGTGCATGCCCAGCCCTGGCTGGTCCCTGATTTGCCACCCTGAAGGACCCTCCTCTCCCCTGTCTTTCCTCATCTCCTTTTCATCCAGACCATCTGCATGCTTTGTCAGTGCAACCCAAAGCCAAATCCAACCAAGTCCCTTGTTGGAGCTGAAGCGTTCTTGCCATTTTACTGTGGAAGTGGCAGATCTAGAGGAGTGCTATAAAACCAAGGTGGGCTTTCCCAACATCAGCCTTGCAGGACAGCAACCAGACTTAGAAATCCGCTCTGCTACCCCCAGCGACATCCCTGAGGCAATAACGAAGGTAAACTAACTCTGAAGAGATAACATCAGAAAGCCCAAATAGCTCTGAGCTGGTGATGCAGAAGAGAAAGCACGTTTGCCCAAGGACATGCTCTAAAGATAACTTAAAGATGGTCTCGACCAAGTGGAGTTGAGCTGGARCACTGTGTCAACAGCAAATATAAGCTCTGCAGAGCAGCCGCACGGCACCGGCGAGCCGGAGCAGCGTTCCAGCAGCCTCTGCACAGCAGCACAGCCAAATCCCCCTTCCCAGAGCCTGGTTTGGGCCAGCTRATCGCCAGCACACTCTGCTTGTACTCACCCAGTACATGTTCAAACACACAAGGTGGCCCTAACAGACAAGCCCTGTGAGATAAGGTTGCTCAATCATCCARAACAGAACAAATAAATTTGGTTATTTGGTCCTATAGGACCTRGAAGAGTCCCTTGCAAGAGGTTTGGCATCCATGCACCACAAATGCCACCAGAAAGGGAAGGGCAGGAGGTGACAAAGCAAAACACCAACCGCCAAAGCTGTTCTGTTGATCAGTTTCTGCATGCCTCACCCAGGCGTTGGTGAAGACRCGAGCTAGTGTCCACCGGCTCTATCTGCCAACAAGTCGACTCCTCCAGCTCAGCAGCAGACATACATTTCTGAGGGTTTTAGGCAGATTGGAGGCATTAGTACCCAGAAGCAAGAGCTCCTTTGCCACATGGGACCATATTCCCAAACCCTAGCGATGGACCCAACCATCTCAATCTAAGGAAGCTCTTGGGAAGGCAGTGGCCAGGCACGCAAGCCAGCTGTGCTCCGTAACCTCTGTGTGTTTGCATTTCTGTAGCATCAAAGCTGATATTTCACAYGGGTGCTGGCATGTCATAAAAAGGAAGGAGGTTTTAAGACCAAATGCACAGACGCTCTTTGCTCTGTTTAGCTCTCCAGTGGGGTTGGCACTAGGATCAGGCTTTGCTTTCTGCTTTTCCCCCAGAGAGAAGGAGCTGTGCTGGTGGAGACCTGGCAAAGGGGAAACTGCAGCCTTTTACCACCAGCAGCGACCCTACTCAAGCCATGCCCTAAGGGAAGGAGAATTTTGGCATTTTGGTTAAAAAGAGAGAGCGTCACCACTGCCCACAGTCGAAACTGGCAGAGGAGCCGCAGCGCCCGCCTGGCACCAGCCTGAATGCGAGCTCCAACCACGAACAATGTTGTTTCTGTAAAGCACCGATAATGTGGGGGGAGACACAGGAACAAGACAATCCCTGCAATTATTTTAGACTTTTTCTGGCCCCACAGAGTCTTGATTAGGGAATTAATCTGCAAGCATTTTCCTTACTCAGGCTGACGTCTGGCAGCACTGAGAAGTGCCCAAATGCTGCTTTGCACAAGCAGAGGCTGCACCAGCTGCCCTGAATAGGTGCAACAGGTCTGCTACGTTGTGGTGTATTTTTCCTGCTGCCTGGCCAAACTTCATGAGTGACCCAATCCAGCAGCCTCATTTAAGATGATATCAGCTTATTTCCTCAGCTGCTTGTGCATGCATCTTGGATGCACAGCTACCTGTGGATAGTCCTGTTGCTTATTGCAGGGATTACAAATCAGCATAACCTACTCCAGATCCTCCTGGATTCAGACTCTCAACCCTCCAACTCCTCTAAACACGGTGGCCAGCTCCCCAGTGAAAATGGGGTTCAAAGCCACGCAAGTGAAGAGGTCAGCAGCAAGCCTGTTGCACTCTGCTTGCAAAACCCATAGATGCATCGAGGCAGTTATGCTTACAGAGAGCTGAGCCCCAGGAATCTGCAGGGCTCAAGTGTCCGCAGAGCGCACGTCACTATTTTCAAAAACAAAAAAAAAGGAAATTGGCGGAAAAGCCCATAACTCACTACTAAAAGGGAAAAGACTCCAAACAGGTTTCTTTATTATACTGGTACTTGTGGAGACGTTCAGACAGGCAGACCATCAACTCTCCACCGGTTATAAAGTAGTACAACAAAGCAGATGCTCTTTAATATGATCATCTGTCCCCAGCATTAACAACTGTGCTGGCACGTTGAGCCAAATTACCAGAAGCGCTGCCGATCCACTCCATCTAGCAGTGCCCGACCCTACGTTTTGTAGTCCTCACTGATGTTTGCTTTTTAGAACATATTTAAAAAAAAAAAAAAATCTCCTAGTCCCCCAAACAGCAAGCACGCGCTATCTCATGCAGAGCTACATCAAGAAGAAAAATAGCTTTGAGGCACAACTTTGTTTAACATTTTAGAGACAGCACTTAAGCTATCAGAAGTCATCTTTGCTTGCTAAGCCCAGCGCCTTCTGAAACCAGCTCCTGTCCCTGCAGCTCTAATCCATGCCGACTGAAAAAGCCTTTGGGTGTCTATCAATACAATTTCAGCCTTAATTACAGAGCGCTATTAAGTAACACTATTGTTCTCAGAAAAAGCCTGTCGAGTTATTTATTAGGAAAGGATTTGGCAGATTGAGCCAAATTGCCAAACCTTTGATAAACTGAAACCTCATTTTCCCTGTGATCTCAGTGAAACAGATTTTTTTTTTTTTCCCCTTAATGCTTTGAAATCCGAAGTCTGAGTAGTTGTCACTAAGTGATGATGTCAAAGAGCTATTTTCCTGCCACTCAGAAAAACTAAAGTTTTGCTAGTCTTTGCAGTGAAAAATAATCTGGCCAAAGCAACAAGGTTGGCAACTTCTTTATTTCGTGTGCACAGTAGGCAATACACTCGGATATCTTTCATCTCAGGGCACTATAAAAAGCATAATACATTGTCCCTGCTTTATGAGTTGGGGACCACAGAGAAAGGAACCAGAAGCCTTTTTCCCCCCTAAGGCGGCCCCTAGCTTTCTCAATTGCAATTTATTCTGATACACTTTTATGGTACACGACAACAGAGCTGCCCTTTGTCAGAGCCTCACCCTCCCAATAGGGTGCAAACCCCACGGAAAGCTTCGCCTGCAACTGCCACGAGCCAGGACCACGCGTGCCCCAGGAATTCTCCGATGTCTGATATGGAGTCACACTACAGCCTGGCGCGGATGCTAGCCCACTGCTTGCCACCACAAGCCCAGACCTGGCTAAACTCACATCAGGAGYGAGTCCCTCAGACCTGCCGCAACAAGGAACTGGCCCACAATGAGGACTTCTAGATGACATTGCAATCCAAATTGCTCCTGCTTTCACCAGCAGCACAGTGGCTGGAGACCAAATGCCACTTTGGTACCGCTAGGGAGGAGCTTTTCCAGCAGGACCACCAGTTTATTCCATCAGGACATGTAGCATTAAGTGACAACTCAACTTCCAGACCATTGCATTCTTTAAACGTTTTTAATTATAAACTTCCCCCCCCACAATCATTGTAGAAATATCTTTTCCACTCAGTGCTTGCTGGGATGATTATTGCATTTCTAAATGACACAGAGATGACACTTGTGGTTGATCTAGTCAGCATCCCATGATGAACCTTCAAGTAACTGTCAGGAAGACAAGTGTTAATAGATGGATTTCCCTTCCTACACCGCACTTCACAGGACAGTATCGACCCTGATGGGCTCGCTCTGTTTCCATACAAGGAGGTGCTTTTCACTGCCAACAGCTAATTCCTAAGCAAATTCTTTTCAAATGTTAATTACAGTAGAACATGGTTGAATTTTACTGACCCCATCAAATTTGACAGGCAACTTCTCATCTTACCCAGAGCCACTTAAAAGGAAAATAAAGTTGAATATATCTTCAGGCTAAAATATTTGTTAGTCTAAAAACCTGCAAGCTTCAACCATAACCTTGCAATTTCCCTTGTATGTATTTATGCTGATAACAGGTTCAGGACAGTAATTACTGGGCTTGTAAATACAAGCAAATATCAGGTCTCAGGGCCAAAGGCCAAAACAAGAGTGTGTCTGGTGTTCAGGAAGACTGGTAACTTGTTACTCAATGACACACAGACAAAAGAGATTTTCTTCCTAGATCAAGGCAAAGTACAAGACAAGAAGTTGCTTGAAGATCAGGCAGTAATRTTTTTAAGAGTGGGCTCTTGGAGTCGATCCCTCCTCTTTACTCCCTTCAGGAGCAGAAGACCTGCAGGTTCCTTCCCACCGGATAGCAGCAAGGACCTGTGATATTTATTCTTCCTGACCGGTTTCTTCCGAGCCTTACCCATCCTTGTGTACCTCCAGCTGTTTGGCCACACAGGAAAGYTGCCTTCCCCTGGAGGCAGCTTTCCCATTTCCAGCTGATGGGCTGACCATAGCGTTTGGTCACTGGAGGGGCCAAGCTTTTGACCCACAGCAAGGATCAGACAGAGCACCCTTTTTTTTGTTTGTTTTGTTTGTTTGTTGTGTGTGGTGTTTGTGTTTTGTTTTTTTTTTTTTTTTAAAAAAAAAACAAACTTGCCCTCCAGTCACCTGCCCATTTATCACCACCATCCCACTGAGCTGCAAAGCCTCAATAAGGCAAATCCTGCAGGAAACATGAGTGGGATAACTGGGAAGTGAGTGCCATGGATGAGAGCCAGGTTGTGCAACTCTTCTTTATGGAAGTCCTCCTGCGATGATTCACAAGATCTCACTGTGGCYGAGGATTACAGAACAGGAAGGATGGAGAAGTTCAGTACCACTAGGACTAGAGGTGCATAGCATCCCATTTCCAGACCTGAATGAGTTCAGAGCAGGAACAAGACACCGAGATGTTCATCCCCGTTTGGAAGATGTGACCTAGGAACACRCCAGCTTCTGCCATCTAGAGCCTGCATCAAGGATTTGCAGTTTGCAGCCAGAAGGTACAGCCTCTATGTAACTGGGGAGGTCTATAACCTACACCACAACAGGCTGGACCTAACGGTTCTTCTGACATTAAAATCTATGAAACAGCCCCAGGGAGACAGTGGGTGCACCAGGGACACTTCAGCACTTCACGTAAATAGGACAAGAAATATCTCACAGCCCAACAGCAGTGGGTGGCCCAGGTCCAAACCAGTCCAGGCGCGCCAGCCCATGCCCTTCCCACCCCACTGGTCACACACACAGCCCTCCCACCACAACCCACAGCACGGCCCAACGAAGCCAGAAGTTTCTCCAGGGGTTCACCCACATGCATCCATATTTGACACACTTCAGCATGTAGGAGGAGAGTGCCAGAATTTCCCCCCTTCTTTTTTCCATCTTTGGAACAAGCTGCTCTGCGCAACTGCCCCTAAACCACCCGATGTCCCTGATGCTCAGAGCACCCCACGCTCTCTGGCTGCCTCCAAACCCCCTCCCGTGCCTCGGGGTGCCAGATCAAACACAAAAATCTCAACTGTAGACATGCCCTGTGCTTAACCCACATCTTCTCCCTTTCCACTGGAGAAAGCTCTCTGCTGCTCCCTCTGAAGCACTACCCCCGTTATTTTGACAGATGTAATACAAGCCTGCTCCAATAAATCTTACTCAAACTGGCCTCGCAGCTGAAACGCAGTAGCTGCATGACATACTTCAATGGAAACAATTAATGGTTGACAAACATTTAAAACCAAACAGGACATGGTATCACTGTAAACAGCTTCTCACATCTGGTCATTGCTGCCCCACAGGCATTCACGTGAGGTCAACTACGAGCTGCTGCCCTGTTCGAGGGGCTCTCCCTCCCTGCGAGCAGCACAGGGCAGCTCATTCCTGCTGCCATCCATCCCCACTCCTCTTTGCTCCCAGCTTCTGGGAGAAGAGTTGCAGGAATTGAGGTCACATCATGGGACAGCAGTGCAGATGGACACCGTGACAGGCAGAGGTGGCTCAGATGACACAGCCACCACCTTCTCCAATGAGCTTGAGAAGCTCCAATGCTTTTCCAATGAGTTATATTTCGAAGCGGGAAACTGCCATGAATCTCATGATGTTGGTTAAGCCTGATGCCACCTTGTCAACCCATCCCCAGCACAGCCAACCCACCACCACAGGGATGGGGTTCACCATGTCCCCACCAGTATAACCAGCCCAAAGCCAGTCTCCCCAGGGACACCCTGGGGAAATGAGACAGAGGTTTTGGACACATCTAATGGCTTTGCCTGCCATTATGCTGGGGGAAGCAGCGAAGTATTTTCCAGGAAGATCCAGAGAACAAACAGATTTTAAGCAGGACCCTATTAGCCAGACCCATTTCCCCATCACCTCTCAAAGAAGCCAGCCCTCAGCCTTGTTCCTGTTCCTAGGTTCTCTCCTAAGATTTCCTAGCCAAACCAGGGCAAGTTTCTTGTGTTCTGAGCACTGAAGGAAAGCCCTCGCCCCCTGCACCACGCTTGCATTCATGGCTCCGGAGTAAGCACAGTGACACTATTTCCTCAACACATTTTTTTCAGCTTCACATGTGGAACAAATTAGCAGCCACATCCACCCCACACATGCTCCTTGCTCCTTTGGGTGTTTTCCACAAGCTCCTGATGGTTAGCAGCGGCTGGATGCGACTTTTTGTTCCCTCCTCTGTTACGCTACAAAACCTGAGCTACCCTTCCAAATAAAGACAAGCAGGGATGCTCCGTTTCTCCGACATAGAAACGCTTGTGGGCGTTTTCTCCCCAGGCTCCCTTTGATCCGAGTTGGGATCCAACCCCTCCAGCACACTGATCCTGCAGTGGTTTTTTTTTTTTTTTTTTAGACAGTGACAAAGACCCAGACCTCAAACTCTGCCTAAGTGCAGCGCCTGTCCCCCAAGCAAAGGGACAAGCTCTGCTGTGGGTCACATTGATGCACCCACCACGGGAAGGGGGGGAAGCTGGCAGGGTGAGGAGGTAGAGCCTCAAACCCATGGTCCTGCCTCTGCCTACACCCAGTTTAATCCCTGGGTGTCACTTGGCATTTTGTACTAGCACAGAGGAGAAATAGTTATCAGCATAGAAAGGCAGGATCCTGGGAGAGCAATTACTCCAGCTTCCTGCACAAGTTAATCAAAGTCCTAACTCCTGTTTTGCATCCACAACAACTTTTCTTACTTCTCCCTTTTTCGTTGGGATTTAAGTCTTTGTCTTTACTATACTTTGATTTCTTCTCATTTACCAGACCTTTGTATTAGCCTTTCCTCAGCTTTGGCTTCTCCCTTTGCTTCCCTGAGTCTGTACTTTAATTTTTTACCCCTTTTTATGCTTTGGGGTTTGTCATCTTTCCCGTCTCTGCTGATGCACCTTTCCTCCTTGCCACGAGTCCTTTGAAGTGTCTTGTTCTTCCCTGAAGCAGGAGAAATCTCACCCAGATCCCACACATTTCCACTTCCAGATGGAGTGGCCGTGGGTAACACGCTCCCACATTTGTTTAAACCCCAGGGCTGGAGCAGTGCTGGTGGCCGTGCACAGCCCTGAGGGCTCCCAGCCACTTCGAGCCTTGTCTGGGACAACCCTCCTTCTCCCTCCCAAAAAATCAGAAGAGATGCATTTGAAGGTCTCAGCTACCCACAGAGAAGCAAAGTCGCTCTTGGTGGTATTAAGGTGGTGCATGGAGCATCAAGGCACGTAGCTACCAAGGACCGATGCTCTCCCAGTACGGCCACACCTTGGACAGAAAGGTCCGGCTCTCCTGCTCCACAGGACACAGCTTTGGCCATGCTAGGTACGTTTTCAACTCTCAATTCAATCTCTGGCCCTAGGCTACTGGAAACAAACCCGCAGTAAGTGGTTTTTGCAAAAGCAGCCAAAAGCATCTGACAGGCATTATCTTTCAGCCCAAATCTTAAGCTGCAATTATCTTCGTCAGTCAGGTTTCTCCTGATGACCAGCAGAGCCCGAGCAAAGCTGCTGATCCCACAGGTAAAACCAAAGCCCAGAAACATTCCTCTCCCAAAGGAAAAAGCACCAGCTTTTGTGAAATGAAGATTTTTTTTCCCCCAGCGTATCAGCGTTTTGAAACCCTACTCTGAGCAGTTCTCCATTTCAAAGGCTGGTGTGCTGACAGCTGTCACGGCCGGTGGAATCTCACCAGCTCCCAGGGTCTGCGGCACAGCTAGAATCAGGGTTTCTATCTCGCCCCGTTTTATAAACAAGAATTTAAACCGTCTGCAAAGTTAACAACTGTGCGCTAATGGCAAGTTGCAAAACAGGTTCCCCTTTTATCTCCAAAGCTTCTGGTCTCAATGCGAGTCATTGAAAGCATCACCAGAGCTTCACACAAGCATGTGCGGGCAGAGTTTTAGACATATACTCAAAATAGGGCTACTATGAACATCAATTTTTCTAGACCTACTTCTTGCTTGCTTCCTGTGCTGGCTATCCCAGCACAGACAAGGGTAGAAGCTTGCTTTTTCCACCAGAAAAAGTCTGCCCAGCGACTCCTCTGCACATCTTCCAGCCGCGCAGCCTCAGCTTTGCTGTTATCTCTCCATGGGCAAATTCAAGCCAACATTTGGAGGCATTGGGCAGTCGGTGCTTTGCCTTCTGATCCTCCACAAAGTCTAGTTTTCAGGCAGTCCCAGCCCACACCAGCTAACATCCAAGCTCCTTCCAGGGCCCACAGGACAACAGATTAAATCAGCAGCCATTCCCACTCCCATTCCCCTTCCCTACCCATCCCTCCCCTCCAGGCAGAGATTTGAGCAGAGCCTCGATCCATGGTTTCAATCAAATCACGCACACCAGGGGACAGCACCTGCTTAAATCAATTCCAAAACTGTTTTAAATAAGTTATTACAACTTGTGCACAGAGATGTGGCTTGGAAATTGGACTTTTGGCTTTATGACAGGAAGAGGGAAGGCAGAACCATGAGATGCATTTTTTTTAATGCTTGATAGGAACAAATTTGGGAGTGGTTTATCAGGCATATGCACGGCACGTGGCCTCTCGGGTACGTACGTTTTTCTCACGGCTGAATCCTTTATTGAGGTTTTTGTTTTGGACTGTGCAGCCTTTGAAGCTGCCAGCTGAGGCTGCTCAGCAGGAGGATGTGTTCAGGACCCAGAACCTGGGGGAGCTTAACCCACTTTGTCAGAGAAACCCACATCACAGGCATCCCAAATGCCACTTCCATCATCTCATAATCCTCCAGTGCAGGATGCTGTGGCCATTAACGCGGGGATAGTCCCACTCGTGCAGGAGGTTTATCTCTAGCCTCTTGGGGTCTTTATCCAAGCTTCTCCACAGAGAGAAGGTTCTCCTCGAGTTCATTTCTAAAGGGTTTTTTGAATGTTGACCACAACTGAAACAGGTCAATAACTCCCCAGACTTATTCTAGCTGTTTCAAGTGTCCAGGCTGCTGCTTAAAACTCATTATGGCTTCAAGCTGAAAACAGGAAAACTCCCAGAAATCTGTATTTCTAATAAATAATTCCACTGTGGAGCTCTCTTCTCGCAGCCCCTGGTTGGCCTTTCTGGATTAGCACCTGGGAGGAGATATCTTTTACATCAAGCTGCAGCTCAGTTGTTCACATTCATATGACCACAAACGCCAACCTTCACCCCAGCATCTTTATTTTCCATGAGGAATCATAAACCCTCCTAGAAAGCAGGGTTCATAGCAGGGTGCTGCTCTGAGCATGGGAAGAGGATGCTGCTGGGCTTTCGGTCCCAGACCTGTTGCAAGAGGAGGTGGCTGCCTTCTTCCATCCCTTCTGTCAAAAGGTAACATTGCTTTGCTTTTTGACATCGCAGCCTTTCTGTACAAATAAATCTTGGTTTAAACACTGCTGCAATGTTATGTAAACAGCTTCCAAGAGAAACAGCATGTTTTCACTGTTGATTATATCTGAGCTGCTTGTACACATGGGCAAGCTCTTAAGAACTGCAGAGATTTGCAGCCTTAAATGGCCCAGACTTTTCCTGTCAAGCCCACTAGCCTCAGTGAAGTTACTCCAGGGATGACTTTGGTCCAAGAAAAAACACTTTAGAAGGAATGCTTCACAGTGAGGCAAAGCTCAAAGCCATTGGTAAGGCTTTTGGGACACCACTAAAATTAGGATTATCAAAGGAGAAGTCAGACAGTATCATTTTAGCAGAGGTTGGTTCAGGCTGTCCCCAGGCACAGACCAGTGCTGATGTGCTGGTTGCTTGGCTATGTGTAAGCTCACGGGCTTTCCTGGCAGTGCTGTGGACATAACCCAGTCCTAACGCTGCTGCCCATCACTCCAGCCACGAGTGGGACATCATTACCTTTTCCTTGCAAAAATCCACCAGCCATTGCCTGGTTTGTGGTTCAGCTCCAGCTGAGCCTCCAGCCAGTCTCAAACACCGCCAGCGTTGTCTCAGGCTGGCCCATGTCCCCAGGACGCTGGCTGGCCCCTCTCCACCACAGTTTGCACAGCTGCAGTTTTCCTCAAGGTTTCACAAAAGCTTTCCAGCAACATCTGGATGTGTCGATTACACAATACGATATATTGATGCACTTAACATCTTCACACCCTTCATCAGGGCATGTGAAAAAAAAAACGTATAAGAAAAGCCAGATTTATTTCTCCAAAATCATCTCTGCACAGAACTTCTCAACCCAGACAGAAAACAAAGAACATTTACCCCAGCTGGACTCCAGCTACATTTGCATGCAGATATTTTAAATCCCACCCCATAGTGGAAACCAGCAGCACTATTACCAGTTAGCTCCACTATAGCACAGACATACTGGCTGTGGTTCAGCAGCTGGAGAGTCCCCTTGCCCCAAGCCAAGCTACAGCCAGACCCAGCTGCCAATGTCACGGCTGCACAAACATCTGCAAGTCATGCCTGTTCACCAGTGCGACATCTACGCATCAACTTCCAAAACTCCTTTGGATGAGAAACCATCTCACACAGCACGAGGCACTGGCATCCTCAGCCTGCTCATCCATAGCTGCTGGTCCCTGCCTGCATCCCGTGGCAGCGAGCTCTGCCCAGGCTGCCTGGTCACGCTGCTATTCTGTGTCTATAAAACCCCATTACTGCTGAAATTCTCCATGCCAGATGCAGCACAAGCCTGAACCTGCCAGCAGGCTTGCAGGAAGACAAACATGGGGAAAATGGGTGCAGTTACTCAAAGCTTGTGGTCAGTGCAATGGTTTCGGCAGGGAAACTTCACCATCCTGCTGATGGGCTGGCTCCAGAACATTTGTGCATCTGCTAAACAAAGTCCCTGCCATACCAACAGCATCTAAAAGGACAGTTTTGACTCAAACTTCTGATTATTTTTAACCTGGGCTACTTCTCCAAGTGCACCTTTCTCACAGCAAAGACAAGAGCGACAGGACTAAAACCCAATGCTTTGTTTGCTTTTGGGGTGCGACTCCACACCTATCTAGAGCGATGCGGAAACCTTGACAGGCTGAGCTTCATCAGCCAGAGCAAGGAGCACTCGTCCTACTAGGGTGCACATCCAGCACGTCAGGAACCTCTCCAGGATGGGGAAAGATGAGAAAAATCAGCTCTTTCTCACCCTGATACTACCACAGCAGCCCTCCTGAATGGTCCCCACCTCTTTTTAATACATATAGGCTAAAACTGAGCTAAGTAATTCTCCACTACGGCCAACAGCAGAGATCGAGTCACATTTCCCATAGGTAATCCAGTTCCCTAAGGCATCCACGCAGCTCAGCCCCGCAGCAGGTTTCCACACTGTCCAAGGGCAAGGGCTGCCCAGGGAAGCAGGGTTTGGGTTTTCACTTTACCACCTCCCCAACCATCTCTGCCTTGCTGTGCAACCCAGCAGCGTATCTGCATTTTTGAAGCAGAGCATTATGCTTACCAGATGCTCCCAGATAACGCTGGGGCTCATTACAAGTAATACTTTTATCTTGCATGAGTTCACCCAAAAAAAAAAATCATACGAGGGAGCCTGTAAAACATGTTGGCTGCCTAATTTATAAAGACATGTTAGGCTTTAAAAATACCTATGGGAACAAGCAAAGTTGTGAACGATAGCTGTCAGTGTATTGGGATTTCAACCTGAGCCACAAAAGCCAAGACACTGCCGATTTAGCCTAATTCACGTTTGCTGAGCAGTCATTCTGTTCAGCTCATGGCTCAAATTGGGCCAGTTTATATCCATTTTGGGAAACACAGCATTCTCTATGGAACTTCATTTTTATCACCCAGATCCCAAGATGAATCCTGAGCTGCAGGAACAAGTGCAAGCGTCCCCATTTGTTAAAGGCAAGTCCTCTAATCTGTCACAAACCCATAACTGAAAAAATATAACCAAAGAAAAACATAGTAAGGTTTGTCCCACATATTTGCTAACCATGTAGCATCCTCCAAGCAAGGAGCTCTAAAGCAAAGGTGACATACAGCATCCTCTAAAAACCAGGCAGGTACCCTCCCTGGGGCAGCCTAGCATCCTTGCCACATACAGGACACCAGCATCACCCTGACCAGGGGAAGAGCAACTTTTCAGGGATCCTTTTCCAAAACATAGCTGGAGAGGAGTTGTTTCAAGCATAAATCATCCCTGCTGGGTCCATCACAGCCTCCCGTTCCCTTGAGATGACAGCTCTGCAGCAGGTTACACACAGCAACTTCTCAAGCATCCTTCCCTGCTTCTCGCTATGGGTGAGCTCTGCCCCATCCTCTGCCTTTCCAGCTAACCTGCCAAAGCCTGCATTAGAAATTAAGGATATTTTTTCTATAATGAGGAGGATTTTTCAATAGAAACATAGCAACTTTCCCCCTCCGCGTGTCAGCTGTTGAAATTGCAATAACGAGCACAGAAGGCTAAACCCACAGCTAAGCACAGGCCAGATAAGCAATTTCTCAAGCACAGCTTTGAAAGCCCTTGTGAAATGCGAAGGCTTTCCCATTTCCAAGCTGTCTGTATTTACCTAGCGAGCTAAACCACCGTATCCTGTTTGTAAAGAAAAAGAGCAACAGGATTTCAAGTCCGGCACTGCCACAGCTCAAGAGCTGTGATCCCACCTCTCCTTTGCACACCCAAGTGCCCCAGCACTCCATCCCACAGCAGAGCTGATTGGCATTAGCGATGGTGCTTTTCACCAATATTACGCTAAACTGCATCAATCTGGCATCCCATTATCCTGTTATCTTCTGTCCTGTTTATTTTAATATCTCAGTCTACAATCAAACATCTTTAGGCGCTTGTGCTCTTCAAGGGTTAAAATATTTGCTGCTCACACACCTGATGAGGTTAAGACAGAGGCTGTAGTGCTGATTAATCATCAGCAGTAGTTTCCTCAGCATTTCCTGCAGAATAGTACCTAAACAAACATCACACCAAGACTGGCTCCTCTAGGAGCCTCACGTGATGCTTCAAATACTTAAAATAGTACATCATTGCAAGCGCAAACACAGCCCCTTTGGGATAATTTAAAATGGATTAACCTCCAGATAGGGCCATATTAAGAGAAGCAAGGTTTGGGTAAGACAATGCACCTTGCAGAAAGCCACATACAAAAAACTCGAGTAGCGCTGCAGAAAAGAGACTGAGTTGCAGAAACCTCCTCATCAAATGCAAYAGAGTATGGAAAAGTCAGCCTTTGGTTTATAGAGCAGATGGGTGCAGAGGAAAGGGGCATTTTGCCCCCTTCCAGGCCACCCTTCGCTCTGTCCTGGCAGGGGCTAAGGCACCCGGAACCCAGCGCTGATGGCACTTACTGAAGGAAGCGGCTCCACTCTCTCCAGGCTGTTTCAAAGCTAATCTTTGGGAAAACAGGCACAACTTGTCCCGTGACATTTTTCTGTTGGGCACATCTCCAGTAAATCCCCRCACAAGTCCCTGGCTGGGGCCAGCAGAGGGTGCCCAGGGTGGCCACAGAGCCCGTGCCCCAGCAAGGTGGCTCTTGGCTTGGCAGCTCAGACCCATCTGCTTTCCCTCCCCCTGCCTTGTCCAGGCTCCCAACGCCCGAGCTGCAGGATCGACCCTCCTGCAGGAGACAGTTGTGCTCTGGATGTTTCCAGTCACTTCTCACACTCCTCAGGGACTTCAGGATGTGCAAACAAGAACAATTAAAAAAAGCTATGCGAATTGGAGCTTAACACCATCAGAAAATGCTATCTGGAGGAAGGAGCATCACTTGTCCTCCCTAATGAGCTTTTGCAGGTGACGAGCAGCTGCTCTGCAGTGGATGTGTTCATTGTGGTGACATCCCTCATGGGACCTGCTTGGGCAGGACAGGAGTTTTGTCACCTCCAGGACCATGGCATTCCTGCCACCCAGCTCCATCCCCCCATTTGGCAGAGCAAGGATGCCAGCGCCTCAGCCACCTCTCCAGCTACCGCACTGCAGGAGAGGCCGGGTGCTGCAGGTGGGGACATGGGACCAGGACACAGATGCTCTGGGCTGCTGCGTGGGCTGCATTCAAAGGCCTCCAGCAATGAGGCCGCAGGGGTTTCCTGTGCCACATGCTCAGATGTGACAGAAACATCTGGCAGAATTACTGCTGAACAGGTCATTAAAGACACATGGGGACCAATGGACCATCCCTTCCAAGAGCCACACACAACAAACCACTCTCCCAAGACCCAACCCAAAGGGCAACAGGGCTACCACTTCTGCGGCAAACCCTGCCAGCCAAAGCTTCTCCTCACCTTCCCCACACAGCCTCCCCACATGTGGGACAGGGGTTTGGGGACTATCCCACCCACCCAGCCCCTAGGTCTTTGGTATAGAAATACCATGGGAGTATCCTTGGAGAGCTAGAGCAGCCCCTGACTTCTTCTTAAAGCTCGGGGCCAGACCCTCTTCCCAAGCCCACAGCCAAGGCCCATGCTCCCGCACAGCACAGCTGGGAAGTTGGTTTCTCCAAGGTCATTCTCAGGATGCTGGCAACCATCACACCACTCCCCTTGAGGGCACCGAGGACCTTCCAGCTCCTCCTCACAAACCCTGCTTCCTCCAGTGTTTGCAGGGAACAGCTTGTAACCTTCTCATGGACAAGCCATCATGACCTGTCGTGGAACAGGTTCCCTTCCCTCCCCTCCACCTTTTCTGGCTGCAGCAACAGCACCATCACAAGACCAATGCCAAGAGGCAAGGGTGGTTTGGTGAAGCAGAGGGAAAAGCCACCTCAGCTAGATGTAAGAAGGATTAAAGCTACAGAAAATTTGCCCTACTGACTCCAGTCAATGGCTGTTATTTAGKGTTTAGCAAAGCACTGCCGTCTCCAAGATGTTGGACCTGTTCCATCAAGCCACCCCCTTTCACATGCGCTCCTCCAGGCTGCTGTCAGGTGCTGCAGTGCTTTCCTGTGCAGGGGATTCTCRGGCTGTAACCACAAACCTTTACTCCAAGGGTGACCTTCAGCAACCCTAAAGGAGCAAAAGCATCTCAATGGACTCCCRAGATAAAACTAAGAACAAGGAGAACTTTGGCAGGGGGGAAAAAGCCATGAGCAGAGGCTGGACCCAGGACTGTTAACCATATCCCCAAGGCAGGCTCTCTCATACCCAACGTGGGTGTATGTCTTTATACCTGTGAGACAAACTGGGCAAACTTGAATATAACTTAATGCTTTTGGAGTTAAAGTTGGTGTGAGCAAGGTCACAAGGAAATGCAGGCTCTGACACTAACACCGTCACAAGGCGCTTGCCCTCCCGATGCCACAGACTGCACATCAGGGCAGAGCTGTAATATTTACCTGTCCCTACGGGCACAGGGAAAACGAGTTAACTGATCTTATGAAATCCACTAATTAATGTTTGTAAAGATTCAGAGATGAGAGTTGCTATATAATTATTTTATAGCACGCCCAATTCTTTATCAAGGAACCTGGTCATAACCTCAAAGCCTAGAATGATGCCTTGGTTTAATCCAGCCCTTTTCCAGCCCAATTTAGCAGTAGCCAGGCTGCTACAGTGCAGAACGTGACTCGTCCAAGCCCTTGAAGGACAAGTCAGGGTTTCAGAGCCCAGCCTAGGCTGGGAAGATAAAAACTAATGTTAAAATGCAAGAGACATTCTGCATGAACAGCGCTGGGACCACGTAACATCACTTATGCTATCTAAAACCACCAAACTCTTGCACAGTCGTTTTATTCCCAGCCAAGACAAGCCTGGCATGAATTGAGAGCAACTCCACTGTGGTGCCAGCGATGGCACCCCTGGAAGACCCGTACAATGCCAATCCCAGCTGTGCCAGCAGCTCACAACACCCACCCGACGGCAGCAGAGACTGGAGCAACTCAGCACCAAAGTGTTACAGCAGGGAAGAAAGCACATCCTTGATTAGCATCTGCTGAACCGCTTGCTAAGCCAGGGAGGGCAGTGAACAGAAGCCTTCCCACCTGCATGGGTAAAATCACACATGTGCTATCTGTCCCCTCCATGTCGCAGGGCCACAAGAGCTGGATACCCTGGAAAGCATTAGTCCACGAGCRGGATGTGGCTGGGATTGCACGTGGCACACCACGCAGCAGCAGCAAGGTTATTCTTAGGAGAAGGTGGTTTCTCAGGTTAAGCTCTTAATACCCAATTAATTTTTTTGCACATTGCTCCAAACGCCTCTCCCGCTACTTTTGAAGACGGCAGCATCAGATTTTCCAGCAGGAAAAGTTTTCTGTGTAACAAACGTTTTATTTCAGCAACGTGCTAAAGAAGTGCAAAGGGTCACGGGAGCTTTGAGATGACATCAGCCTCTTTACTATTAATCCTGTGTTGAACATTATCCAGGAGAGAGTAATTTTTAATGGGGCCCTGGTTCGTCTTGTTTAAACTTGCACATACCTGAGCTACTTTTAGGCCTAAACCCACAGAAAAGAAAATAATGCAACTTGGCTTTAGTGCAAGCAAGAGAAGTGCTAATTCCACCTTCTTTTATCTCTGCGTTTACTCAGTAGTACAGAGTAAATACACGAAAATGGGGATTGTTACATTAAGGCACACCTAATAATACTACACCATTCTTAATGCCAATTAACTCTGGGGCCTTTCAACATTGCAATCACTCAGAGCGCACTTCAGATAATACAGCTGATAGAGTAAGAAAAAAAAAAGCAGCGGTGTGATCAGCAGCTATAGGTAAGGCTGAGCTTTAATGAGTGAAATGAAAATGTTTATCACAGCAGCACACAGCACCTTTGTTCTGCAGGTCTCCAGGGCTTTATCGATAACTAACCAAGCTCGGACGCCGTTATTAAATATTATGCCTTTGTATGTACAAGAGGCAAGCCCCAAGCAGCCAGAAAGAAATTGAAGAACCCCAATTCAGCACAAAAGTTTCAGCTTATCCCAGATTTACAAATAAAATCAGGTGTAAAGGAACTGAACAGCTGGGCTAGGCTTGCCCAGCGAGCCACAGCAAGAGGCAAGGAGGGAACCAGGCATCCTGCCTCCAGCATGGCTTGGAGCTGGCTTGGGTCTTGCTCCACGTGAGCAGAAACTGCCGAAGGAGATGGAATTACATGGATTACATGATCAAAGGACCAAAATCCAGCCTGTGTGAAGGACAGAGTTGCTGCCTCTAGAGATGGGTTTTCTCTGCCGGGATGTGGGTTATACAGGTTTCCAGCCCATTTATTAGACATAGCGCTCGATGGTGCCCCAGAAAAGCCTACAGAAAGCATAAATTTATATTAGTAATCAAAAGAGACTTCAAAATTTTTTTTTTTTTACAGCCATCTGTCTGCTAGTAATGGCAAAGAGTCTCCCATGAGACCAGTGTCCGGGTCTGACACCGCTGCCCAATTACACCAGCAGAAGCCAGTGCCGGCAGAGAGGAGACACGGGTCCRTGGTTCACAATCCTGCTCCCAAATAACTCATGAGATGCCCAAAGCTGAACAAGAGAAACCTACAGTAAAGGGGGGAAACTCCACAGCTGACGAGCAAGCAAGAAGCTGCAGGAGCCTGAACTGCTCAGCAGTTCAAGAGGGAGCTTTTAATTTTCATGCTCTAAATTAAGTCATCAGGTTTGGTTATTTTTGAGATGGAAGGTATGATCTTCCTTTCTAAATATACACGTGGAAGGCTGCCAGGGGGAACGCAGGCCTCCAAAACCAACAGGCAATTCAGCTTTCAGGAGAAGAGAAGCCCTCGGAGACCTCAGGAGCTGTTTGAAAGGTCTTTTTCACGGCAGGGAGAGGAGACATCGGTAGGCTTTGCAGATGGGGAGAGCCTACGTTTCTGATGCAAACAGAAAAGTGACAGAGCCTTCAAAGCAGAGAAGACGTGTGTAAGCAAGAGCGGCCCTGCAGTTCAAACAAGCCACACCGCTCTTGATTCAACAGCCTCCCGTTAATGAGCGGGACGGTGCCCCGAGGAGGAAGCGAGGAGCTGGCGATACTCACTGTGCCTTTGGATCGTTCTCACACCTTTGACTGAATTAGCTCAGCTCGTTTTAAACCTGTTTATGGCCAGACCGCAACGTTGCACATTGTCATTAGCTACCCGAGGGTACAGGACCTGTCTGACAGGCGCTCCAGACTGCAACAAAACCTGCCAGGGCTTTGCTGGAGGAAGGCTCGGGCTCCTCGCAAGGGTGGGATGCTTCGGGAGCCAGTGCAAACACCCACAGTGGCATTGCCCACCCACGATACGAGGGGTAAGGCAGTGCTGTGGGCATCATAGGAAGCCCTACAATACAACCCCCCACACTATTTCCTTCTACCTATCAACCCCAAAGAGTGATTAGATTAATTAGGGGAAGGTGCACTAATGCCAGTTGGGCACCAGTACCACCCAGGACATCAGAATGCTCCAGACTTCAATGCACAAGAGGCAGACAAAATCCTCAACAAGGAACCAGGCTCACACGTACAAGTGTGGCATAAGCCCACGGGACGGGAGCTCCCTCCAAAGCACACCAGCAGCTCTGAACAAGGGTTTTCAAGTTTCATAAGAATTCCAGCTTCCAAAAGCATTGCTTCTCTGCATTTTGCCCTGAAAATCCAAGATTTCCAAATGTTGAGTAGTTCTAAATTTTCCACCGGGGATCAAAAAGCATTTAGGGGAAAAAAAAAAAAAAAAAAAAAAAAAAAA
>JAYKAV010002919.1:466760-512540 GCA_035582835.1 Phoebastria nigripes
TGCATTTTGCCCTGAAAATCCAAGATTTCCAAATGTAGAGCAGATCTAAATTTTCCATCAGGGATCGAAAACCATTTACGGCTTAAAAAAAAAAAAAAAAAAAAACAACAAAACACTGAGGAGGATTATTCAAAAAAAGCATTTCAATGGGGTGGGGGAAGTAACCTGCAACACTTATGCCAGGCAGAGAGTTGGCTCAACATTCAAAACCAAGGTTTTAGGAGTTGCTAAATTTAAGAAAACACCTTGTTACAACTTATAAAGGCAATTGATTAAATCACAGAATCTGACACTATGGAAAAATAAGTTATTGCTTGAGGGGGAGGGAAAGAAGAAATTTTTGTTCAAATGCAAGTATAACTAGACTGATTTGTGCCAAAGAATTTCTTTTTTTTTTTTTTAACCCTGCACTGTTTGTGTTCTGTGGCACAGACCAGGGAAACCTGGTTTCAGCTCAGAGCTTGTGTTTACAGTGTAGTCACCAAGCCTCAAAAGGGAAGGTCTAGAGCCATGGGATGCCACCCCACCGAGCACGGTGCAAAGCGGGGCCGTGTAACAAGAGCAGCCCGATGGCCTCCAAACAGTAAAATCATGCTTGCTTGGATTAGCACTTCGGACCAGTTTTGCAAGTGCAATGACTTCTGAATAAGTGTCTAGAAGTTTTCACTGGAGCCATAACAAAGTCAATCTAACTCATTTCAACAGGCTTTTCCCAGTTGCAAAGACAGGCTTGCCCGTGTTTTATAGGGGAAGGAGCCTATCGGGGGAGATGCAAGTTGAGAGCGCAATACCCGTGAATTTTAAAGTCATCTGCGCTGCCTTTTATCTACGTGTTGCTGAAAACATGAGCAGGATCATGGCAAATCAGGTCATTTCACACCACAGAGCCATAAAAGAGCTCTCTGGGTCTTGCTGCTCTGGTTAAAGATGGCTTGGGCAGAGCAGCGCTCGCAGACAGACGACCCACCAGCCCTTCCCCGTGCTAATCAGAAACAGCCCCATCCGTCTTGGAGACTAAAACCAGTCCCCATTGCTGCTCTGCTGAATGAGCAAAACCCATCAGCAGGTTTCAAGTGAATTCTTCTTCTTTCCTATTGGGCTGGATCTAATTAGGAAAGGAACAGCACCACCAGAAAGGCTAAAATTAAACTGTCCCCTCAATTAGCAAAACATCACTGGCAGGAAAGCAGGACCTCTGGTTTGCTGTCTGTGTCTTTGGTTTGGCTCTCCGGGAGCACCAGGCACTCCCCTGCCTTCAGATCCCACTTGGTAGTTGGATGCTAATTTAATTAAATCGGGGTTTCAGCAACAAAACAGGCAACTTTCTGGAAAATGCCTGAGTGGGGACAGGCTGACTAGTACTGTGGTCACTGTCCTAAAGCCAGAGCTGCTCCTTATCCAAGAAATGGAGAAGGAAAGGGAGATGGAGGTAAAACAAGATTGCTGGCCATACCGGTGCTCCCCAGCATCCTGAACCTCCACCAAGCATGACGGAGGGAAAAGGGCCAGCCTGGACCTAAATTTATCCCTTCTTCTGCCTTACCCCATAAAGGAACCTACCAACGTTAAGCCAAAGGAGGAATGCTCTCACACTAAAATTCATCAAGATTTCACCCAAACCCACTACAATCACGACAAGAAGATGAACCGGTTTAATTACTAGCTCCTGGATTYGGCTGTTGCTGCCAACTCCTCAGTGCAATACCACATACAGAAGTCCATCTCCGAGCACGCATATGCTCACGAACATCAAAAGGCATGGAGATGCCGCTCGGGAAACCAGGTATTCTGATGCAAATACATCCAGCCCCATTACCCAGAGCTCAAAAGCAAGGCTCAACCAGAAATACAGCTTCTTCAGACCAGGATCCCTTGCAACATCCAGTCTTTCCTGCTTCTAATAAGATCTGGAATTGCCCTGAAAGAGCCTTTCTGAAGATAGTTCAGAAGACCTGTTTTTAGACTTCACCTCTCTACACACACAACTCCACTGAAGGTCACAGGACAGGAGGTGGTGACAGTCCCATCACCTCCAGATGTCTCCTRCCTCGTGGCAAGGATGTCACAGGAACCACAGAGGGATCATAAAATTCATATAAGTATCATCTTCATTTTACATTCCCTTGAAAAGAAGTGACTTGCCTGAAGCACAATTACAGAACATGACCCACTAGCTCCCAGTTTACCATACTGGGACGTGGCAGACTGCAGGTTTCCTATTGCAAATCAGCAGCTCCCCCCACCCATGCTGCAAAAAAGCTTCTGCTCAGTGTTTCAAAATGAGTGACTAATGAGGAACATGTCCATTTTTCACTAAAAAAAAAATTCTCCCAAAAGACTGCAAGATTTATAAAAAGTGGACCCAAACAATGGTAAGAGAAGAGGCCGCTCCTGCGCTCTGTTAATGGGCTGTTAAATTATCCCAATTACATGTGTTGCAATGTCACATATTTAGCTCTGTAACAAGCAGTAAAATCTTGGCATTGCTTTTGGCCAAAGGCAATTGCTTATCAAATGCAGTGCCAGAGAAAAATGATAACTATTTCCTAATGCATTAGAGGAATTTTGCACTAGATGCAGAGCTTCATTAGCCAGAGACAAATCCATTGTGATCGCACGGTTTTAATCCATGTGGGCTCTAAGCCGGCACTGCGAGAGCAGGTTGTGGCAGGGAGGTCTGCGCAAAGTGGCTCCTGTTGAAAATGAGATGAGCAGAGCGCAGCCAAAGACACATGCACTGATGCGTGTTAATTTACTCATGCTGCTTTTTATTATTATTTATTTAGAAAGCTTGCTTTCTACATTCAATGAGCTGCAAAGAGGGAACGTCAGCAGCACAGAAAGGATTTGTAAGCGTTCATTACGCTACGTGAAGGATTTATAGAATCATAGAACCATTTAGGTTGGAAAAGACCCTTAAGATCATTGAGTCCAACCATTAACCTAACACTACCAAGTCCACCGCTTTGGCAAGAAGAACAGCTGCAGGAGGAATCAGCAAAGCTGGGACGGSTGTCCCAGGTGTGGCTGCCTCCAGCCCACAGCCACACCGGCCGGACACCTCACCCTGGGCGAGCACAGCAATCCTGCAGCACCAACCAAGCACAACCCTACCCCTCCAAGCACCATACCCACCTGTAAAAGGGGGAATAAAGACGATCTGCTACCCTGAACAACATCCAGATCTTTGCTGGATACACAACACATCAATTTATTCTGTTTGGAGAACCAGGAGCACAGCAACGTCAGGATTGCTCCAAGTCACACAGGCACTCTCAGGTTTAGGTTACTGGCTTGTTTCAGSCTGGTTTGGAAATCCTGCAGCGACAGCTACAGCCTCCCCCAGCGCTTCAGCAGCTCCACATCCCAGCCCTGCTGGAACCTGGATGAGAAGAGCCTGCACTGAAGGGAAAAATAACAGGGGGAAGGAAGAAAGTTAGCTGAACTTTCTTTAACCCCAGAAAGAGTGCAAAGGGATTTCTTATTTTCTTCCCTCTGGTTTGTCCATCCCTAATTAGTATCTCAGAGAAAGCCATGTCGGTATTTCGTAACCCTGCTAGAACGGGGAGGCTCAGCCAGGATTGCTTGATGTTGCAGAAATTTATAATTTACGTTCCGTCCTTCCCAGCACTTCTCCCAGGCCAGACCACTGGGCGTGCCAGGGGCCAAACTGCCAGACATCAAAGCACACTTTGGCCCAAAGAGTCCTAAGAAGGTGACTGAAACAGGATCTTCTGGGAGCTGGAGCGCCCTGGCCTGAAGCCAGCTCTGGGAACGTGCTGGATCATACCAACCACGAGGTACAAGGACTTTGCCATCCAAAGGTTGGCCCACAAATAAGATCAAGTACAACTATTGCTAGCAGCTTCCAGTGGGGACAATTCTCCAAAATTTTGTCCWTTTAAGCTCAAGGGTGAGAAGCTCAGCTCGGGAGGTTGCATCTACCCAAGGTGCAGCTCCTATAGATGCAAGAGACTGAGGTGGAACAGGAAGGATGCAACATGTTCCCTCCCAAAACTGCAGGGCTGGCAGTTGGCTGGGGGAATGCAAGTACTTCTGCCATCAACTACTAGAAAGCAAGATTTCTACTCAGAGTGGATATTTATAGGTGCTTCCCAGGAGTGCTGTGGCAAGGAACCATGGAACTCTGTAAGTTTGGGGAAGAGTGAAGCAAGCTTAGTTGCATTCAGACTTTAAGGAGTATTTACTGGAAACGGGCATGTCAGGATTAGTTATTCATAACAGCCAATTTAAACCAAAAACGTAAGAAATTCTAGACTTGTCGTTGGATATTCACAACAGAACTCAGACCTAAGAGCTACACTCAACCAATTCAGGGAATAAAATCAGYGCCAAATGATCTGTTACCCAATCAAGAGAGTTAAATAAAAATGCCATGACTTATTAACAAGACAAAGTATGAGATTGCTCATGCAGAAAGCTTGCTGTTCTCTTGGATCAAAGTGCTTGAAAGGAATGTCGTCAATTCACCAATTCCTCCCACTCATGGGCTACCAAGACCTGGCCAGTACATGCCTTTGTGGATGGCAGAAGATTTTAGACCAGATGTTGTCAACCAGCGTAGCTCCACTGGGTTAACCTTCAGAGCAACAACACGGCTTTACATCCCATAGCATCTGGCTCGCCGGGACTTCCTACTGACCRGAAGGTTGTAAGAGATGTCCTTAATATATATATCACACCCCCCAGAGCACACCCACACCAGGGCTCACAGATGACTTCTCCTGGAGAAGTGCAGTCATTAACAGCTAGAGGAGGGGTCTCCATGGGAGGGATTTACTCYAAAGAAGACACATCCTTCCTGATAATGTGTTCCAGTTTCCTTTTTCCTATTAACATCTGGGGTATATTTATAGGTAGCCAATTTAGCTCAGTAATTCCACATATGGTACCGCAGCATCGCCTTTTTCAAGCCCTAGCAATCACTGTGCGCACTCAAAGAGTGCRGAGAAACCCTTCTTCTGGAAAGCGGTGAGAAACGGTCCCCAGCACTTTATAAAGTTGAACAAGGAGTCGCTAACACGTGAAGAAACAACAGGAAAAAGGAATATAACTTTGAATAAAGTGGTGCAACAGCTCTGGAAAAACACAAGCAAAAATTATCCAGTTTGTATAAGATATTCCGAAACCCAGTGTCAGTCCATCATGTTTTGTATTAAACCCAGATGTATATCATCTTCTCATCAAAGAGAAGTGGCTGTAGTTGTTACAGTCGGCCAGCTGGTTTTAAGCTCCCCTTTTCCCCGTAGTGTAATATATCCCATGCTCGTTGGAGCTTATGTCCCATGGAATATCTTTGCAATTTGTAACCAGCRCACAATACGGCTCAGCTGTAATTTCATAAATCACCCTGGAGCCTCCGTTTAATAATAAATCTTCTGATAGCTTTGGATTGCAAGGGACCAAATGCAGGTCTGAAAGGGGATTTTTGCCTTTCGAAGAGAAAAATAGATGCAAAGACATTTGCAAAATCCACAAGGGGTCAGTGTCTTGGCAGAAATCCTCCTTCAATGTTGAGGAGCACAAGCATGGTCTCAGCTCCAGGATGTTTTTAATACTCCGAGACAAGGGTAGGATTTGTGGGCGCAAGGGGTTGATTTTGATGTTTCTCACTCCCTCTCTCTTTAATGAAAAAAGCAACTCAAGCAGCAATTCTGCTTTGCTGCACTATTTTTCTGCTTGCTTCGGCACMAATCACCTCTTAGGAGTGGGAGCACCCAGCCAGAGCCCTGAAGGGTGATGCCGACCTTGGACCTGCGGTGCTCAACCAGGATGGATGTTGRAGCCAGGCAGGGAGCGGGTGCAGCACCACCAGCCTTCCCAGAGGAACTTCCCAGTGCTCAGAAACACCCTTCCACCATGGGAGAGCAATGCCACAAAGGGACAGTTGCATCACAGCCCTTTGGGCTCACCCCGTCCCTCAACACCAGTGCAACTCCATGGTGAGCTCAGGGCTCTCCTCGGGTGCCCCAGTGCTTCCCAGTTTGGTGGTGTCACCCCCACAGTGCTTGGGGCCATCAGCCCAGCCTGGAACAACATGATGCTGCACAGCAAAGTGGCAGTGGATCGGTAACAAACCCAGGTCTACCCAAACTGCAGCCTAAACCCCCCATCTGACCACGGGACCCATGGTGCAGTGAACCCGTATACACACGCCGCCTTGCAGCATCATACAGAGCTTTAAATAAATATCAGCCTCTAAGTCCTCCCCTCTCCTTGACCCACCTGAGGGGTACATTACCAACAGCAGGTCTAGAAAAGGAAGAAACAGAACATTTCCCAGCTCATCTCAAAACAATAATCCCAGAGGTGTTTTTAAAACAAGGGAACATCTTGTTCAGCATTGCTCCAGTAGTTTTCATTCACAACCATGTAAAAAGTAGGCTGAGCTTTGAAAGTTCAGCTGCTACATTTCCCTATACCATTTTCCTGCCCACACGGAGGATTGCAGGATTGTTTTGCAGATGTTTTCTGTTGACTCAAAGACCGCKGCTCCAAGAGGTGATGTCCGGAGGCTTTACAAGTCTTTACTTTGTTTCCCTTTCTCTGGTGCATTGTACTAAATCAGCTCAAAGACACAGAGGGGAGGTTTCTCATGGGGGAGTGTAGGTTGGTGAGAGAGGGAGGATTGCCCAAGTCTTACTCAAGGAGCAGCTCTGACCTCCCACCTCCCCCTCCGCACACCATCACTTGTCTTGAAGGAAACAAGTTTCACAACATCACATTAAAAAACTACTTCACAGCTTTCTTTTACATTTAATAGACCAAAGTTTATGAATGTTAAGCTGATATCAAAAACCTTCCAGAAATTTCATCTCAGCTTGCCTAGTTTCAGAGTAAAAAGGTACACCCRTCTTGGCCAACTCCAAAATCATTGCACAGCCCCTTTTTATCTTGCTTGATACCAGCTCATATGCGCATTTTCATGAGATATTTACTAATGCAAGAATTCAAGGGCATGGCTATCAAGTTTTTTTTTTTTTAAAAGAAAAGAAACATTGAGGTCAGTTCCCATCAGGATACCACACACTTGAAGTCACCTCAGTTGTTGAGAGGCTTCCTGCCCAAGTTACTACACATGYGCTGCAATTTAATAGGTTACTTATACCAACAGCAGCATAAATACTGCTTATTTAAGGACTGCCTACTGAACCCAGCACAGGTTTGATCCAGTTGGGCGATGTGTCAGATTTCAGGGATTGATAAAACTGGGAAACAGAGAAGAAAAATAAAGGTCTCCTGTCATTTTCCCATGGATGGAGGGCTCCACTCCTGCAGAGAAATTCTCCCTACGGGAACTGCTGGAGGTTTATGTGCAGGACACCAGCAGCACCTTTGCACTTGGTGGCCCTAAAAGTACTGTGGGTGAGTGCAGGGAGAGGGAACCCACGTAAGGACATGACACCTCAATCCCCAAACCCCAGGTGCAGAGGAAGATGCTCTCAGGCCCCAAAGGAGCAGAGCAGAGCTCCAGCAGTGGCTTGCACCAAGTGAAGGACCTGGGCACAAGCAGCAGGCCATAGCATAAAGTTATAAACAGTTATTTCCAAAGCAAGGTTAGTAGGCACTGGCTGCCCATAATAGAAATAAGTATACTCATTTTATTCAACACAGAGTCCACTGGAAGTGGAACCTCCATTTTGCTGTTATCCTGCTTCTTAGGATTTGCAATAACTTTACATGCAAGACAGGAGAAACTAGAAGTGGCAACTAACTATGTGCAGATCCCACAGATCTTTCCCCACAGACGCAAAGGGAGGAAACAGCAAAAGCAGAGAACACCAAAACAATCAGCTGAACTAAAAGAAAAGCCCAGGACTTCAAAAAAATTAAATACTTTTTGATCAGAAAACTCTGATCTAATGGAACTGGAACAATTTGCAACACTGCAGCCTTTTGGACTAAGCTGTAGGTGAAAACTGCAAAGCTGAGCATTTTTCAAACTAATCAGGTTCTGACTTAGTTTCTTCATGATTTTTAAAGCAGGAAGGACAGACAAGAACTCCGGTGCTACAGGACAAAGGAGTTCTTGGTTCATAAGAGCATACAGGTGGATTTGTCTCCTGCTCTAACCCATGCCTTCATCTTACATTGTTTCATAGTGTTTGTCTCCAACCTAAAGAGAAGGAAAGTCTTGCCAATGAACTAAGGCAACATCCCAAGCAGCTGAAGCCCTTTCTACCTCCCCTTGCCAAGTATCATAACCCATGGAGGCAGACTCCAGATGTCAAAGGTGTGTTTTTCCAAGGAACTGGTTCCTTGGCTTGTCCAAGAGGCTCCAACCAGGCACCCGAGCCACTGGGACTACATGGACCCACGAGGAAGTAACAGAGTTGTCAGAAGTACTTTAGGATCAGTGATGTCAAAGGTTCCTTCCAGCCATTTTCCGGAGCAGAGCATAGGTCTTATAGGGGATTACTCTGCAAACACACAACCAACTGGAGGGGGAGGATTAACCCTTATGAAATACCAGAAGCAATGACCAGAGGGGAATCTTGTGCAGTTCACCACACGCAGCAGAAAGACAACTCAGCAGGGACTTTCCTGGTGGGAGACATTTTGAGCAAAGCAGAACAGTCTTATTGACCATCTATGCGCAACTGTTCCTTGAAAAGCTGCAAGTGAAGCAGCTAAAAGCCAGATGAGCGCAGGGAGAGAAGCATGAGGGACATTTTAGAAAGAAAGGCATCAAACCCCCAAGATTAGACACTGAAGGCATTCCCACATGCTTAACTCATTTCACTAGAACTGAGGAAAAACATCTGTAGGAGGAAAAAAGCTTTTTAAAGTTTCCCATGCCAAGGGTTCAACTCCCAAAGAGTGTCACTTTGCCAGGAGCCTCCTCCACTTCACAGCACGGTCAGGACTGGGGAGACCCATGAGGGGCTAGGGGGGCCCCTGGGTTCCGTGGGTCAGCTTGAAGTGGAACATCAGGACATGGGTCACCAAATGATTTCTAAACTATCATGTGCTTCAGCTTCCAGCTTTATCTATTTATGATACTTCAAAGATTTGAACTGGGAGAAAGTGAACTGAACTTGAGACAAAAAGATCACAGCCATCCAAAACAGGGACTGTTCAAATAAAACTCTTCAAAACAAATCACCTTTAGAGACTGCTTTCCATTGATATGACTGTTCGTCTCCACCACCTTTGCCATGAGATTTGGGACTGAAATCCTGCTTGAAAGACRCTGAACCCCAACCATTCATGCATAGACCATGGTGTCCGGAGGGGTGGARTAGGTAGAAGCTCTTCAGGCACCATGACTTCTGTTTTCCCAGGCAGGCACAAACAGGTTAAGATCCAGAAGAGACCAGACATGGACCACACGTGGTCTGAAGATGAGAGAAAGAAGGATTCTGCAGAATTCAGATTTTCAGCAGAAAAACTAAGCAGTTTCTGCCAAAACCTCTAACGTGTTTTAACTTTTCTCTTGGTCTTCCAAGGCCAAAGAAGAACTCTCCATAGGAAAGCAGACCTCTTCCCTGTGAAAACTGTACATATGTGAGCCCAAAGGGTACGCAAAGACCTCTGCAGAGATGAGCAGAGAGAAGGGCCACTGCAAGGTCCCAGCTGCAGCAGTGCCAAACACATCACAGAGCTTCTCCTACAGCAGCAAACCATTGTATCCAGAAATTCACACGCTTGGGAGTTTTAAGAAGTAACAATGGGTTAATTATTGACTYACCAAAGCTATTTTTAAACAGCTGCTATCCCAGAGAAGAACTGCAGAAGCTGTTACAGCATCAGCTCCCCTGGACTGATGGTCCCACTCAATCCCCACCATGCGATCTGGACCATCGGCTGGCTTACAAAGTCCTCAGAAGAAAGAGAAAACATGCTGAATTCCCCAGTATTTGAATCACATAAGCGTTTGCCAAGAAYGGGCCTCCCTCGTTACAGTTTCATAATTCTTCAATCCTTTCAGACTAACTCAGACACCATTTGGGTAATAATTAACCGTTCCCAGCACTCAGCGCCTGCTCAGTTGAGCTCTGCGTGTTCAAGCTTGGCATACAAGACCTTCAAAATTAACAGCATTGCTAAGTTTATTTCTGTTAATTATGCTATTTTGGAAGGAGAAGAGGAAGGAAAGCAATTTCCAGAGACTAGTGGGGGTTGTCTTCTCACCCTTCCCCCCCAGCATCCTTCAGGAGAAGGCACTTCATGCTCATCGTGTATCTTCCCCAGAAATGGGTTGTGGTTTCAATTCTGCGTCCCAAAAGTGAACACAGCGGCGTGTCAGATCTCCCTGCTGCCACAGGAGAAGGCACAGCGCATGCTCCACACAAAGCCCTTCAGATGGTGGTGTTTAACCGCAGTCAGGGTTTCAGTTAGCTCCCCGGAGCAGTTTGTACCGCCTGCCTGTAAAGCCTCACGTCCCAAAAGCCATCCCACTGCGTGGCACCACAACCTGACTCAGACCAGTGCTGAGACAGAGAGCATCATCCAGCTTAAAACAATACAACCCAAGTTGGAAGATGATAGAAGGCATGGGTGTTGGATGGAAGAGACAAGGCGTAGAATCTTCTCCTTCCGAAACCCACAGCCAGGGATGCTTTGGGGACTCTTCCCTTCCCTCTCCCATTGCACATGCTCTTCCCTGTGATGCCAGGCTGGAGGGCATGCTCTGGGGACAATGCCAGGCTGTGACCTCCTGCCACTGCAACTGAGTGACACGACCACACAGCCCCCACTGTCCTCCAACACTGCGGTCACACAGGCAGGACTTTGAAAGTGTTTTGTGGCCATTTCATTTGGTTCCTGCCCCACCACAGGTCCCCGGCGCAGAGGCATTGGGGACTGAGCAAGCACCAATGTCTCCTGCACCACAATCACATACTACATAGCAGTGGCAATGGGCAACCCCATCCTGGCCATACTGGGAAGCAGGTAACAGGTCAGAGATGCTCTCAATTTATTATTAAAAAAAAGAAAAAAGAAAAAAACCAATAAAGACATTTCTGGGAGTCTTTTATGTGGACAGAATAGTCCCATTTCCTCTTTCCCCTGTGTCACAGGTTGATGTCCACTCTCTACAGGAACTGTGGAGGACCCAGACAGTCCCATCACATCTGCCACAGGGCCATCAGCTTGTCACCCAACTCACATTGGCAGCTGGAGGGCGCTGAGGCTGCCTGCACCCACAGGGCTGTCACACACCAGGGACCTGTGGAGGGAAGGAGCTGGGAAGCACCAACACGCAGACGAGGAACCTCTGAGCAAACACTTGGCAGCAGTTGTAAAGCAACAGGGAAACCATTAGCTCCAAGGAGCCTTTATCAGGACCGCAGGCTGAGAGCAGGATGGGGAGATGCCACCGGTCCATGGGCCCGGGCAGCAGACAGTCTGGCATCCCCGAGACCAATTCCCACTGCCAGTGCTAACCCCCTCTCGCAGATGCGCTCATGCTGAACACAATCCCATAAACAGCATCCAGATGTGATTTGAGAGGCTAAATAATAGTTCTTGATCTTCTGACAATAGTGCCCAGAAGGATTTGGAAAACTGACAAAAAGCTTTGAAGTTTTATGTAATGTGCTAGGACTGCTACAGTGACAGCTCCATCATCTCTGTCCCACCCAGCTAAGGGGCCAAGCACCCTTCCCACACCCAGAGGTGCTGCTGCRTAAAGAAATACAAGCCTAAAATTTGCAGAGGTCTTGTGCCGTGCATTCAGGAATCGAGAAGCTTGGTGCTGCTCTGCTGTTTATCTCGGTCTCGCTGGTCTAGAAGTCACACTGATGTTACCCAAGAAAGACTGCACTTAGGACGTTTCCTCTGTTTCCTGGTCCAGGCTGAAAATACTGTGGGAAAAATTATTCCCAGAAAATATTGGTAGCTATAAGCCTGGCCCGACAGCAAACGGAAAGCAAGAGGCAGGAGAAACAGCGGAGCAGCACTTCTCAAAACTAGAGACTAGCTGATGGGGTTTATTTTTTAACCGAGCTTCCTAAGGAAACATGGGAGCGAGCCACTCTGTCCATCCCCACAATTTTTGAACCATTTAGTTGATTTTAGCAAAACCTGTGTGAGGATGAGCAATCACAAAAGACATTTCACAGGGTTTGGCATGCTGTCTCACATGCCCCTTGCCGTCCCTGTGCAGGAAAAGGCTGTAGCAGAAACAAAACACTTATCTAATAAGGAGCCTCCACAAATGGGATGCATTTTACACCTCCCTCACGCACACACCAGGTTTCATCTCGCTTCTCAGAGGTTTGTTTTCAGCTCTGTCCCCCAAACCCCACATCCCCCCGAGCCGGGGCCGGAGGGCAGCTGTGAGAGTCACATTTCCCCAAGAAATTCCGGGAAAGGCACTCCTGCTTTTAACGAGGAGAGGGTTTGTTTTTTTTTTTTTTCTGCCGACTTCCATAGCCAAGCTAATAAAAATGGAAAGCAATAAGAAATTCCAGCAGAAGGAGGTGTGGGGGAGGAGGAAAGGGAAGATACCGCTCATTTGAACCTATCCTAAATAGGAGAAGATAATTAGCCACATATATCCCAGAAAGAATAGCAACAGTGTATGCAATTATTGGGAATGCACACTTTAAGAGCATTTGCCAAAAATGCCTGCTTTTATTAAAAAGGAATGGTTTCACAAAGGCCCAACTGTAAGAAAGGTTGTAATTTGCCCAAATAAAACTTAATTTGATCCATGAAATAGCTGTGGTTTATTGTGTAATATATGTGCTATGTGTTTTAATTTAATAGAATCCAATATAATTGTAAGCCAGTCAAGTTTCAGAGCAATTTTGGGTTGTTCCCACAGTGTATATAGTACAGATGCTACTTTGTGCATCGCACCAGCACATACATAAATCAGGAATATAGAAAGGATTATCCACAAAGCAGCAAGCAATGCTTCATTGCGCACCAAACGGAAAATAAGACCTTTGAGGAAAGCAAGAGAAGTTATTTACAGGAAATAACTCTGGATGCTCCGCAGTTAATCACTGCATCTCAGACTCCTGGACCCAGTCTTGGGGTGCCGGTGCTGGGACAGTGGCTGCAGGGACCAGCCCCGGGATGCCACCCAGCACCAAGTGATGCTGCGGACCCCGTTGCAATGCCATGCCACCCCCAGCACACCTCCCTTCCCGGGGGCTTGCCAGATTCAGCAACCCAGTCCACCTCAAGGGAGGGGAAATGGAGATGAATCTTTATTTTTTGCTTTCTAGGAAGGTTGTGGTTGATGTTGGCCATCCACCAGACCAGATGCACGTTCACCTGCGAGGCAGCTCCTGCTCCCAAACGGCTCAGACAAGGGACAGGGGGGACATGACGGGGTGAAGGCACCAGGATCTCTCTCACCCCCCAGCACAGCTCCACAGCCACCCCACACCCAGTTTCTCATAAAAAGCTTGCCGAGTTCAAAAACCAACCAGGTAGCAGCAGATTCATCATTAGCCCCCCCTCACCAAATTCAACAGTTCAAAACCCAAGGCAACACACAGCACCAGCAGCAGTTTTGCCCAGCCCACAGCCCTGTCCCTCCCTCCACAGGGCCATTTACCCAGATGAGACATTTGATTTTTGGTCCTGGTATTTGTCAGAGAAAAAAAAAAAAACAACACTCAGCTGCTTCATCCTCTGACCCAGGACCACACCGTATCCTGGGCAGCYGTTAAAGCTCTCCCTCCACTTCAATCCCACCCACCAGCTTGAAGCTACGCACAGCTACCACACCGGAGCAGGCAGAAAGCCTGAGCCTATAGGACCCATTAAAGTTTTGGGAAGTGCAGGTACAGGTACGAGCACTTCAGCAACTCCGCTGCTCTGTTAAAAACATTAATTCGCATCCCAAAGAGCTGGAGATGTTCCATTACTTACAAAGACCACAAAGTCAAGCAGCATCACACCCCGAGACAAACCTCCAGCTCCTTCCTCTGCACCAACAGGGATTTTTTTTCTTTTTCCTTGCTAGCCCATGCATGGGGGGGGGGCAATCTTCAGCTTTTAATTATGCATTGAACAAGCGCCCCGCAGAGATAAAATCCTGAGAAGAGGGATGATGGTCTAAAGACTGACAGACCCTGTAGAACTGCAGCAAAACCTGTGCCACAAAGGGACCTTAGCCTCTCTTTTTAAGAAGAGCTGAATATGGTTCCTTTTAGCATTCATTTCTTTTCTGTTCCGGCTAGTAAAAGGTATTTCTCAGTCATAGTAGCAATGAACGTCAAGGACAGGGATGAATGAATGTCTTCTTGCAGGAGGAGCAGCAGCCTCTGGGACCTACCAGCAGCAACTGGCTGCTTCTCATCAGCCTATTGCACAGACAGATTTAAAATGCAGCGTTACCCAAATTGAGGATCTTGTCAAATAAACACACCCCACAAATCAAAGCCCAGAAGGACTCAGGTCCAATACTAGGAGAATGACTAATTCAGGACTTCCACTTGAGCAGACTTCAGGTGTGTTTGGCACAGGGAAGCCAGAAACAAGACTGTGCAGCCTTCAACCTCCTGGTTGCACCCGTAACACCATGAGGAACCAGGTGATGCCTCTGTCAATGCTTTGGCACTCACAGATAAAGGTGTCCAGCGAGTTTCGCTGCCTGGGTAACACCTTAGAACATCTCCATGTCCCACCACCTCCACAGATGATCCATAAAGCAGCCAGGGTGAGTCAGACCATTCATCTCAGGCTCTTCTGCAGGATCAAGATCTTACTCCTCATTGACAAGGAAATTTGAGGGCCGTGGTCTGGGGAAGCTCCACCTGAGAAGGAGTCACTGCCTTGGAGGGGTGAGACTCACCGGCTTAAGATCAACTGAGGCACCAAACCCATGCAACACCCCCATCCCACAACAAAACCACGACCTCTCCATACAAATAACTGGCAAGTTGGAGCAAACTCCAAGGTCAGCGCATTGCTGAAGCCCTTCAGCGCAGGTGGAAAGGCGTATTTGCTTAGGGATTCACTGCCCCGACCATGCAGGGCTGGGGGGTGCTACAGGGACCCTGCCATGCTACTGAGCGGTRGCACACCCAGCTCCTTCAGTTCAGAGTTTGACCCCCTTGTAGCAGCACGACGGGGGTCCCAGCACTACCATAGGAAAAAAAGTACTTCCCTGCTGCACGTCCCTCCAAAAAAGCACTCGGTGATAACGTAGCCGCACAGGTGACCCAACAACCTTCTCGGGACAAAGCTAAACCAGCTCCAGCTCAAAAGCCATCACACAAAACCCTGCAGCACCCCAGTATCGGGGCACCCAGAGCAGCATCAGGAGCTCGGTCCAAGCACAGCCCAGGTGGAAACACCCCAGCACCCTCCTGCCAAGGGACTGCTTTCATTTCCGCCCTCAAAATGGTGCGACCCCACACAGACCTTAAAGGAACGAGAATGTACGACTTACCTCAGGTGTATGGAAGACCACAACTGTTCCAGGAGAAAGAACCACGTTTAGAAGACCCCAGAGGGCAGGGGGTTGTGGCCATCCTGTTTTTATAGGGGCTGGGGCAGATGAGCAAACACCAGCAGCTGTGTGTGTGGGCACATGAGAGACCCATTGGGTCGTTAGCAAAACCCAACGATGGCCAGCTGCTCCTGCAAACTCTGGCACGGAAATAATTGTTCTTGCCCTGATGGAAGTGCCCTCCATCCACAGCCACCCCAAGGGCTGCTCCAAGTGCTAACTTACAGTCACCGAACAGCCCCCAGGTTCAAACCTAGCGCCCGGGATCGCACGGGGAAGGCTTCAGCTGAGCTTTGTGAGGGTCCAGCGTGGAGTTCAAATAGCTTGGAAGTCCTAACGCTTCTTTAGTGGGTCCTAAGTTTGAATGATTACAGTGAAGTATTAAAGGGGAGAAATGGGACAGAAAAGAATACTTGATGTCTTATTTCATTGCCTCACCATAAAATCCTTTTTATTCCCTTTAAAGCCTTGCTGTCAACTGAAATAAAACTCCAGATTTATTCCTGGGGAAGCGCATGAGTAATAAAAAAAGAAAAATTAAGCACAATCAGTGGATTGCGCAAGGAAAACCCCAAAGTTAACCCTCAAATTTCAACCCACAAAAATGCTTTTGCTGATGCAAACCCAGAACGGAGCTGAAAGGCRCCCAACCAGCCCGGCCGCACCGCAAATGCGAAGAGTTAAGTTAGGGAAAATCAACGGCACGTGAACGACAGCTTCCGTGGGCGCTGGGACAAGGTCTTTTGTGGGTGGTATAAAAGCAAACAACAATGTCCATCCTTGGTGCTATTTTGTCCAAAATATGGAAGAAACCGGTAGAAAGTGGAAAATGATGGCACTGCTGCATCCCTGTGTGCACACGAGGAGGAGGAGGAGGACAGGGAGGAAGGCAGCAGCCAGCCGGGGATGCGAATGCAAAGCCTCCTGGGTGGTGGTGGGAAATGCTGGCAAAGAGGAGAAAAGGAAACACGGAGAAGCAACTCAGTTTTTGGCTGGTTCTTCCCAGTTAAAATGAGGACAGTATTAACAAAAATCTCTTTAAAAAACCCCCCCAAAAAAAAATGGCCTCTCGACTGACTGCGTGAAAGTGATACAGCGAGTGATGTAGGTGGTATGGCAGGACACACCAAATCTAAGCCAAAGGGGATAAAAAAACCCCTGCAAAGCTCTTGAAAGCTGGCTTTAAACGATAGTGACATGTTTTGACACCGTTCCCTGACAACAATGGCTGTAACACAAACAAAAATTAATGATGTCAAGTATTAATACTGATGCTGCATGAACTCAACCAATGTGGTCCCAATTAAATATCAAGTATGGTTACAATTTGAAAAATGACTGCAGAAATGTCATTGCGACATTCCCTGCTCGTGTCTCTCCCYGACATCCACCCCAGGTCTCCCTGGCGGGATGCAGCTCCCTTCCGCAGGGGGATGCGGTCCCCACCTTCCCCATCCTCGCCCATGGCTGCTGTAGAAACACCAAGTCCGGTTGCCAAAATGCATGACCCTGACATGCATCAGGAGGGTTTTTTAATATTAAGTTTATATCCTATTTTATTCTCTGAGTTTTGAGCTGTTGAGGTCATCTCATTGCATGTTTTTCTCTGCGAATACGAGGGCTACAAAAACATCCTCTGTAACATTGAAAGCTGAGGTGCTTCTGCAGTCACCGGACTCCAGAGGCCGAGACTTTATGAACATCAAATGTACAGGGATTTGTAATACAACTCTAAGACTTGGCAACACCAGTCACTGGCAATAAATAACTTTACTAACCAAGCAAAGCCAGACAACGTCCAACCTGCCCATGCAAGCGCATGGGTGCTACAGCGCTGACAGCAACGAAGCTCACGCAGAAGTCAGCAAAGTGCCTGATTTTATCCAGGATTTCCAGAGAGAGTAAATCAGCCGAGACAAGCTCATTTGACCAGGACTTTTTCTGGCTGCAACTGCTCCTCAGAGCAAATATATTCTTCCCAAACAGTTCTGTATCAGTTTATTGCCTGGACGACAGACTGGGAAATGCACAGGACAAATCTGCACACAGCTCATCCAACCCACCTCCGCCTTATTTCAAGTTACTGGAGAGGTTCCCGAAATTCAGGCCACGCTACGGTGTCTCCAACTGAGGATCCACCCAACCATGAGTTGTCCAAAACCACCATTTATTTCTCAACCATCAAACTCGTCTGAGAGATACCGGACTCACAGATAACCCCCGTGGCAAGGCTGATAATGCAAACTGGTCCTACTGGGCAGCTTTTAGGGCCAGGGTCTATTCTGTTCTTCCCACCAGCACTGATACCCATTAATTTGCACACACATGAACATGCATGCTCATCTTCACGATGTCCCCATCATGTTTTGTGTTATCAGAGAGATCACAGAGCCCTGAGCAAGAACAGCTATGGGAGATTTTCCTCTCACCTTCTCAGTTTGCTCCCTGGCTCTCAAACTGTCTTCATTTACCCTCTTCTTGGAGACAACTGCAGCCTTCCAGCAACTCATTTATTGTTTTTCTAAGGGTCCTGGCTGAGATGGGAGACAGCAGCTGCCCCTCTGGAAACCCCCCCTGACTGCAGAGCGTCCGAGCAGACACTGCTGCGGACTTCAGTCAGGGCGGGGGGGAAAAAAAAGACAATTAAACCCCCCCCCTATAATGCGAATACTTTATTATCAATGAGTGACTGGTATTAGCTTTTTGTCTGGGTATTAATAATATTTCAAAAAACCATACATCAAAATTAGGGCTTTCTCCTATTTTTGCTGTATAATTTTTCTTTTTTAAAAAAATCTGTATTGAAAGAATTATATAAGCCAAAGTGCATTTTCTGTTTTTTGTCCATATACACATTGCACCATACATAAATAATTACATTGTAAAAATGACTCCATAATTACAAGTATAATATATATTTTCATATAATATATAAAACTTTATATTAAATCTAGGTAGATGATATTTGGGATAGTCTGTGTCTTTTTTTAATTTTTCCTTTCGTCAGAGGCTGACTGTTATCGATTGTTACTGAGTAAAATCTCCAGCCAACAAGGACACGATGTGATAAACTGTCTTGAGTAACACGGCCCCCAGCCTTTGGCAAAGCTAATCCGCACGCTGTTTGGGTCGTAGGGCCCATCTGCGTAATCCAGATCAGCCGTGTGCTGCAAGAGGCAGGACTTCTCGTAGTCAAACACCTTGATGGAATAGCCTGGCATCACCTTGCGCACTATCAAAGTCCTACAGTTGGGGATGTCCAGTGTCGGGGAGTTGACGAAGATGGGATGCTCGCTGCGGTTGTAAGCCCACACACCGTCCGGTTCCTTACTAAGTAAAATCCCATAGCCGATTTTACTTCGAGTCCTTCTCACAGTCTCGCTCCTGTTTTCCAGGTTTAGCTGTCCGAGGCAGAAGCCGTTTCCTTGAGGTAGGTCATAAAATATACTGACAGACTGTTCGTACACTGTGTAGAGGCGGCCGACGCGTGTCCGGTGCTCCCAATAGGCCACGTTGCACCAATGGCTCCTCTTCACGGCATCGGGCGACGTACTGGCATCTGTGGGGGAAAGCAGAGGAAGAGTCAGGGTTTGCTGTGACTGCCTGGGAAAAGACAGGTATGGAGGGTAAGCAAATGGCTCTTCCCACCCATCGGCTTTGCTCACGTGGGAACTGAACTTGTGTTCAACCCAAAACTTGTGTTCAGCCCAAAGCTCATGCTCAACCCAAAGCCCGTCTCCAACCCAAAGCCCGTCTTCAATTACGTCAAATGCCACCAAGAAAGAAGGCTCAAGCAAAGGCTGGTGACCTAACGGGCCACCCACCAGCTCCCATGGAACTCAACACCTCTTTCTCTCTCTAATTTAACGTTCAATCCTGCATCCAGCAGCTGGGACCCTGTGTACTCAAGATATGTGCATTTCTACCACCAAGAGCYGGCATGGATACTGTACCACTGCAACTCAGCCACCCTGAGCTTGGCGGGTCCCCAAGCTCCTCCAGCATTGCTGTGGTGGTGTACCCCCATTTTCAAAGGGGGTTGAGCTGAAACACAGGGATGTCCGTGAAATGCTTGCATGACTGACCCGACAGTTATCTTTGCTATGTAATATTCTTTGACAGCGATGCTGATGTTCCCACGGGGAACATGAAATCTGAGGAGGCACTTCATGCCAAGGGAGAGTAGTTGCTATGAACTATACATGTCCTCCTACAAAGCCATTGGAACTCTCTCCAGAACAATGAGAAACGTCTCTTCTTTCTAGGAATTACATTCAAGGAAGACGGGAGGGATGCAGACTGCCAGAAATCTGTTTAATTTATGATGCCTCCAGAATTTATGATGCCTCCAGAAGGAAGATGGGAACTCTCAGCTCTAAAAGAGCCCCAAAGAGGGCGAATTAACCTCATGCTGAACATCATTCCTGCTCCTACCACACCGATTAACAGAAAACCACCCTGGGATTTCAAGCAAGGAGCTCTGCTTCGAGCCAGCCCTGCTCTGTGCCTGGCATTAAGCTCCCTAACAATATATCACGCGCCTGCAGCCTGCTGACCCCTCTGCCTTCGTGCCATCATGTCCGATTAACTCGCACGTGGGGTGATGCCATTATTTTGCTTCAGAGACCCTATTGACGCACCGGATTTCAAGCGCAGCCCTACAGCCCTGATTCTTTTCAGGCTCAAATTACCCTGGAGGGGAATGGACTCTCCTCCCCATTAACGATCTTTGAATTAAGCGGCTTTGTTAGAGTTTAGCTTGAGTTGTAACTATACAAATTTCAGGGGAGGGAGATGGGGGGAAGGAGGGTAATTGGGCAAGCAGGGAGGCAGCGGGGCCAGTGGGATGCCCTTTGCCATGGGCAACGCTTATCGTCTTGCACCGATCCCTTCACCCGTCACAGGTCTAAACCACCCCAAAAATGCCAGATTGGCCCCTTTCTCCCCCATCATCTGTTTCAATAACTTTTAGGACCCAGCATGGCTGCCAACAGCCCCTTTTCGGTTTGATGCACATTTGATGGTAAGGAAATCCCGCAGCAAATCAGACACTTCAACCCCACTGGGAAAAGAAACACCATTTCCCCAGATTTGTGGCAATCCTCCAAGGAGGAGCGAGCCAACAGCTTCGTGCCCCCTAATGCTGGAGGTGATGTCCTGGGCCCCCTCAAGGCATGGGAAAAGCCCTGCTGAACACAACTGGGTGAGATGCACCCCTTAAATTCAGAGTTAGTGGCTCTGCACAGCAGGGAAATGGGTGAAGACCCTTGGTCAGAGCAACGGCAGCATCCCGGAGCCGGGTGAGGCAAACTTGGGTTTCTTTCCCCCCAAAGACCAGGTCCTGTCCCCCAGCCACAGCCCTTGCAGCAGGGTGGGACACTCCACCATGTCCCAGTGGCACCGATGGGTCTTTGTGCCTCCGTGCTTCTGAGCCATCCTCAGTGGAAACCACTCAGTCACTCTGTAATAAGCTCATCCTCATGCTGCACTCTGCTAATGACACAAATCAGCAAAACCAAAGGTTTTTCCCCGTTCTTACTCTTTGGCCAATAACTGTATTTCCTTCGCCATCTCAAATGACCCTCCTGCGTCCATGTCAACAGGAGTTAAACGAACAACCCAACTTGCTCCGAAAGGGTAATGACTTCATCGGCAAGTGCATGATGGATATGTTGTACCCAAGCACATCATTAAATACTGACGACTGAACTTGACTCTTCCTGAAGTATCTCATGATGCCTTGCGAAGCACCAGCCACGCGAACATGAAGTTTTAGGGAAGGAAGAGAAGATTCAAATGTAGTTCTGGGTTAGAAACCCCCCCAGCTGCTTAGTGCCAATATGATGCACTAAGATCTCCACCAAGAACAGAAACTTTGATGAAATTGGTGATAAAAAGTTTCAGAACCTCTTTGCAGTGCATCTGCAGCAGTTGCAAAAATGATGTTAATCAAGTTTATGGCATTAACACAAATCTGACCCGAACAGTCTTATCTAATTGAATGTTACTGAAGCAAGACCATCCTTAGCTACGTCTGTACAAACCCCTGAAATCAACAACTTGGCATGGACGAAAATCATTTGACCTTCTCTGATAACATCCCTTGGTCTACCACCATGCAGACTGTCAGCACATTTTGCTCTTTAAAATGCACTATGGCAAATAATTCCGTATTTTCTTTTAAGAGGTGAAACAAGATGTAGTTCATAAATGATGAAAACGGCACGACAGCAGAAAGAAGAGGTACTGAGCAACTGAGCTTCATCTGCAGGTACACCTTAAACAGCGTCCAGTTTCCAGTCATCTTTCCCCTGGGACATCATACAGTTGAGATGCCCGCAGTGCCTTTCCAAAACTCTTCTCAAACGCTAAATTTTGCTGTTGTCCCACTTGAGTGATGCTGGGGGGGGGGCTACAGACAAGCTCAGAGCTTTTCATCTCCTGGGCCCGGAGGCTGGTAGCAATTACCGAGCTCTGCATCTGTTTAACCTCCCAACCTCCACAAAGCCCTGCATGCCCATTAGCTAAGTTGGTTTTGTTATTACATTTTTTAGAAACTACCACTCGGCCCCCGAATTTCCCTTACAGACTAAGAATGGGACAACTTCAAAACTCAAGTTTCCCCATCAGTTGAATTAATTAAGGGAATAGTCAGCAATAAACATTTAAATAGGTGTTTCCCATGGTTTATTGCAAATTAACATACCTAGTGGGGGAAAGCAAAGCAGGAGGAAACCAGTGTCTATTCTACAAGAACATCTCGCTGTAGGTGCCACCATCCCTGGTGCCATCTCTGCTTTCCAGGAACCAGCAAATATTTTGGTAARGTCACCAATCTACACGCATGCTGAAAACAGGGGAAGATTTTTTCACACCGTGTGCTTTGATACATCTAAAATAGCCTTATTAAAATCACTTCCATGCAATTTATGGCATGAGCTTCAGTCCATCCATCCATACACGCATCTCAGGGGGTGAACCCCCTGCTCCAATGTGCTTCCCATCTCTGTCACCCCATCGCAGCTCCTGCCCGGCACTGCCAGCTCTGCCAGCTCAAAGCACTCCTGGAAATGTCCTGTGCTCCTTCAAACGGGCGAGGATGTGAGTTTTAGGTAATTGCACATCAAGCAGCTAAAAGTTTCCTTTCCACTCCACTTTTCCTGGCCAGGGGTGAAGAAAGGCTTTAAAAGCCATGCACCAGCTGCAAAAGCAACCTGCCCGTGGCCCGCAGGCAAATAAAACACCCCAASAGGAGACGGTTAGAAGGCTCATCTGAAAAGCCTCTGTGTCCCGAAAGCTTTTGGCAGGGTCCCTCTTCTCCCCCAGCCCCATCCATCGCCGCCCTTGCCGGCTGCCTCGCTCCCCGTGCCGCGGTGGGTTCCTTTGCCTTCTTTTATCTCCCAGCGCACTCAACCAAATCCTGAAAAGATGAACTCATCTCGCGGCCCTGACATAAAGCAAGCACTTTAGCAAGCCCCTAATACAAGGGGGCCTGCGCTGTGTCTTATCCCCTGCCAAGTATTAGTTTCGCCTCCAGCTATTAGCCACTACCACTCAGCAGACAGCAGGGGCGGCCGGCAGAAAAGCATGTCCTCTGCCTTTTAAATAAATATTCCATTTTTTCCTCCTCTTTTTCCACGCTGCCCTTTATGCCTAGACAAGAAAATCCGCTTCCCCCCCCCCCCCTTCTGCTGGAACAGAGGCAGGCTTGTTAGCTTTCTTTTTGAAGAAAGAAAAATATTTTAGTCCTGCAGTGCCTCCCTCGATGGTATACGCCGCATTTTTAACAACTATCATTGTAGGCAGCTACAACTTCTAACAGCTACATTTAGGCTGGCGTCAGGGCTATCTCTTCCATCAAAGCCACCTTTATCGATCAGATGGACGGGCTGAAACTCTGTCTCTTGTTTACTCGTTCCTCCGAGTCGCCGTTTCCTCCGCTGCAGCGATGCCTCGCAGCAGACACATCCAAAAGGAAATTCAAACAATTTAAGATAAAAAAACAAGATAGGAAGCAAGACGGAGAATCAAAACCAGAACTTAACGGGAAAAAGAGTCTTGCACGGCTCAGGCAGAAGGAATAGGGGTATGGGAAGAAATGCAAAGAGCAAATACTGTAAATCCTCATGGCGTTAGCAGCACTGCTGCTTTTGCTCCCTGCAGAGTGTGGAGGTAAAGAAAATAACTTGAGGTTTTAGATTATTTATGATTTGACAGTGCTTTATGCCAGTAAAGTTCAAAGCAGTGCATTAAAAGAGAAAAAAAAGATGCTTTTTTCCAAAACAAAATGCTGCACAGTCCCACTGCTTGATGTTGCACTTAAAAGCAGGATGGAAAACATGGGCAGATCACAAAACACATGATTAAAATATCTCTGATCCATGCTTCGGCTCTTCCGAAGCCACCAAACCTCTTCTCAGCAGGTCAAACACCCCCCACGATATATGGCTGCAAGTAAGATCTTGCCGTGCCAGGAAACARGGGTGAGAAGGGAAGTTTGCTGCAGTGCTTTGAGGAATATTCCCATTTTTGCACGGACTCCTGAGGAAACAGGCACAAGTCGCACCRTGTTATTTGTCCAAGCAGAGCCCGCCGTGAGGAATGGGTGATGCCAGCCCCCCCCTTCCCCACCTAACCCCAAACCACGCTCATGGATTTTTCAAAATATATTTAAGAGGCGCCCACAGGGAAGACCGTGCACGTAAAGAAAAAAATCACTGCGTGCTCCAAACGTGACAGGGACTCAAATGCACGTCTGGGCACCTGAAGAGATGAAGTGGGATATTCCAAAGTGTCCCCACGACTCAGCCCACACCCCATTTTCATGTCCCACCCTCCCGTACTCCTGCGTCTCGGGGCAGCCTAACGCTCCTCTGGCCATGGAGCTCAGTTACATCCTTTCTCAATGGCCAAGGTCTTTCTTCAGTTCTATTCTTTAAAATCTGTAAGATATATCCTCAGTCTTTTTTCTCCCCTCTGCTGTAGCACAGACACATGCTTACACTACCCAACAYGCAGGAGCGTGGAAGCAGGATGGTTATAGCCATACACTGCGAACAAGGTCCAGATAAAAAGCCTGGCACAAAGAACATGCACATTTCCCCAAAATCTTTTAACAGTTCAGTGAGGAGCCATCGGCTAAAATAATCTGCCATTACTACCCTTAGAAACAAGCTCCAGGGTAAGGAAAGGGTTAAAACTTTCCCCAGCAGAAATGGAATTTTTATGGCCCTGCAAAAAAAAAAAAAAAAATTAATTGTCAATCTGCCCCAGCAAAGCTCACAACCATTTTCGTTAAGCCAATATACTTAAAATACCTCTGCCTTACAAGTTTCAGCTGGAATGCATCACTGCGGCCCCCCGAGAGCCCCCGCGCTGCAACCAGCACCGTGGCATCTACCCCAGCACGAGACCCTGCCCATTCGCGGGGGGAGAAGCTTGAGCATTGCCCCCAGCACGGGGCTCCCCCGTGCAGATGCCCTGGGGACACAGGGCCACAAACCGGCCACCATCTGTCTGTCCATCCTCATTGGGAAGGGGGGGGGGGGGACTTTGAAGGCACCTTCCCAACCTTGGAGGAGCTGCAGCCGTTGGTGAGCCACGTCTTGACCAGCAGCCGCTTTGTCAGCTCACGGGAGCGCTCCAGCGTTGGCTCCACCATATATATTTAAGGCAACATCCCAAGCCCACCAGCAAACGAACGCAGGAGGCTGGGCAGGACCTGGGCTGCCGTCCTGTGACGGCCCTGGGGACRCCGGAGGAGCGGAGGCAGCAGGAGGTTCTCCATGCTGTCCCCCAGTGAAAGTCAGGGAAAGTCCTCACGAGGACAAGGACAGTTTAGTCCATTTTTCCCATCACTTCTTGGTTTCTCCGATGAAGCAAGAAGCTGTGTGTTACAGCAGGACAACGGGCTTGTGCAAGGAGACGGCAGCTGGGTGCAAGCAGGAGGTTGGAGAGCCCTAGGCTTTTTCCTGGACCTTTTCCTTAAGGCCCAGAATCAACTAAGGATCCTTTAATGTCCCAGCTTTGACCAAGTCAAACTTGCTCCCTGATTCATAGAGGCCCTGAAAAGCTGTCACCAGCTCCCCAGCTGATGACCGAGGTCAGCCATAGGGACAGCAGTCTAGACCTTCCCCATGCTGCAGAGCATCAAACTCTCTCCAGGCTGCTGGCTTGCTCTGCTGAGAGAGACGTAAAGATTCAGCCCAGCTCATACCTCAATTATAAAAAAAGAGTGTGATTTCATATTACAATTAAACTGGTGTCACCGTTGTTGTGGTGCAAAAGGGTCCCAACTCCTCCAACCCCAGCATGGTTCCTGGCATGTTTCCTCACGTTGGAGGTGGCTGTTGTGCAGCCACAGAGACCAGTTCAGCTCACGCATCCAGCAAAAACCAACACCAAAGAAAGCACCACAGACAGCCGAAAAAAGCCCTCGCTCCCACCATGGAGGTGGCACCTTCCTCCTCCTCCTCCTCCTCCTCCTTCACTTGCAGCCTTTACCTTGGAGCAGAGCTCTGGTGCTCCCCAGCCTCCTTCCATGAGCCAATTTAATTCGTTAACCCAGTAGATGATTAACTCAGAAGAACACTTGCACTGGGTTAATTAATTAAATTAGTTCAAAAAAGGGTCTGACGGGCAACAGAGTCGGTGGAAGAGACGCGTGGAGAAGCCTGGGGGGAAAGGGGGACATTTCCATGGCAGCCCAAGAAACAAAAGCAACACAGGACAGGAGCCAATGCCAAGAATTAGGATGAAAACAATTTTCTCTGCATAAAAAAAACCACTCTGCAAAATCATCAGCTCATTCTAATTTTTTTATATCCTTCAAAGAAGAACACATGCCATGTTTAGTTCTGCCCGGAAATTTGTAAGCCATCATCAGTTAGCTTATTTTCAAGCTAAATTCAAGGAGTTTGTTTCTAATGTACTTTCTCTGGCCATTAAATACGCAGTCCAGAACATGATTTTAAGGTATTTTAGCAGGTTTTTTTCCAGCTCCCCTGCATGGTTTCCAAAGGTCTTTTCAGCCAAGGGTGAAAAGTCCTAGAAAGTAAGAAAACTGGAAAAGCCCAACGCAGGTATTTTTCACTGACATTTTTATGCGTTACCTCTAAAGGCCAGTGTTTTCAGAGATTTAGGTGATTTTCTTTTTTTTTTTTTTTTCAGTCGAACAGTCTCCATATAATCTCAGCTTCCCTTGCTCACAGCTTTCGCAGGCATATTCATCGCTTTTAAGTTCCTGGGCTATGCATGTAACCGCTTTATACCTGGCATGTAAAAGTTAACACAACAATGTAAATACATCTTCAAAAGGAGCCCAAAACGTAATCACCTACATTGGCTGCCAATTATGAAAGCACCAGACCTGTCATCAACCAGAATTTGGCTGAGACTTCTCCAACGTTGGAAACCAGCCCTGGGTAAGTCCAAGCCCGGCAAAATCCTGGGGTCGTGCTCGGCACCTCCGTGAGTACCCGCAGCATCCCCGCTGCCCGGCCATGGGTGCCCCCACCCTGCGCCCCAACCAGCCGAAAAAATGGGGAGAGAAACGAGCTGGCAAAAGACATGGGGGACAGGGCGGGGGGCAAGGTCTCCACTAACTGATTTTCTGTAAAATCAGGAGGTTTGCTGAAAATCTTCCGAGCATCGTTGGAGGTCGGCTTTTTTCTCTGCCTCCCGCTGCCAGCTGGGCAAAGCACCGACTGCGTTCCCCGAGTGCCCTCCGCAGGGCAGGACTGCGAGGGTGGGGGATGCTGGGACGAAAAAATGGGGAAAAAAAAATCCCCTTTTTTCATTTTTAGGTTGAGAACTTGCACGTTTTCAGCTCCTCCAAACAACTGTGTACACAATCCCCTTTTTTTTTAATTCCCGGAGCCTGAAAAACGCCGAGAATCCGGCAGAAATCACCCCATAAATCACCCGATGGCAGATTTCCCTTTTAGCTGCCGCCGCAACGTCCAACGTTCCCTTCCCCGCGCCGCTCCCGCCTGGCGCCGCGCCAGCCCTCGCTATTAATTAATCCGGGGGCAGCCTGCTGCAATCCCGGCTATGCCAACCGCATCCGACTTGGGCTGGGCTGGTGGGCAGAAGTTGGGCCAGCCAAATCCCGGGGGATGTCCTGAGCTCTCTTCTCCCTTTCGAAGCCGTTTGGGCTTTGCAGAACAATTTTAGGTGCTGTTAGAAATCCCGACTGATGCCCTCGGGGAGGGAAATAATCTGCTCAATGACCAGAGCTGTGGCAAATTGGAGCATCCCGCGGTGGAGCAGAGACTCTGGAAAAATGGTATAAGTAAATAATAATAGTTTTCGCTCATACAGGAGTTTCGGCTGAGCGCTTCAAAGCATTTTAAAAGCAGAAACTAATTAGTACATCCCTCTGAAGAGAAACAGGAATAACACCACTTTCTGCCTCCATCACGCCTCTCGGGCAGAGCACRTCGGGTGCCGGACTCGGCTCCCAGCTGAGCCTGGGAATCACCTTACCGGAGGGTGATGGTCCAGAGGCACGAGGCTCGGGCTGTAACCGAACCAAAGCCCTGCCTGGTTCACACTGGCATTAAAATGAAGGGGTTTCTGCCAGGGTGGAGGAGGCACTAAGGTGATGGAGCTGTTTTGGGAAGCCAGATGCTGACTTGTTGAGAAGGTTGCCCAGGCGGCTGCAGAGATGCCTCTGAAGATGCTCGAGCCTCCTCATTCCCCGTGCTGCCACGCTCGCTAAAAACATCGGAGCATCCCTGGTGGCAGCAGGACCACTAACCCAGCACAAGACACATGTCCTTCCAGCCACTGCAGAACACCTTCTCTGGAGAAAAGCAGCAGAAAAAAAAAAAAAAAAAAAAAAAAAAGGCTTTTTTCTCCTCCCGTTGTTAGATAAAATGAGGGCATTGAGCTCCTCCGAACAAAGAGGGCTGTCCTGCAAGGGCCACACAGCCAGGCAGCACACAGTCACCGACTCACACTGCTCTCAGCACAGCCCCAACCCCGAATTACAGTTTAGCTCCCTCTGGTAACACCCAAAATTTGCCATTTCCAGAAGGTGAATGCTCAGCGGTTCCCCTACACGAGGGCTCCTTCAGATGTCCCAGGCTGGTCCTGCAAAACCTGCTCCCCCAAAACACCAGCAAAGCTGGAAACTTTGGGCTTAAGAGCTTGCACAGGACGCGGGAAACGAAGCAGGCTGCGACTGCAGCAGCTTTGCTGCGCTTTTCTATTTTTACTAACCAGAAAATGAGCGGAGATGCTTCCCTGGGTGGAAAATCAAAGCAAAACAAATAAAACGTCACCGTCGGATATATTTTGAGAGCCTGCAATTGCGCTCCAGCCCGAGCTGTTCCCTCYGGAGCGAAAACGAAGCCAGCCTCGCCCGGCTATCGCACCTCTATCGGATTTACGACTGAGAACCAGCCGTGGGGTTTCGGAGCGGAGGCAGACAACGTGAGAAGCAGGGAGTGGGCTGAAAAAACCCAAGGCCACCCTGATTTCTCTGAAGCGAGGACATCGCGCAGCCACAAGCAGCATCCTCGAGGGAAGACCGAGGCGCTGGAGACAGATGWCTGTCGGCTCGATGCCAATACCACTGCAAATATCAAGGGCTGCAAAAGCTTTAGGAAACTATCACCGACCTGGAAAACAAGCTGCGACGGAGGAGTGCCGGGCTGGGGAAGCTCCCCGGGGGCCACGAGCAGGAGCCCATCAAACGTTTTTCTCCATATGGGCTGGGAATGAGCTGCTTTGCTCCTCCCTGGCCGTCTGGGTGCAGAGTCCAGACCCGGGCAGCCACGAGACCCCAGTCTGGGATCTCTGGGAGAACAAAAGTCTTGGGCTTTCATCCCAAACCCCCGCCGGCACCCAGACCGGCTGTGGGTCCCCCATCCCAACCCATCCTCTGCTCCCCAAAAAGGGCTCCGGCTGATGCCTCCCCTCGCCTGATAATTCTCCCCCAGCATCCTCAGAGAAGGCTTTTTTTTCCAGCACGGTATCAGTGCCCTCACATATATGGGAAGCAGACAGGGGTTGAGAGTGAAATGGAAATTCAGGCTTTGTTCTTGCTGGCTAAAGCCCAAGATCCTTCTCCCGATAAAGCTCTCCCCGAGACTCGCTGTCTGAGCAAGCCCCACAAGACGGGGAGCCACGGCTCTGTGGTCACCACCACATGCCACGCCGCCTGCGGTTGCTTCAAGTCCTCTCTCGTGGCGGATTTGCCCAAGTTTTACAGGGAATTAAAGGATTTGGGGCGCCAGCGTGGCCTTTGCAAGGAAACAATCCCACCAGTGCGCAAGCCAATTTGGTCACGCTAAAAGGATAAACCTGTATGGGGAGGTCCTGGGGCTCATATGTGTTGGAGAGGAATTAAAAGCAATGGGGATGGAGTCCGTATGCAGTGCGAGCAGCCGTGGGAAGAGCCCAGCGGCGGGTGGGCGGCGAGGCAGAGGCAGGTCCCCGGTCCTGCGGCGCTGGTGGGGAGCATGGGGACGGCTCCCGCACCCCAGCTCGCATACACACGCACGTCTGCACGGCCGCAGCCGGGCCGGGAGGAACGTGCAGAGGGATGCGTGCATGCGTGTGCACCCACACACGCCAGATTTTCCGATAGCTAGTTCATGTATTTATGTGTAAACATTTTCTGGGTCTATTCCAGCCCTTACTCCAAGCAAGCAGCTCGCTCCACTGACAACTGCTCATGGCCAGCATCCATGGGCTCTTACTCCCACTTAAAGCAAAGACTAAACAATGACTTAAGCATCTCAGGATTTAAGCCCCATAGTTGGTCACTCACATTCACAGTCGAAGCAGCGAGGATGCCGCGCTGGCGGTTTCTGCTTTGCAGGAGGACCTACACCACCGTGAACACGGTGGATAATAACCCTTGTGCCATTTGTGTGCCGTGGTGGATGCGCCGGGAGGGGTCTCCTAGCCCTTTTTCTGTAAAATCCACAAATCAGCAACCCAGAGGAGCAGATGCGGCACAGGGCATGCATTTCTGCTAGCCTGAGATAAGATCACCCCCAAAGACCAAACACACCTCGTGTTGTTTTTATACTCCCTGGAATGGTGCTGTAAATCTATTTAAGTTCAAATAAACAGCAAGAAAATTTATGCAAGGGATAAGGAGGGGATGGAGGATGAAAACCAACGTATTTGCATGAAATCCACACCATTCGCAAGCATCGCTGCAGCCCAGCGAGGCAGTGACGTGTGGCCTCCAAAAGTCCCCAAAAGCATCTTCACAATAATCTCCCAGATGACAAAATTCCTAACCCTGTATTTGCACATGGAGAGTGGAGGTGACTCACGCTAATTACCCTCCCTGGCCAAGGAGGACTTGTTTTCATTTCTAAAAACCACAGTTTCTTATAAAAAAGGGGAAAAAAAATAGGAAAATACCAAAATACACACACAACTCCCTGGGATACATCCTGTCCTGCTGCACTAATATGAATCCCAGACACCCCGATACTCCAGCTTCACTCAGGATGTTCAAAGAGAAAAGGATTAATGAGTTACAGCACGGACACAGCCAGAGACGGACGGCAGAGACGCTGCCAGCATTAGCTCCGGGTCTCCTGATTTCCAGTAACGCTCATTCAATATAACCCAGCTAAAATAATTTGTGGGTGTTATGAGCGGAGCTCAAGAAGGGTCTTCGTTCAGATTAAAAACCCTCCCACCTTTCTTGGACAAGCTCTCATCTTTCTTACAGGGCAGTTGAAATTTAAAGTTAAAAATAACCTTTTCAGGACCGGCCTATGCAGGGTTCGTGGTTGCAACTCCTCCACGAGACGTTTCGGGGGGAGAATGCACAGGCTGCAGTTAGAAACTCTGCAAATGCAGTACCAAAGTAAGCGATTTTCCCATCGAGAGGAAAATGGGAAGGAGAGCAGGTTGGGCTCTTTGTAAATCAAGGACAGGGAGATTAACGGAGCATGTGAACGCTTCGTTATGGCTAACGAGTTCAAGACCGCACACCCTGAACACAGCCGAGCGCTGAAAGAGAAACGTCAAATTCTTCTCCTCCCCTCAAGGGAAATTGATTTTAAAAAATAAAGCAAGGCATATTGGGGGGAAATACGCCTGGTATTATACATTAAAAAGGCAGCCTGTCAGCAGCCTAAATGAGACTCATTTCTCTTCTCCATTGTCCTATAGGTCGTAYATATATAAAATATCCACATGGATGCAAAGAACCCCCCTGCAAGAAACCTGAAGGATAACTGAGTGTAAAATCAGGGTCAGATATTTTGCAGAAATACATTCACAAAGCTCCAAYGAGCAACACAGTTCCCACTTTGGACAACTTTTGCTCATTATTGCAACATTTCTGACTATTTCTGATGGGGCTGCGGATGATGTGGAAGCCTCGTCGTTCAACCCCGTTGCACGGTACAAACAAACCAATGCTATCGACGTTATAAACTCTGTCAAGTTCCTGCACTAGAATCCTTAAATTGTTAAAAATAGGAAAGAAACTGCACAGTTCACATATTTTATAAAGCTGGGTTAAATCAACATCTGCAAAAAATATCCCTGTTAAACGAAATAGCAGGATTTCATTAAGTAAATTGCAAGTTGGCAAAAATTCTGAAAGAAAGGGAAAAAGCCACAGCCAGCCCTGTAATTTAAACCTTATTTTAACTGTGACAGCATGACTGCGAGAGGCTGCATTTCCAAACAAAAAAAAAAAAAGTCTAAAAAAAAGTACCTGTTCCCCCTGTTCCCCACCTCAGCGCACCACAGTGTCTGTAGTCATTATGCTAACGAGCTCTTCCCCAGGGAGATGAAGAGGGAGTGGGACCCGTTCCTGGCCCTTCATCCTCTGTATCAAACCCACCAAACCTGCAAAATCCAGGATTTTCCACCACGGGAGCACCCGGACGCCTGCGYGGCAGTGGGGGGGCGATGGGTGATAACGTCTGTGGAGCCCTCGGAGCCAAGCGGGCTCGGGTACACCCCCGTGGGTCTGCAGCCCGTGGGTCTGAGCCAGCATCGAGCGAGCCCTTTGCCTGGAGGCCGAGCAGCCGAAAGCTGGGATTAGACGGCTGCGGGGCTGGGAAACAGCTCAGGCCGGGTGACACTTCATCACTTTCTGTATTTTGAACACATCCCGCTCCCCTGCACAAGACCGGGAGCCAGCCAGGGGCCGGCGCCTGGGGAAGGGGCTGGTGGCACCTACCCCATCCCGTGCAGGCAACGTGGTCCTGCATGGGTGCCCGTCGGGTCTGGGTGCCGCAGGGAGGGTGGGGTGGCAGCAATTGGGCTCCTGGCTTGGATATCCCCAAGAAGTCCCTAAAGGGACAGGATACGTCCCGCTACCGAGCAGGACGGCGGTGCTCACCCGCAGGGAGATGCTTTCAGGGTTTCCTTTGGGACTGGCGTTTTAGGGTGGTCGTGGCACCATGTGCGCAAACTTAGGGTGCGACGCCACCCCCAGCCCCAGCGCTTCAGGGCTAACCTCAGCATCGCCTGGGGCAGGCAGGGAGCAGGCAGGGCATCGCCTGCCCTTCCAGCCAGTTTTCCAAACCTGCCGAGTGCCTTTCCTGCCCGAGGTGACTCAGGCTGGGCTGGGCTAGGCTGCGCGGGGAGGCTGTGCCCTTCCCACAGCGCCGGCCAAAAGCCTCTGCAGGAGCCGTCCCCGCAGGGGACAGGGACAGGCGCTGCCCRGCTGGGTGGGCTCCCACTGTGGGGACACCCTGGAGGGCACTGTCCTCCGGGGCCACCTCCTCCAGGGTAACCCCCAGCACTGGGCACTTGGGGTCCAAATATTAGTTCCCGAGTTACAGTAATTTACAATTTGCCACCCAAAAGCTCTGGTGTCCCAGGGAAATCACCTGGAAGCAGCACTCTCAAATCTCTCGTCCGGCACATACTGAATCTGTTTGCTTTGAAAATAATTGCAAAACCTCAAAACAAAACCTAAAACCAACTGGTCCGATATGCAAACTCAGAGCTGAAGAGGAGACCTTTTAACAGAAAGACCGATTATTTGCTTACAACGTTTTGGCTTCGCTATTTTTCCTGGCACTTACGACGCCCGAGTTATTTTGAAGGGCTGTTTGCTGCATGCGGAGCCGAGAAAACAGCGATCCTGTTTCCTTTCTGATCTAAACATCCGTTTGCCGTGCGAGCGGGAGGAAAAAAAAAGAACACCGTGCATCTCCGGAAGCGCAAAGAAAGGGGCGGTGGGTGCCAACGGGGAGGAGAGCAGGCAGGCACCCATGCCATGCAAGCCAGCTCAGCGAGGTTTTCACCTATTGCCATCCAAGGGGGCATCCAGCCCACGCCGGCCCTAAATGAAAGGGAACGGCCACCCTGAGGGGTCTGGGCCACTCTCCCTGATGCAGACCAAGTGAAAGACCCCTGGCCGGACCCTCGCATCTTCCTTAACACATCCATGAAGGCAAAAGCTGTCCGGCTCGTCGCCACCAGCAGCTGCAAAGCCACCATCTTACTGCAGGATTCAGCAGCTCCTGTGGCTGAACGACAGGCAGTCATGCTGGAGGAAGCAAGAAATAAAAGCTGTACGGGCACCTCGTAGGCACGCTGAAGATACAGCATCGCTGGAGCATTGCAAAATTGAATTTGGGAGCGAAAGAAAGGTGCTTCTCCTGGGGCAAGTGCAAGGCAGAGCAGGCAAAGCCCTGCCTGCAGCCAAAGCTCACCCCAAGTCATGTCCGGCTGCATGGCRGGAGTCACCTCAGCACCCAGCAGCGAGCGGGACGCTGTAGGGGTGCAGGACTGGATAATCAGAGTAATTGCAAGGGCAGGGTGAAAGTGCTGGAGATGCTCACGCCTCCCTGAAAACCACCGTGCAACGACTGCCTGTGTCAAACCAGCCACCTACAAACCACGGCGTCAGCACCACCTGAACCCCCAAACCTCGCGACAGGAGCCCCCAAGGCTGCAAGTCATAAATCAAACCCTGCACGGAGACGAGATCTTGCACGTGCAATTGCTGCACCGCCAGCAAGGTGCCTCCTGCCAGGGCTGGGTGGCTGCGGCCATCGTGCCTCCCTCTTTGGGGACGCACGTGTCACCCCCAGAACTCGTGCTGTCCTTGCCACCATCTCCTCCCAGCTACACTTTCCACCCTTCGGTGAGCTAAGGGCCAGCTCGCCGTCATGTTCCTAAATTTCCTGGCTTTTGAGGATACAAGCCAGGTCATTAACATTATTTATAGGTTCCTGTGTATGAGTTTCCATTTGTTTGTCTGCTTAAAAACAGTTAGGTGAAAAAAAAGAAATTCCTGGAGGTCAAACAGTTAAAAAAAAACCCCCACGTCCATGGTCTGATGGACCTAAAGGATCAGCAGCTCCTTTAGAGACATAACTGTTTCCTTAAATGCTTATTGTGTAAATATTTAAGCTACTTTATAAAATTTTTACAATGTACTTAGGAAGCATAAATCTCCCCATCAGAGCACGGCAGGCCATCGCAGCGGCGCAGGCTTAGACAGTTTCAAGAACGCAAACAGGGACATTTCCAACGCTAATGCTGGACCCAAGGGGCCCTAAGGTCACAATCTTACGGAAATAATTACTAAGCTGATCCCCTTCAGTCACCCCAAAATGGAGCATGGTTGTATGCAACGAGTCATTGCAGTAAGTGTAACTCCAGTGTCACTGTTTTAAAAAAAATCTATTTCTAGTTAACTGCGTAGTGGACGGCATTATGGATAGAAGTCCTGAGATTTTTCTCTTTGAAATGCAGCAACAGATTTAATTCATTCAGGCAAAAAGTATGTAAGTCCGAAATCATCCACTAATACACATCCATTTCAAGAATTAAATTTTTTTTTTCGAATGCCATGTGGCAGGTTTGAAACAAAACCTAACTCGTTAGAGCCGACTTCTGCATCCCTCACCGGTACAGATGACTGCAACCAAACCAGCGCCAACCACCCACCGCAGCCGCTCTCGTGGGTGCTGTTTGGAGAGGTGCACTTCTCAGAGGTGAATATTCCCTTGCATTAGGAAAAAAAGATGCTGTGCTGACTGACACATCTGTATTCAGGGTGGTTTCCATATGGAAAGCCGTGCAGCTTTATGAGATTTGCTTGGACATGGTGTTTCCCAGCTCGAATTCTTCAAAATAAATGCAGATCTTCCTATCTAACGCAGGAAATAACATGTTTAGCAGTTCTTCCCCGGAATGGTTTCTTTACTATAATTTAGGTGTGTTTGAGGCAACGACAACAACAAATGGAAACGGGGAACTGGAAGTTTATTCAGTTTGCAAAGCACAGCTTTCTGTTGTATATGATGAAGTGCAAAGAAAGTCCAGAAAAAACTTGGATGGGAGTTCAAACACCAATGCTTTAAAGATGAAAGCACGCTCTTCCATTAAATGTTTAAATAAAGTTATCTCATACTAAATCATTTAAACATTTTCACATTCTTCGCATTTCTAGAAGCGCTGTTCACTTTTATTTATTGTCATAACCCAGTGCCCTCAGCAAGCGACCACGGCTATTTGAGGCAACCTGTTTTCTAAAGGGAAAGTTCTTGCAGGACAGTAAGAATTCATGATGAGCAAGTTAGCCCAACTCTTATTCTCCAACCCACACTTATTCTCCAACCACCATCATATTTTCCTCTTTTTCTTACAAATAAATTCTTTCACACTGCACGTGGGGACAGCCAGGTTCTGCTCCAAATACCGACCAGAAATTCAAAGTCAGTCAACTGACTTCACCATGGTTGTATTTAGACAGCTGTAACTCAGTGCAGAAATTGGCCTGGGTGTTCAAATTGTCTTTTTTAGAAACGCTCGGGCCGTTCCAGTCTGCCATCAGTGATGAAGTCAGCCTTACTCATCCGAACATGGAGTACAGCTCTGCCATCAGCGCCATGAAACAGCTCCAACAAGCTTAAAATTCGCGTGCGATTCCTTCTTTTAATGATGCAACTGCATCCAGCGGAAGGCTCCGGCCACAGATATTTTGGCCAGCCCCTGCTTCCCAGCGATAGCGTCTCACCAAGGCCATTTTAATGCTTGCAGACAACAGCGATGGCAAAGAAACAAGTGCCCTGCTGCCACCATGATGTGAGATGCTGGGAAAGCTTTAAAGTGACTATGGAGCCATGCTCAGACCTTGCAGACCTAGGATGTCTCGTTCACTGAGGTGCCCATCTAAAGTCCTTGAGTTTGTTGAGGAGGTACAACTCTTGCAACCATGAAGCACAACGCTCAAGCCCCGCAATGCAACAAAGCTCTAACCTGCCCTCTCCCAGCCTATGCTACAAAGCTTACAGGAATGAGTAACTATAGAGAGATCCAGAATAAATGGGGATAAACTTGCCATGAGTCAATTCAGAGTAGAAACACTGGAAAGGTTTTTATCGCAAGACAACGCAGCCGTRGCAGAGGAATGGAAATCTGCATTTCTTTTAAGATAAGAGCTTGATAAACATAATGGGGTTTCCAAAGACAGAAGGTAACTGGGCTAAGTCATCCAGAGCGCTGTTACCAGCCCTTATGTTCTTACTTCCTTGTAAATCCATCRTTAAAGAAAAAAAACAACCCAGACCCAAGAGGTCATTAGTCTTCATGAATCCTGAGTCCTGCTCAACGCTCAGGGTACCCTGATGGTTTCATCCCCGCTGTACTCTACTGAACCTCTCCCCACGAGCTCGCAGGGCTGTTTAGTTAGCGCGTCCCAGTATAAAACGCCGTATTTATTTTGGCACTGTTCATTTAGAAGGCCCTAAAACCCAAATAAAGTCCGTTCCCCTTTCTGTGTATCTCCAGCTATTGACACTGCTCATGACCAATTTGCAAAACCAAACAAACACGTGTTGTATAATGGAGCTGGAAAAACAATCAGGAAGGGGCTGGAGATCTGCTCGCAGGTTCCCGCGGGGAAGGCTGGAAGGGGCGGCAGCCCAGGAAAAGATTACAAGAAATTAAACTTTTACTCTGATAACAACAGGCGCTATTTTCTGCCCATGACATCATGCTCCCAACCGCTATTAAACAATGGAGATAGTCCAGCGCTGGTTGAAGTCGCGGAACTTTACTGTTCGTTTCAGTGGCCAGCGCGGTCCATTTCCCTCTTTTAAAAACAGGTATTTTTTTTTTCTTTCACATGCCTCACCAGTACCCAAATCCCCATCCGCTGGCTCGGCTGACACGAGGATAAATCACGGCATCCCGGGTCCATGCGAGCAAGCTCAGACCTTCGTGTCTGCACTCCCCAGCAGCAAATGATGAGAAATAAACACTTTTGGGGCACAACTCATCTGACTTTTAGACTTCTCCCTTACAGAGAAGATGAATTGTGCCCTCCGAGTGGCTTTTTCTCCCTGTTGACTGCAGTTAAGTATCTAGAAGAACAGCTCAAACACGGACATTTGTATTAATCTAAGATTAAGTGTGAGGACTGCTACCCAGACAGCATCAAAATGGCCCCAAAAATTATCAGCTCTCTAATTACACGAAAAAGCAACATCTCACTAAGGTAATTCAAATCTTACGGGTAATGTGTCATCCTCGTGGGTTACTCTGGATGTGAAACCCAGCTGGAAACGGGACCGTGAATATAAATACATWAGTGGATCCTTCTACCTGCAGACACAAAACTGATGTGTAACTGGTGACATTTAGCTGCACCTGCGTAACTAAAGGATGTCCTCAGAATTCAGTATTTTTCAGTATTGCTAAAAACAAAGCACACCCCCATGCCTTTGAAGAAGGTAAATGAGATATCCCGGTGGTCTTTTAGAGCTACAACCCACATGTTCCAGCTTTGCAAAAATCAAAGTGGCCGATATAAGCTTAAACGGACTATTTAGAGGAACCRGGGGCTGAAAAAGCACGATGCTGTGGCGTGCAGGAGATGGTAAAGTTACAACTCAGATTCATGCATCCCCTATCTCAGAATCAGTTTTTAAAAATAAGAGCTGCCACTAACTTCTCTTGCGGCTTGAAGGACCCTGTGATGGCCAAACCCAGGCCGCTGCTGAACAGAGACCCATCCCAGCCACGAAAGGGTCTCTGCATCAGCAGAAAAAGGGTTTCCTCTCGTGTGCAATGTAAAAGGCAGAGCATCGATTCTTTTTTAGCCCTCTTGCTAAGRAAGACATCTACAAAAATAAGTCCTGCTTGCACCCTCCCTTATGCACATCCTTGTTCCGCTCCTCTTCTCAGCACGGAGACGTGGTAGAGGACGGGGCGAGCGATGCACAGCCCCACGTGCCTTCCCCGGCGAGAGCCCGGCCTTGGCCAAACTCACCTGGTTTCAGGTTTCCTTACAAACCCCGCAACATAAATACGTTCCTAATTCTGCTGGTGAAGCTGAGCCAAGTTTCTGGCAAGGCTGCGTTTGGGATTGAAACAAGGGGAAAAAAACCACAGCGGTTTTGACCCCAAACCAAGATCTCCCCCCCCCCAAACTTGGCAGTTCCCACTGCCTTTTATTTTGTCTCAAAACTCAGGGCTCAAACACCCTCCTTTGGGAAGGGGTGGGATTTTCAGAGCCCTGCGAGACACCCAGCTCCCCCCCTGACGTTGGACATCTCGATGGACGTGTGCTACAACAGCCAGCACTTCTCCAGTGCAAAGACAAGGCAATCACAGCTTTTAATGCAGCAGAAACCCCAAAAGGACGGGAGCCTGTTCCTAAGCCCTCGCTGCAAATCCCATCCGTGCCCCRAGACGAGCGCTCGCAACAGCAGCAGTCAGAGGCTGCACACAAATATAGCTGCAGGCATCTTTCCGACTGCTGCAAAGTCAAGTTTAAAAGCAGGATGTTTGGCTGAGCTGCTCTTCCCTCAAATAAACACCCACAACCTTACTCAAAACAGAGAGGCACCGCTCTGGGAGCACTCGAGTTGCCTTATTTCCAAAAATCCAGCCTTGATTTTTCCCCCTCGTTGCAGGAACGCCACCGGCCTGGACGGTACCTCGGGAAGGGAGAGACGGCCAGAGCACTCCAAGGGGCACGCAGGCATCCCGGCACACATGGGCAAGCGTTTTCTCATCGCCCCTTTTGCAGAGAGCTGCTAGGTTGAGCTAGCCAGAAAAATCGTGTTTCTGAAGCTCTGAAATGTTGAATTGTTGAGAATTTCTCCCTGCACCACAGTCTGCTTCATCTCACCAGAGGAAAATAATTCAAGGCATCAGGGTGACCTGATACTTCAAGTCTGGGTCTGCGCCTGCGTCTAACGCTTGGCGCTGCCTTTGTAGCACCGATTCAAGTCAGTYTGGAGACCACAGAAGTCTCCAGTCGTGCACGACTCCGCACCACTCGCAGCAGCGGCACCGGAGCATCACGCCGAGGGGATGCAGTCCCATCCCTGCACCATCAGCTAAGACGGGATAAAGATACAGCACTTTGCAAAACCGTTTCTGCTGCCTGCATGTTACACGCCTACACAATATTTCAGCTTATACACGACACAAGCATTAAATGCAACTTTAAAGGAGAAATAAGTAATAAAAGCTCCAAGATAAGCCCATGCTGTTTTCTTCAGGTGAATGCACTCACCCAGGCACTGGAGAAAGGCTCTTTCCCTCTGTTAGGGCAAGAAACCACCACCACTCCCATTTGCGGCTCCCTTTGCCTTGCGCGGCCGGCAGAGACCCCCGCCTAGGTGAGGAGCCCCAGCCAAGACGTTGATCCTGATGTATGTTTTAGCTACAACCCCCAGTTTTCCAGTTTGTGCTGCCTGCACCAGCTGGGCACTGAAGGATGAGCGTGAGCAGGCATTTTGGTACTTAATGAAGCAGACAGGTATGAGTTGTTAATGCTTTAACCAATTTCACTTGCAGTTAAATCCTCAACTTGCTTGCCTGCCTTGGAAGCATCCTCTGAATGCCTAAGACCTTCCTGGGTGTTTGAACAGGGTGGAAAACATGGCTCGAAATCCCAGCGGAGGCTTCCCGTGCTCAACACGCCACAGGCACTCAAGCCCAGGGATCTGCACTGAGCCAGCCTGACCCGCAGAAGAGCTTGAGAAACAAATAAGCGCCATGTCTTAACAAACCTCTAATCAAAGCAAGCTTGTGCTGCGATGGCCGGAGGCGGTCGAGCCACGGCAGCGAGCCGGAAAGCCGCACGGCACATCCCGCATCCCTGGTCCTCCCTCCGCACCGCCCACACGGGCACCCAGGCGATGCTCCGACGTGGGACGGCTCAGAAGCCAGCCCAAAACCCCAGGCGTTAAAAACACCATGTGTTTCAAAGAGGACAGAGCCAGGAGAAAAAGCATTTTGGAGGCTGAGGGCGAGCCAGGCGGCAGCGAGAAGCAGGGGCTGAGCACGCCCCGGCACCGCGCGGTGCCAGCTTCGCCCTCGCCCGGCCCCTCCGCGCAGCTTGCTCCTGCCTCCGAGGGGAAATTGGCTTTGCGAGCCAGCTGTTTCTCATTGTGTGCCTCTCGCAGCCTGCATGGGGGGAAGAGAGCCTGCAGGGAAGGGGAGAGGAAGAAGGAGGGGCGAGAGTATCGGGATTAAAATAATATTGTGTAGAAATCTCAATGACAGGGAGAAAAGGGGGGGAAGAGGAGAGAAACAAAAGTTTTCTGTAAGGCAGCGATGGAGCAGCGGCAATTCGAGCCGTGGCTGATCTGGGATTATCTTCCGGCTCTCAGAAATGTTCTGGTGTTGGTTAGTTTGTCCTCATTTAAACCCCGATTGATCGTACCGCATACATCCAGCCCGGGCATCCCGTCCATCGGCGAGATAAGGCAGCGCAAAAACATCACCGGGAACGAACCCTCTGCATTTAACGTGGACAACGCACTCTCCGCTCACATAAACCTTCAACGGTTTTGTGTTGGGCCCTTCCATTAGCACCTTTTTTTTTTTTTTTTTTGCTGCTGCTTATGTAATTTGAAATGAACAATTAAAATTTGCAGCACGCTGGGATGCGCATGCATACGTCGGGCTGGACGGGAAAGGGCTTCCTGCCCCACCGTGAACAAAACCTGTCTGGTGACAGATCTGATCCAAACATGCAAAACGCCACAATGTTAGACAGGTTCTCACATTTTTGCTTTCGAGATTGAATTACTTTTGGAAAAACAGATTTCAAGCCAAGAATTGGGAAACTTTGCAATATTATTTTTACTGTTTACCTTTTTTTAAAGAATAGCTACGGTCCGACTGCATCTCTTGCGGTTGGCTTCTGACTGCAAAGATCTCAGTTGAATTTTCTGCACCAACTATCCCTAAATCTCCAAATGCCACGCAGGTCACCCGCGGGCTCCTTTCGTCTGCAGCCAAAGCAAGCAGGAAAGAGGCGGGGAGGGAACCACATTTAGGACTGTATCAATCGCAGAGACCAAACCCAAGGCGACTGCAACCATGCAAAGCCCTGGGAGGAGGCTACGGCAAACGCCGCAGCAAAGCAAGTTACCGGTGACCCCTTCAAACCACCCGGTGCTGAAATGCCCATCTCCCCAGCCCCAAACACCTCACAGACCAACCTGCCCCATTTAGGATAGTTTTGCATGCAAGCCTCATCTAGGATAATTAAAAAGCCAGCTATACCCCCTGCTGCATCTACATATATATACATATACATATTTGGTTGCCTCCATGCAGCCAGTGCATGGGAAGGCTTAAGTGCATCCTGATGTGTGCGTTATGGGACAGGGGGGGACAGATTGTACACCAGCACACGCGAGTCCCTGACGGAGCTCCGGCACTAGTTTCCTGTCAGGAATGAGCCCTGGGCATCCAGTTCCCTTGATGGCTTCGAAAAGCTATGCTCAGCTTTTCCTTCCTGCAGGTTTTAACGAAGTCATTAGCTGAGGCTTCCCCGCGAAGAAGTGGAGCTTCACGGACAGCGGAGCTCAGCATATAAAATACCAAGTGCAAGCAGCCTTTGAAGCGAAGCCCTTCAAAGACAGACACATACCAAATCCACTGAGGTCTTTTGCACAAACAAATTCAGCATGGCAAGAGCAAAACTAATTTGCAAAGATCTTTAATGTTAAAAGTCTCAAATGACCGACCCTTTCAAGCACAGCTGAATTCAATCTGGCTCTAAAGGTCCATATTGATGATTCAACGTGAAAAAGACCATGGATGTTTCAAAATATGTGGCCATAATTACCTGGAAATAAAAAACGACTCCAATTTTCTTGTTTCAGCAGCGAAGAAGCTGCCCAGAGCGCTCCTATTCTAAAACCAGTGATGTGCAAGTGACATTTTTTTTTTTTAAACATACTTTTGCTGACGTTTCCCTTTCATTAAAATAGCTCAACAATGGGGGGAAGAGCAACTCACCACGCACATAGGATCTTTACCTTACTTTGTACTCGCAAAGGAATTTCCTTGCTCTCCTCTGGGGTGGAAGTTTCCACAGTCACACGCGAGTGGCTTTAGCAGAGCGTCCCTTGGCATCCCAGAAACTGGTTCGCTCCCTTTTTCCCGGAGACAGCCGTAAATCTTTCAAGGCCGGGTATAAATCAGCTTGGCTAAGAGAAGACAGATGCGAGGCGCTGCCAACGGGGTGCAAACGGCCGCCCCCCTCCGCGCTCACCCCGACGGGACGGGGCGGCCGTCGTACGACACGGCCGCCTGCAGACCAACAGCCGTCCCCAGCGCCTGGCACGGCTTCAGATGGACGCCTGCGCGCCTGCCAGGGATGGACAGAGGCTTTGCCGACTGGCGGCACGGACACCAGCTTCCAGCACAGACCGTCCCTCCGTGCAAGCGTTGAAATAAAGCCCAGTGCAAATGGAAAAGTCAGATGGATTCCCACGCTGGGAACCTCCTGCGGTATTTAAAGATGGGCCAAATCAGAAAAGGGCTTGTTCTGGGGTCTGGTCCTCCAAACGAGCCGTCATCTGGCTCACTGGGAAACAACTTTGGGTTTCGGTGGGGCTGGGATGTCCCCACCAGAAACATGGGCTCGGGAAGCAAAGCACACGGTGTATCACCAGCTCATTGAGGGACATGAAACAGCCCGAGAGCCTCCTCTTGCCCACCCCTCGTCCCAGGATCACCCTGTCCCGTGAGGACAAGAGCTCACACCACAGGAACACTGACGGCTTTGGCTGAACCAGGAGGAGGGGAATCGAGTGATGGAGTAAGAGCCAGACTGGTCCCATCCTGTGATGGGGACCCAGAATTGGAGCAGCCCTGTGGCTTGGTCCCTTCGGGGGCTGACCGAACCGCTGGCCTGTAGCAAATGCCGCCCCCGCGCTGGCAGATACCGATGCATGACGCCGTCCCACCGCAGATGGGCTCATTCATACCACGTTAATCCATTGCCATTGATGGTTATAGACTGCAGCAGGTCAACGAGTTACTTATAGCTATTAATTTGGACTGACCAACCTATGCACTTCCTTGCACRCAGTGTTTCCCTAGACTCCCCGCAGGAAAACTGAACAAAAAGGGCAGAAAACATGACACGAGCAGACGTGTCTGGGGCATCAATGTCAAAGCCCCGGGTAAGGCTTTTGCCAAGCGCTGTTGAGCTACTCAACACGTGGCACCTAACAGCATCCAATGCTCGCTTGCAACACCCCTGCATCGGCAYGGCCACCCTGACCCAGCTCTTCCCCTCGCAATGGATCCGGTGAGCAGAGTGAACGTGCCGTGGATGCAACACTCATCCAGTGTCCTCACCTGCACCGCAGAAACCCAGCAGAAACCCTCCTGAGATGGAAGAGAAAGCCCCCAACCAGGTTTTGCAAACTCTGGCACTCGCTAGAGCTGTCACCCTTGCCCAACTCAGGCCCCAACCATAAAACAAGCTCCACAATAGTGTTATTTATTTTTTTTAAGTCACAAATTATTTCCAGCAGCAGGAGAGTGGAAGGATGCAGCGTGCTGGACCCTGCTTGCCGGCACCCAGCCAGTCTCATAAATGGTTGGCAGCCAGCAGAGCAGCAAACCCRTTTCTATTGAAATGAGCTTGTTACTACTAATTTTTACTGGCTTCCCGGTTGATTCATAAAGTTTTGTTGGGTTTTTTTGTTCGGTTGGGTTTTTTGCAGATTCCTGAGACGCTTGGGGAAAAACAAGCCCTGGCCTCCCCACGAAGGGCTGCTCCTGCACCCTGGCAGAGGCGTCTACGTCCCCCTCAAAACTACGGCATCTTGTTTTAAGGGCTTCATAAAATCTTATTAGAAAGAGTTCTCTAGTTTTGAATAGGCCAAAATCAAAACCTCATGGATTCAGTTTTACCATTATCAGCCCCGTGGCAGAAACAGCTCGAGACTCCAATGGCAGCTGCAGACACGCATTTTATAAAGACAGTTTGGGTCCGAGACATTAAACTCCCCATTTTCACATCTGCTCCCTCTCTCCACAGCTGGATGCACCAAGTTGTTGCACTAGACAAAACCAACCAGATCTAATCTTGGAGCCTGAGCTTTTTGTAAGTCCCACCAACTATTAGCTGCGAGACTCGGCACACCATTGTCACTGATCTCAACGCCTGCATGGACAAGAGCTCCTCTTTTCGGATGGGCAAGGAGGACAGCCGAAGTGAAACACCCTGCAAACACCAGAAGGGCCACAACAGTTCTAATCCATCAAAAACCCCAACACAGAGACTGTACAACCCAACACACACGCACTTAGCACCGAGACGGGCCCCTGGACAGGAGCTGAGAGCACCATCAGCCAAGTCAAGCCCAGGAGGAAGATGCTACAGGAACAAGCCCAGGCAGTGTCGCCTCCCCCAGCATCATTTATATCTGTGTGATATTTCAAAGTGTCTTTAACACTTTAGTACGGCACTTCCCATATGCTTTGCTTATTGCTTAGACTTAGTGTAAAGACCTTTCCCTACACATTTGTTTCCCTTTTCCAAGCGTTGAACCCTAAGGAAACCTGCAGCACTGACCGCAAGGCAAGGGGCTACTCAGTGTAATTCCACAGTTCCCTTTTTGCAAAAAGTCGGGTTATGCCATGGCTTCTCTGGATCTTAAGAAGAAGAATGGGGAAAAAAAAATACATATAGCTCATTTTCACATACAGCTCACTTCAGGGCTGAAAGAGCAACAGAAGAGTTCAGGGCACGATGACTGTGTGTGCTACAGAGCTCGGGGGAAGATGCAACGGTGCTTGCAAAGGCAGCGCTGGGGACCAGCAACACCAACGTCATTTATTCAGAAGTGAGGGAAAGCAGAGCCAGGGGAGTTCCCAGCCACCACTGTCCGTGTTTGCCTTCCCCGCCACCAGTGCGGGATGGGGCAGGCAGGGATGCTCCRACATCCCACAGCCTTTCCGCGGAGGGAGACAAATCAACCGTCTCATTCTTCCAAGTGGACAAACTTGCATTTTGCCAGCACGGGATCTCACAAACGGACCGTTGTCTGAGCACAGTGCCAGGCGCTCGCCCCCAGAATAGGCCATGCTTTATAACAGCCAGAAGGGGG
>JAYKAV010002919.1:512597-528789 GCA_035582835.1 Phoebastria nigripes
AAAAAAAAAAAAAAAAAAAGGAAATAAAGGAAAGAAAAGCAATGTGCTCTGAACAGCACATCCATCCCTCCGGGACCCTCCGGAGACAGGTGGAATAAATCTAAAGACAACACAGCGTTGTCATCACCCACCAAACAGACGTCCAAGTGCTACACCTCCGTGCAGGTATCTATGGGTTTTTTTTGCAAACCCTTCAGCCAATGCTTTTTTTCTTTATTAAATAGACAACAGTGGTTTGCATCACTATGTGTGAAAGCATAAAGCAGCTGGCATTTTTTTAAAAGTCTTTAACATTCTTTGGCTCCTCAAATGGAAAAATCTTAGCAAATGAGACCTTAATAAATGGAAAGAGCTGAAAAATAGCCTTTCTGCTGGCGCGTTTCACTCCTGCTAATGGAATACGTAGATAAAACCGACACAGTTGTGTCTCAAACCCTTCCGCAGTGCTGCTGCAAGAAATCCTGCCCAGGTATCCCCGGCATGGTCCTCCTTGCATTGAGAGATGCCCCCGCAGTGGGATGAAGCCTCCAACTCCTCCTCTGACCTCTAAAACACAGCCAACATGAGGAAAGAGCCACTAAAGAGCACCGAGGAGGAGGAACATCTCCAAAACCATAAAATCCAAATGCAGGCGGCGGAAGGGGAGGGCAGCAACCAGCACAGCTCTTCAAAGCCCAGGCGGGGAGACGGCCAAGCTGCAGTGGGTCCAGCTGAGCATCGGTGTCCAGCTGGGAGAGCAAATGTGACACGAGGGCACTTGCATGAATTGTCATTTGGGGAGGGAAGGAGGGCTTTGGTCCAGGGTTTGTCCTGGGAACTGCGCTTGGAGCAGGACGGGGAGGGCTGGGGGATGCTGCAGGGCAGGACCACGTGGGCTCCACTGCAAGGGGCCCTTGTACCATCAGGAAAGGCCTCCCAGGAACAGAAAACTGCTGCGAAGAAAAATACAAATTCTCTACTGACCCTTCTCTCTTGCACTGTTGGGAATTTGACTTTTTGGCAGGTTTTGCACATGGGCTTTTATAACCTGAAATGCAAAATGTCGAGTGTGCAGAGAAGCATCGCAGCCCCTCTGTTCTCAGCCAAAGTTTGCATCCCCGTGGAGAGGTAGGAACAGGTTTTATTGTGTGAGGGAATTCAGGTCTGGTCATCAGAGCTAATTCTTAGGCAATTAAAAAAAAAAAAAAAGAAGTATGTATGTTTACTACCAGCTAAACAAGGAGTCCAGATCATGGCCGGACCTCTGCACGGCAGTATCGCAGTATTTTAGGGTGGCTGGCTGGGCTGGCCTGGCTGTGATGGGGTGCTGCTGCTCTGCGGGGGCACCTGAGCACAGCCGGCTGCATCCCGACGCGGGGGCACGATGCACTAGAGCACCACACCGTCACCACTGCGAGACAGCCTTAGACGGCAGCAGCACAAGGCATGGGCATGACGCTGGATGGATGCAGCTCAGCACCCGGCCACAGCTCAGCATCCCTGTGCTGCCACCCAAAACGAGACATGACCCTGAACCCCAATACGAGCTCAATCCCAGTGCCCTGCGCGTGGGCAACGGGGGTGTTGAAACAATCATGCAGCACCGCTGGGGAAGCAAACCGCCGTCACCGGCACGAGCTGCTTGCCTTGAAACGGCTGAAAAAAGGCTGATTAAGAAGATGCTCGGGTGGGAACAGGGTTTTGGTTTTAATTGCATTTATATCCTCTGATGCTGCTGGTATTTTCCCATAACCAAAGCCAGGGATGACGAACCAAAGGGATGCTCAGCTTCTCACCAAAGGAAAAGCACCTCTGGGAAGGGGACAGCAGGGCAAGAACATGCTCCAGCACTTCAATGCTGGAGACCGTTTAATCCCTGCTCCAGCCCCAGGAGCTGCAAAGGCCATTAGAAGTCAGCATTTAGCAATTCTGGAAGAGGTCAGCCAAGACAGGCATTTCCATGTGAAATGTTTTTGTTCTTACAGAAAAAAAAAAAAACCACCAAACAAACAGGAATGCAACAGTTCTCAGCAACCGAAGCCCGGACCCCAGCACTGGGGGTGCGTTGCACAACTTCTCATCCACCTCCCCTCTCCGACCGCTCAGCCCCCATAGCAATGCTTTTTTCCAGGCTAACCACCCAGTTTCAGGGGGAATCAACCAAGGGAAAGGCGTAAAACAGGAGGGAGAGCGAGTACAGCCTGCTGCTGGGACAAGCACCATCCAAATCTGATGCCCCRTGAGCAAGGTGGAACCTCGACGAGCCGACGTCCCTCCTCATCCTCGATCCCCGCTGCACTGGCTTTGCTTTGCACYGCTGAATTACTCGATTCCTGTGTAGGACAGGGAGGCAGCACGCTCCTCTCCTCCCTCCCGGAGCCTACGGCACGGCAGGACACACGGCAGCGCTCGGCAGAGCTGGGAATCACAGCAGCAGCGTGCCTAATCCCCTCCGATCCCAAGCACTTTGGAAGGACAAAGAGCCGAGTCTCCTTTGCCAGTAAATTGAACCTGCGGTTCCAGGGGCTCGAGGCACTTCAAAGCCTGCAGCAGCCCGGCCAGCAGCAGTAAAGGGATGTACTTTTCGGCTGTCGAGCAGCAAAGTAAAATCCACACAAATAAGCAGTGTTCCAGAAAACCAGGTTTAACCATCAGCAGCTCCGAAGGACGGGTGATGTTTTTCCTGAAGGGGTTGGTTTTTTTTTTCCTTCCCCCTCCTTTCCAGTTTGTCTTTGGGTATTTTTTTTAATTTCTTACTAAAACACGTCTCAAGCTCCCACACCACACAGCCCTTTCGGGTCTGAGCATCCTCCAGAGGTAAAATGCTGAGTTAGGTATTGGAGTCCAGGAAAGGAGGTGCCTTTGATGAATAGCAAATCTACAGACTTCAATCGTTTCGGTGAGCGCCACAGATTTAATAAGTTATTTCCGTGGAAAACCTTAGTAACTCAGTTATGAATCAAGCCTATAAACACCTCTCACTCATCAAAGTGCCACAAAAAAAAAAATCTATTACTGTAACTGTGAATACAAGCCTCTCTCTACAGGTCCCTGTAAGAAGCCAAAATTCCTCCTTCAAAACATTCACCATTTTCAAAGGTCATAAATACACTATGTCCAGTATTCAGCAAATCCGTTTAAAAAGCAAAACACAGGCATAGAGAAAAAGTAAAGTTCAAACAAAGACGTACCATCAGATATGCACTGTTTAAAAGACACAACCGGCGTTACATCAAAAGAACTTTTACTACCTAGAAAGCCATATCCAACTCCTAATAGGGTGCAAGAATGTAATGTTTTGGCTACAAAGATTAAACTAATTTACTTTTAAGTAACTTGCTTACTTCCTGATGTTTCTTTTTTTAAGTGTGATGCTTAGGTGCTTGGAGAAGTGAAGGATGTGATTATTCTGTGATTCAAGGCCAAACATCATAACTACTCAATGAACCACAGACAAAAACATATTTTATCTGGGTGTTGTACTTACTCCAAGAACTTCTAGGCTGAAAACATCCCGGCTAGCTGCGAAAAGCCATCCCAGTTCCAGGTAAAGGGAGGGAGAGAAAGGGCAACTCTCTCTCCTTCTCTGCAGAAATGTACTGAGAAATTCAGTGTATTGCCTGCAACGAAATGGTGCTCCCCAAATACCGCCCGTGGTACATTCATTTTAGGGCATCCTGCCTGGCTCCAACGCGGCAAATTTGCCTTTAGAGCCGGGGAGCTGTGTGTACACGCACAAATGCAGAGGTATCATCTGCAAAGCAGCTTTAATCCCCGCATTAGGCACGGGGCCAAATATTGATAAGACCAACCTTCTTCCACCCCTTGTGCAACAGGCAGTCTGTGTTACTCCAGACAAATGATCCTAAGGTTCTGGCAGCCAGTTTTGCTTTTTCTTCTCCTTCTTCTGGACTAGGGACAGCTTTGATTGTCCACATTTTTCTAAGTGCTGTCTGTGTTGGAGGGTTAAAGCAGTAGTATCAGCCATCATAATAATCAAAGAGGAAAGATGTTCTTGCACATGAACCAATGGATGGCAACGGGGGAGATTTGGGCTCGATTCACGGCTCTGCTCCAGCCACCCCATCTACCCTGGGAAAATCACTGACTCCCTGGCTCCTCGCAGGGAAGAACAGAGTCCGCCACTATTTCATCAGTTCAGATGAAGAACATCACCAGAGCTGTCTCAACTAAAGACGCTCGTGGGGCAGGCAGGTCCTTGGGACACAGCAGCCCCGGTCGAATGCAGGATGCTATGGGAGCTCCCTCCCGTCCTCCCCGCTCGGCACCATTAATGCACTGGAGAACGGCGTTGCTCTTGCAAAGCATTTGTACAGCTACTAAAAGAGGGACATTTCTCCATCTCCCAGTCCAGAAGATACCTTCCCTCCTGGAAGACAGTATTTTTGTAGGCTGGTGATGACGCTCTCTTGCTGTGCGGGATGCAAAGCCTCAGAACAACCTTTATTTCCCTCCTCAGGAGACCTTCAGCACAAACCATCTCTTTTCCCATCTCCAGCAAATCCCCCAGTGGTCCCTCACCCTTCATGAAATTAATTTCCCCTCCCCACGTTACTAACCTGGCTCAGCTCCGAATTAATTTCAAGACCAAAAGGCTTGTATTGCAAGCCCATAACCCATAGGATATTTTTATGAACAGGTGTCGCTTGCTTTAGAAACCCTTCTACAGCTGCACGGCCACTGCCGAAATTTCATCCTCTCTCCAGAGACCTGCGCTCTGCACGGATGGGGTCACCGGCACCTCTCCTGCTTCTCCAGACGGGACATTGGGTACAGGTGGCAACATGAAGGTGTAGCGTCACCCAAGCGTGGTCATCCACAAGCTCTACAAGGGCAAGCAGACCTCAATGCTACAGCTGTTGGGTTTGGTGGCCCAACACGAGTTGCCGTGCAGGGTTTTAATGGAGAAACAACTGTGCACAGGGAATATCTTCCCCAGCCTTGATCTAAGGTGCTTTCTCTTCAATTGGTAAGTAAGGGTGTATTTGCTCAGTCTCAATGCTCTGGACGACATCTCCAGCTGCGTATTAACAACCCAAGTGGAGCACTCCCTGCTGGGTTACATTGCTCGTGGACGAAGCACCGCCATTAACAGGCTTTGGACACAATGAGGAGCCCACCCAGCTGCGGAATCAATGATCACTTCCCTTTCCCTTCTGCTCCAAAGAAAAACACGTTGGAACTCCAGGAGCTGCCACCTGAGCCACCCACTGTGGCAAGCACAAACGTAATGCAAAAAAACCCGCAGCCCTCCTGTAAATCTACAGGCTCCGGTGGATTTATCATCAACCCAGAAAGACATTTTTTGTAGAATAAAACAGCACACCTGCATCTCTCTGAAAGGGACAGGTGCTGAAAGCCCAGGGATGCCGTCTCTGAGAGCTTCCCACCTTCCCTTTCAGGAATTAATTCCATGATTCACCCTGTAGTTTGCAAAGCTGCCTTTGATGTCAACCCCAGGCAGGGCCAGAAGCTGCACATGAACAAATCCAAAGCAAAGGCAGGTTATTGTTCTGAAGTTCTCCCAACCATCGGGAAGGATGCTGCTGCGTGGTCACGTTCTCCGATGGGGATCCCAACATTCACGGCCATCCACGGCCACGGGGGGAAAACCTTCACACTGAGCAAAGGATTCCTCTCTGAAGCACATTGGAAAATAGATGCACTTTATTTCCCGTTGGCAAACTAAAACTATGGAGGAAAAATGTTTAATATAAAAACATCTGACAAAGCACCTCCAGGATGTAGTTTTTTGCATCAAAGAAGTAGCTCTTGGCAACAGGCTCACTCCTCCGACAAGAAAAGTTTTTAGCCAAACCCTGATTGTTATAGACTGCGCAGGGTAAGACACGCCAGCGAACTTAAAGTTAAATATGAAAGCAAAAGGAAACCAAAACCATTACTGGCCCAAATAAACATCTGTCTGTGATTAAACTGGATGCACAGATATGCTCTGCTCTTTTTTTTTTTTTTTTAAATGGATTTACGTTTCTGCAATAGGACGGGGGGAAGAAAGGACGAAAATGCTCCGCGGTGCTGCTGGGTCTGAGCCACCCTGCAGCCCCCAGCCCACGGCGCTGCCACCCCGAGCCAGCACCCGCACCCAGGGCTGCGGTGGGAGCCCGGCACCGACACACGCCGAAGCCAGAGGCGATCATCAGAAAGTTGCAAACCCAACATTTCACCCCCAGAAGAAATTGCCACCCTATAAATGAGAAAAATATCTTTTTTTTTTTTTTCTTTTTTTCTCCTATTAACAGGTAATTTCACAATCTCTCCCCCAATCTGGAAAGGGCAATGTTTGCCCAGTTTCCACACAAATCCGCCTTACATATTTATAGGCTTTTTTTTTTTTTCCTACTCCTAACACACAGGATCTTCATAAATTTCCTTGTTAGCATAAATCCTTGCAGTCTGTTATTTCTGGGGGGAGAGGAAGAGAGACGTTCACTTTCTCCATTCAGTGGGTTTTAAAATATGCTTCCTTAAGTTCATCCTAAATATTGCTGGAAGCAGAAAAAACCCTCCGGCTCTGGCTGTGGAGCTGTGGCGTTGCTTCAGCGGGGCCGAGTCATCAGCCGGGGTGGACGGGCACGCTCCCGCCTTCCTCCTCCCTTCGGGGGTACGGAGACCCTGCTCCCCAAATCCGACACCCCCGGTCCCACCACCACCCTGCAAGCAACTTCTCCACCTTCCCAGGCCTTGGAAAAAAACCCCGTAACAATTTAAATAAGCTCCAGCCCATTCAGTCTCTCTTTGTTTCTCCTCTCTCTGTTAATTCACATTTATCCTCCACCAACTTTGGAGGGGATAACACAGAGTAAGTCACTGGGCAGAGCTCATCTCTAGGTGTAGCCCGTCATCTTCTAGGCTTTGGCAGAGCTGCTCGGAGCAGACTCACGTGTGCGCTTCCACTTTCGGGTACGGCTCCCCACCGCTCCGCAGCGCAGAGAGGAATTAATCACTCCTCCAACAAACCACCAACTCACAATTTCTTCTTTCGGATGCACATTCCCAGCTACAAATGGGTTCACCAGAGCTGAAACTCTTGAAGAGTTTTCGCACACGGGAAGTGAATTGATGTCAAAGTCTAAAAAAAAAATCAGTAATTTTGGAAAAATCTAAAGCAGCATCTTCCCTGGCTTCTTGCTGCTGGTGCAACCCCTCTCGCCCATCCCTGCTGTCCCCACTCTCCTCCCATTCCCAGCTCTCACTTCTCCCCCCAGCAGCACTTATTTCTCCTCTTCTCTCTGCCCAGGTGCATCACCCAGCGCCAAGCCGCTCTCATTTCTCCTATCTGAATCCGCCCAGTGCTGAGCATCCCCTAACTCCGGGCACCAGCTCAGCCGGTCCGCGGCAGGAGGCCCGGGTGCAGGATGCGCTCCCCCGGCTCGCTGCAGAACTAAAGGGAGGCGGGTTGGACACAGACACCCACGCTCGGCAAGGAGCCCTTTCCCTCTGGAAAACTCTGCCACACACAGGGCTGAGCCTCGCGGGCAACATCGGTTCACAAAGGCATTTCCATACGAACAATGAAACTTTCCGCGCAAACACTGGTATGACTCCCGATTAAGCGAGGAGTAACGAGCAGGCATGTAGGGACACATGAGACAGGCTCTAGTGATGAGTGGCTCATTTTGAGGAAAAATAGCTATCATAAGAGCTTGGCACAGACTGCTGCAGGCATAGTCTCTGTTAAGTATCTTCAGTGGAGACATCCAGCCGGTGCGGGACTTCTGCACGGTGGCCAGGGACTTTGCTGCGAGGCAGCAGTGAGCTGCACCCATCACCACCTGTCTGCTCCTACAGCTAATTACTCATCCTTATTTATTATTGCTCCAAAGAAAACCGATGCCCCAACACTTCTGCACTCTCTAAAGGATGGACAAGCTGCTCCAGACCCGCAGCAGCCATGACCGATGGTCCAGTCAGCATGGAGCCCTTCGGGAGGCTCCCAAGCAGCAACACCACCATTTGCCCTCCCTACCTGTGCTCAACCCTTCCCCTCCCGCATGGTCCTTAGGACTTCCAGAATTTCATGTCACCACTAACGACGGCTCTGGTCGCTACTCGTAGGAATTCATGGGGCTTTTTCAGCCAGAAAGACGGACTGACGCAGCGTGCTGTGCAAAGGGAGCGCTGAGGAGTGGGGCTATTTCATGGTCTTTAAGAGAGGGTCCTTCACAGGGACGGTGAGGGATAGCCCTGTGGGATTTAGGGGAAGGCAGGGAATCCCAAAGCCCGTGGCCTACAACATCTGCTCCAGCAYGTCCCCACCGTACTGAACCAGTTCCCGCAGCAGCAGCGCAGCCCTCTACAAGCCTGGCAAGTCTAACGGGTACAGCAGCTTCTTGGCATGTGGTAGAGGAGCCAAGTCTGAGGGGAAGGGAGGGAAAAAAAAAAAAAAAACAATTTACTACAAATGTTCCATCAATTATGAGTCACGGGGCTGAGCTTTTGTTTCTGCCTTGCTGGATTTTGCCCTTTCCCTGGTATTTCCCCAGCTCCGGCTGCGGGAGCCGCGCGGACGCCGACACCAGCCAAGGCTCTGCCAGCACCCGGGGGACGGGCACAGCCCTGGCCAGGGGAACCACCTGGGCTCAAAATACAACTCCCAAAACAGCAGGTTTTCTTCATTTCTGCTCCCCAGGCGTACATGGCTGCAGAAATAAATCTAATGAGGGAAAGATGGAGCCCCTCTTCATACTCCCGCAAGCCTGAATGTCACACTGCTTGAGCTCAGAAGATGGAAACTTCGGGATCAAACACCTCCAAGTGCCTTTTCCCACCAACCCAGATCTCCCCAAGCCATTGTACCTCACTGAGAAATCAGGAGCATCCCCAATCCGAGGGAAATGCTGTGGCTGGACACTGATCCTTGGACAGACAGCTTCATTTCATGACCCAAACGCTTGGAACCTCAGATGAAGAGGACTCTGGGGTATTATCCATCGATCCCGTTCATGACACAGAAGGTCACACCCGCACAACTATTCACAACTTGTGCTTCCAGCGAGCATTGACTGTTACTCCGAATTTTATAGTGAGCCTGCTAGTTCATTGAAGACTTTTTCCTATTTTTAAGAGCAGTATTATAGCCATGAAAAGGTCTACTTCAAAAAGAGGGTTTGGGTTTTTTTTTAAATTTATACATATGATAGAGGTGATCTTTTGACTTCATGCTAAAACTTCCTGTTTAGAAGTTCATCAAGTAAACGAGTAACAGTGGAAGAATGGTTCTCTTTGTTATCCAAAATTGAATTTTGTGGTTTTAGTAGGAAAAGCCTTTTTGATGATCAAAGATGAAGCAATAAATAGTAGTGGCTTGATGCTAGATCCAAAATGTACTTATTTTTGGAACGGGAGTTAAACGCACATTGAGCTCCTTTGGTACACGCAAGAAAAGGCAGGGAAGACCACGTGCTTTGTGTATCATTTACACAGCCCTACATTTCAAGCAGACCTATTAAATAAGTTGAAATGGAGAATAAACAAACTGAAATATGGCAGATAGACTAGAGTCTAAGTGGTTTTTTTTCCCTTTTACTTCCCCGTGATGACAAGTATGGGTTAACTTCAGTGAAGCTCTTATCCTCTTTCAGCAATCATGAGCACTGGGGAAAAATAAATCACACAGCCCCAGACTCTTATTAAAAGTTACACCATTGGAAACTACACAGGGGGAGAGGAGGTATCCGATTTCAGTACAATCTCGGTCACATGTTATCATTATATTGTTCAAGCAAAAGTTAAAATCTCTCTTCTATTCCAGAAAATCCACCAGATGTCCCATAAAGGACTCAGCTGTGAGAGAAGCTAAACCATTTCATCCTTAGGAACCCCGGTTTTCAAACTCGGCTGCTATAATTAATGGCAATTATCAAGTTACAATAAAAGCCATGGGCATGGGGAGCTTTACAGACGCGTATCCAGCCTGAGGAATGTTTGTTAGGAATTGCAAACACATATTTATTATAGCACAACCCTGAACGATCCAACTCCTGGCTATCAATTGTTCCCCTGCTATGGACACTTGGCAGCACAACAAAAGCAAGGCGGCCGGCACGCTGGATTCGGCACGCGGCAGCACCGCGGCAAAACCRACCGCGGCAGGAGAACCTTAAAGGAGAAGGAGAAGGGAAAATCCCTGCAGGGAAACGCGCCACCACGCCATGACACTGCGGTGCCGTGCCGTTTAAATGCTCTTTAAATTGCTGCGGAGTTGGGATGGGCTTAAACATCCCAAGGAAGTCGCAGGTCTCACCAAACTGGCCGTAAACTCTTGCAGGCGGAGAACGCGAAGAGAAAAGCCGCAGCTAACGGACCAGTACCCCGAGGGTCCCCTCCACTACCATCGACTTACAGCATCCCCCAGAGAGAGCAGCAAAYCCTGTCCCCACGCTCAGCAATCCGGCAATTCGGCACCAAGGTGCCCAAGTCCTACCCCACTGCAAAGCCCACCTCAACCGCTGAAGGAGGTACATGGGGCTTCACCGGGAAAGGTTTGCCTATCTTCATCTTAGCTCTCAGACCATAAACCGGGTCATTTCTTATATAGAAATTAAACCTGGTCCTATAGACAGGTCGCTCCTGTCCCCCGTGCAGTCAGCATGGATGGGACACCAGAGGGGAAGGACGTGAAACGATCACTGTGGCCAGAGCCCAACGCCAAGCAAATGAAAACCCCAACTCTCTACCTGCTTGCAGGTAAAACCACCCCAGGCCTTACAGAGCAGCATTAAATGAATGAAAGGTTGCAGGGGTGGGGCAGAGCAAAAACCAGGACCTAATTAAGCAAAACTTTGTTCAGGAGCTTCAATGGCATCGTAGCTGGGAGCTCTGCTCATGAAAGCAGGGTTTGCAGTGTAGGACCAGGACCCAACAGGTAATGCAAGCTGGACGTACTCGGCAAGAACCACCGCAAAGCAGCATCTTTTGAAATGGCCATGAAAATGGTGACGGCGTACAGCCCAGCCCCACGCCAACCCACGACCCCGGGGCTCAAGCAAGGTCTATGCGGCTTCCACGGGGGACACGCACGGCCCCGTGGCCACCTCCCAAACGTCCCCACTTGTCCCAGCGTGCTCATCGGACAAACAGCATCTTAYAGCAACCCGCGGAGTGCAGACGTTTCTGAACCATCAACTCAAATAGCTGCTCTTTTTTTCCTTCTTTTCACACCGAGAATATAAACCAACAGCAGCACCACAACTCCCGGTCTCCTGCTGTCCTGCCCCAGCCGCAAGCTCCCCGGCGCAGCCCACGCGTGCGGGAAGGCGCAAACATCTGCCAACCTGAGAAGTCTCCGGGCGTGACGTTGGGCGAGTTTGTAGCCTCTGTTTCAGTGTAAGACAACGTGGAATCTGATAGATCTGGGGGGGAGGGGGGGGGGAGAAAAAAAAAAGAAGCATTTTTAGTCCTCCTGCGTCTGCAAGCGCTACGTGAGCACCCGTGGCTCTTTTGCTTCCCGTCACCAGTCCACCTCTCCCCACGAGAAACTCTCCACCGGGCCAGCAAGCAGCGATTAACTTTGTACCTCTACCATGCAAATGCAAAGTTTGAATTGCTTCGACCACAAAAATAACTGCAGTTAAGTTGATCAAACAAGTAGGAACTTGGTGCTTACTGGATTAAGTTACATTAAGCCTCTAAACAATTCATAGTTACTATACTTAATTATCACCATTAAAATTCTTGAAGCTGTTTATTCTTGCTTCCTTCCTTCCTTCCTCTTTGCTGAAGCGAAGGAAACTTTGTTTTAACAAGTTAAGAGTCTTTGTTATTCTCTCTTGCTTACACCCCTCTAATTAAGTGCTCAACTGTTTGCTCACAGATTAACTATTATTTTTCCAATCAAACAAGCCAGTGAAGCAAATTTCAATTCCTGGCTGTTGTTTTAATAAAGTCACGTGTCACTCACTATCATCTCTCCCTGCAGCACAAGCAGTTTCTAAAGGGAATTAACGTGGAAGGGGGAGCGTGGGGAGGGACAACTCCTTTTTTTTTTCTCCATACCCAACAAAAAAAACTCCAAAAAACACCCCAAAATGAAAAAAACCATGACCAGCAAATTTTGCTTTGCAGGACGCTCCGGTCACTGCCCCATGTCACAGACCGGCTGCAGGGATGAAGAAGCCGGTCCCTCCGACAGGCGTGCACGCACCGGGTGCGCGAGCGGCTGCGTCGCAGGCAGCTCCCAGGCCTGGCAGGGCAGGGACTCACCTTTGGCATGGGGCAGCTCCCGCCTTCCCTCGGGGCTGGGTGGGACAGGCACGCTCTCCCGCTCCTATCGCCCTGGCAAACCCCGCCTGTCTCCCTCGCCACCTCCCTGTCCCTGCCCGATGGGGAGCAAAAGCAGCTCGCCTCGGTCATTACCCCCTCTGTAAATCAGAGCCACTGATTACGGGACGAAGGCAGAAATCCCACGCTCCCGATGCAGCCACCATTGCACCAATTCCGGCAAGAAACCCAAGAGGGACGTGGGATTCCTCCCTTCCCTCCCGTGTCTTTGCTTCCCATTTACTTGAGCAAGAAGCGGACACTGAGAAAGGACGGTCAGGATGCAGCCACGCCAATTCAAAACATCTCCAAGCCAACRTGCACCACGCAGGACCAGGCTCCAAGGCTGCATTGCGCCAGGCTCTCCAGCAGCCTTCGCTTCATGCCCAGCCTACCCACCCAGGCTGCTTTCACTAGCTTTTTTTAAAAAGCTTCTATAATTCATCAGGAAAAGTGAAAAGCCATTCAGAAATTATACAGTGCCGAGTTTCAAAGAGTTTACGTCTCATTTTAATAAGGAGAGGAAGGGTAATAGCCGGTTCCTCCATGGCGCTGCGCAGCCAGGGCTTTATGGAAATGGCACCCAGGAGCTCCGACTGCCCCTCCGCTCCGTCATCCCGCAGATTACACACGCAGACAAAACATGGCGTCTGGTAACCTTTCATTACGCCTTCATTAAAAATAGCGCTTCATATTATTTTGGAAAATATGCATGTGTCTACACGGTAATTTGGTATGATAAACTGACATCCATTTACTTCTTAAAACCCGTCAGCTGATGCTTGCTCAGAAATAACGAGCAGCCATAAAATCCCGACTTGTTGGCTTTTGCCTGACGTGCCACGTAGGGATGTCTTATAACCAACACCAGGACTGCACCATGAAAGAGCTGCTGGGAGATCAAAAGAGAGAAAACACGTACCCAGTGGCTTTTGCTCATCATTAGGAGACAGCCGAGAGTAGGGAGGTGGTGGAGACTCTGGAAAAAACCAAAACTTTATGTTAGTGCTGTGTTCGGTTTATCAATGAAACCCTCGCGCTTTCTCTTTCAGGCTAGCAACTTCTCCAAGGTTACAAACACCCAATGCAAGAAAACCCACTTGGAAGCACCTCGAGACCAAGAGTTTTCCAAATCTTTGAAGAACAGGGGTTCCACCTTGACCTTTCAAACTGAAAATGCTGCAGTTCTCCCCTACACCCCCACCCCGCATCCCTGCCTGGGCACCCACAACCTGAAGCACACAAAATGGCACGTTGCTCCCAAAGAACGATGCTTTCATCATCTGCGTCGGGAGACAACCCTCCAACCATGGCTCAAACACAGATGGACTTAAGAAGAGCTCCCCAAACTCATTACAAGGACTGAAAAAGGGTGTTGGGTGATGAAAAAAGACACTCCTCTCTTGGCACATGAAGCCTGACACCAGAGGCCAGTCTGCCTTCAGCCAACAAGCCACCAAAGTAACTTTGGTCTGTCCCAACAAACCCCTTGGCACACGAGCGGCTCAGCAGCAGAGGCCTCCCGTGATCCCGCTCAGCTTCTCCTGCCCCGCTCACCCCGACCTCCATTCAGCAAAGCTCCCAGGCACACGCTCGGCTTTAAGCAGCAGCACACCAGCAGTCACGCGCTTAAAGTTAAGCAAGTCCTTAGAGGTGCTTTGCTGAATCAGGTCATCTAGCTGGCTCTTGCTGTCCTTGTAAGAGTCAAGACCATGCGAAAGGCTGATGAAGGTCCTCCATCAGCTTCCTGCACTGAGGGTTTTTTTTCTCCCTTCTGAATTATGGCAGTGACGTGTTTCTTGAATTACAGCTTGCTAAAATTGAGGAGTGTGCAGCCGGCTGGGCTGTATCATGGCACTGGCATTGAGCAGACACCGACTTCAGTGAGAAATTGTACTGAAAAGTCAGTGGCATCCCATTGACCTCAGACTACTGAAACACGGGTGCGCTCCTCAGTTCCCACATGGATGCGAAAGCAAGGCACTCAGCTCAACAACTGCAGCTCAGCTTGGGTTAGCTCATCAAGAACAACCTCAGCATCCCYCGTGTGACGGCTCTGGGATGGCCTGTGGTCATTTATCGCTTCTAAGAAAAGGTTCCTCATCTCCCCTAACCAAGCAAGCCTCCCAGCAGCAAGATGCTCTTCTCACAGGGTCTCATAATAAAAAATAATGGTGCCAATGTCCCAATCTGGATGTAACGGCCCAACCTGCGCCGCGCACAGTGGGCTGGCCCCACGCTAGAGCCAGACCTGCTGCCACAGGGGATTTCTTCAAAGCACCGATGCGTCTTCACGCCTCTCAGCTACGTCACCCCACGGTAAACCGGGTGACAAACGCGAACACGGATGGTCTCTGCAGGGAGCCATGCAAACACTTGTGGAAAAGGGCATCAAGGCCTTTCCCGGGCTCCTGCCACCGTCCCCAGCACCCGGACGGCGCGGGTGGGGCCCTGGCACAGTCACCCACTATCAAAATGATAAGGAGCCACTCGATAAAAGCTCTGCTCTCTACTACTCCCTGCACAGGGCTTGCAGCCGTGCACCGCTGGGAAAACAACTACCGCTGCAGGAAAGGGACTGGGAAACTTTGCCCGTTTCTAAAATAAACGCGCAGTTCCTACAAATGCACATCTACTCCAACTGAAGCAAAAAATCTGCTTCCAGCCTCTAGCGATCTTCGGGGGAAGCACGCCCAGCACAGAAGTTTCTTTCAAAGAAGCGATGCAAAGCGAGGCAGGATTCCGGATTGCAAAATAAATTATAAAAAAAAAGAAAAAAAAAAATCAAAGCTCTTGCCAAGAAAGGGACCGTCAGGAGGAGGTCGGTGTCCTCCAGGATCCCTCTGTCCGCCATAAAAAAAAAAAAAAAAAAAAAAAAAACTTCTACTCACCCGAAGCTTCCAGTTGTGTCAAAGCAGGTGGTACATTTCACAAAAAAAAAAAAAAAAAAAAAAAAAAAATCAGAAAAGCCCGAGAAATGCATGAGCTCCAGCTCCCCCCGCTTCCACGCGGGTTCGGCGTTCCCTCGTGGCCAGGGCATCCCCCGCAGCCCCCTCCCGGCCGCGGCCCCGGTGCGCCCGGCGGGGCCCTGCGGCTTTAAGCCGGCGGCGGTAATTGCCCGGCTCCCCGGCCGCTCCGATAAACAGCGAGCCAGGCTGGCGCCAGCAGTATGCAAACTGCATATTATCGCCCCTCCTGCACCTAAATAGCAGGGGGACCTCCGCGGGAAGGGGGGAAAAAAAAATAAAAAGAAAGGGCTTTTTAAGCACAACTGGGAACCGCTCTCGGCTGGGGGGGGTGGGGATGCCAGCCCGGGGGACCCCGGGCCAGGCGCATCCCGGTCGGGCATCCCCGCCGTTGCGCGGGGCCGGGCTGCCCACGAGGGTTCAAATAACCCGCGGAAGGGGCCAGAAGCCCCAAATCGGGGGTGGTGGGGAAGGACCCCGACCCCCGACCCCCCCCCCCCCCCGCTCCTCACCTGGCCCACAGAGGCGGCTGAAGTGGTAGGGGTTGCAGCAGACGGTGGGTCCGTCGGCCACGCCGAAGCTCTGGCACTCGCAGAGGGGCTTCAGCTCGGCGGGGTGCTGCAGGTCGGGCCAGCGGAAGAGTTTGCCCAGGAGCAGGTGGGGGGGCGCCGCCTGACCCCCCAGGCGCACCTCGGTGCGGGCCACCAGCACGCAGCCGCTGGGCATGCCCCCGCGGGACTCCACCGCCTCCAGCAGGCTGTCCAGCGAGCGCTCCTTCAGCCGCTTCAGCAGCGAGTAGGTGACGGCCTTCAGCTCCTGCTCCAGCAGCAGCAGCCGCGACCGCGCCTCCCGGCCCCGCCGCTCCGGGGAGCCGCCGTCGGTCGCGCCGTCGGGGCTGGGGGGGGCGACGACGACGGCGGCGGCGGCGGCGGTGGAGCCGGGGACGG
>JAYKAV010002919.1:530811-662130 GCA_035582835.1 Phoebastria nigripes
CAAAAAAAAAAAAAAAACCCAAACCCCTAAAATGGCGATTCTTGTCGCTGACCCCGCAGCGGGGCTTCAGGCGGCCCCACTCCCCCGCGTGGAGGTTCCACGGGCACATCAGCCATTGACCGTGGCAGGGACATCGCTGCGGAAGAAGCGGCTCCTGCAGCCGGCCCCGCTGCCCGCGGGGGGCTCCGCTCGCCCGCACCGCGGGCCGGCGAGGGGACTGTCCCCGCGCCCGTGGACAGCGGCTTGGTGTGAATCCGTGGGAACCTGCTGCTGAGAACAGAAAGCGAAGGAGCTTTGTCTGGAGGATCGGCCTGAGAACCCACTGGGGAACTTTACTAATAAGTAAAAATAAATCTGGGCAATTTATTTCCCAGCAATTGACCAGCTAGGAAAAAATAAAAACCAACCCCAAAACAAAACAAAACCAACAGATTGTAGGCAACCTGAACGCTCAAGTTCTTCTCTTGGCATCTTTGGGTAGCTCTTGCCATAACTGAAGGCTGACGTCCGCATTTCCCCAAACCTGCGCTAATACACCTAAGAACATGACTTAAATACACTCGGTTAAGTTAGTACCATTTTTTTACGGCAAACTTGATTTTGCATGYGGCAGCTTAACGTAAGGGATTCCAAAATACTCCATTTAAGATCAATACGTGTGTGCCGCTGAGGTTTGCACCAACATAGTTATAACACGTAAACAGGTCTTTTGACTTTGGGGTTACTTCTGCCCCTACTGGCCTGTAGGACCAGGGGCAAAGCCCCTCTTCCCCTGCCCTTTTTGGGTGGGTTTTAGGAAATACGCGGTTTGCCTTGTTAAAAATGCAATGTAAAAAATCATATAAATCCTGTAAGGGACCTGCTGCCTCTGCCATCGGGTTTCCTAATGGCTACGGATGGGGGGGTTGATGGTCCGATCGGCTCCCTCCCTATGCAGAAACCAAACTGGGAGTAAAAACAGATGATGTTATTTGGGTACTGACTCACTTCGCGTGGAAATAACCTCCCGGGGTGGCCACGCTAAAACCCAGTGCTCTCACCGACCTGCAGAGCAGCGACATTTTACACCTATAGCACGGTTTAGAGCTGTTTGCAAAATTCAGCCGACATCCCACTGGGGTAGGAAAATGCTATTGGCCTTTTTTCACGTTAGGGAATAAAGACAAGTTAAAAGGCACAGAAGGGCTGCAAGAAAGATTCAGCTTCAGACGTGGAAGCAGAAATCGGGATTTCCTGGATCTCGGACCCAGGCAGGATCCCTGCCCATCCCCAGGCTGCTCCAGAGAGGTTCCATCGCTTTTTTAAAATCTACATCGGTCGACCTGTCCTGCATGACCCCAAGATTTACCTCCCTAAATGCAGCTGATGCTTTTCTTTCCAATATCATATTTACAAACTGACATCCAAATTATAATATGTCACAAATGTGCAATTACCAACATTTAAATATATATAAATCTTAAATATAGCACTGTTTAAACTAAGGATAGGTTATTATTTCAGCAAGCAACATATTACTGCTTATCCAACACTATATAATCATGGTGCGTGCAATAGGGCACGAAGAACAATGGAGCTTTCACGGGACCCGGGGCGGCCGACCATCTCTGCGGGCACAGGTATGTGATGGAGAAGTCCTGATTTCACCCAGAGTGCCATCCATTTCAGCTCTCGCAACAACAGTACATTGTTCCGTGCTCTAACGTGGGCAAGAAAAACAGAGCACTCAATTGTACTTGTCGTAATGCACATATAATTTATAGTAATGTTGGTTATTAAAGGATTTCTAGTAATTAACAGCAATGTGCTCTTTCACTGCCTTTTTTTCCCCCCTCTTTTTTTTTTTTTTGCCTGTCATAATAACAAACATTCCTGGGAGATGCTCTGGAACACATCCTATAGGTCTTGGCACAAAAGCTGGAGAGAAGCTTTTGAAAGCCTGCCAACCTTATCTGACATGGATCTCCCAGGTACTATATAAAGCCAAATCCTCTTGGGCCCAGGAGGACCGTGGGTGGCCGGGAGGGCACCGGCACCAACCTCTTCCCAAAGCCAAACTGCAGCCGGGATGGGGGGAGAGGGGCCAGCGCTGCCATTGCGTCCATGCCAGCACGGTCAAAGGCATCTGCAGAGCCCAAACCTGCAGGCACGGACGGCTGTGCTCCGGGTTTTCAGTAAGGAAAAATAATCTCCTAATTTTCTGCTTTTTTTTCTCTCTAGTATTTCATACGTTTCCAGTCAAAGAGAAGGATGCAGAGGTTAAAACACAAAATGAATAATTGCCATTTAAATAGTGTTTTAACAGCTCAATTTGTAGATTATTTTAATGCCTTGAAAATGGGGTTGAGACGGGGACCCCGTTGACTGGATGCCGAGGGGCAGTGAAGGCTGGGGGACATGCCGCACCCCCATTTCACCGCCCGGGAACAGGGGCACAGAGCGTATGAGCCCAGCCAGAGAAACCACGACAAAACTGCTGCGCCAGAGCGAGGGGCTCTGCCAAAAACTAAAATGCCTCATAAAATCAGGCTGGTTTTGCTGGAAGCTGATTTTGAAAGGAACCAGAGAAAAAAAGTTTTGACAACATCAGAATGTCCCGTTTCCTTTGTTTTAATGACATTGCCGTGATTTTCCAGTTCAAACCGACTTTTCATTTTACTCTTGCAAATGTTATATTCTGTGTGGTAACACACTGTGATAGGACTTTGGACTGTCTTCAAAATGGAAAAAGCTAAAATCAGAACAAGGCACTTTGATAAATCCAAAGTTAAAAAAAAAAAAATGTTTGAAGAATTTTCCTTTATGGAGAATTTCACAACCGCTGGGCTCCATGCTCCCAAACCTCGGCATCTTGAAACCCTTCGTGCAGAGGATGTGATCTCACCCCGCCACCTCGGCGCGTGCCCCCGTCCCGGGCGGGCTGCAGCCACGGCGAAGCCCATCCCAGCTCCTCCGGCCTCGAGTTGTGGCTGCCCTTTGCCACCGCTCCTGGGACATACGCGAGGGCACGCGTCAGGGGAACATCACCGTACGCTGAGTTAAGACCTGGGATGTGCTACCTTCACGTGTTTTCCAGTCGGCAATAAATGCAGTTTGCAGATGGCTCCGAGATAGCCTGAGGTCAGTGGTTTGCACAGACTGCTCTGAATTCTGTACGCGCAAAAACGGGGCTTAACTTGAGCGCGGTGGATTCGCCTGCGGGAAGCACAGCTCACCTCCCACCGACCTCGCGCCCCAAAAGTGGGTTTGCACGTCCCACTGCAGCAGGGCTTGCACACAGAGCCTGCATGCACACGGCAGCATCGCACCCAGACCCCGACCCGCTCGAGGCAACCCCCATGCGTGTGACAACGCAGCGTGACCACCGCCGGTGTGGGCAGACAGGCTGCCCAGCTGCTGGCAGGGATGGCAGGCACCCACGGGGAGCAGAGCAGCCGCACGTCTTCTCCCGGTGAAGCTGGGACCTCGCTGCACGACCCTCCTCCCTGCCAGAAATGCCCAAGTCAATGCATTTATATCCTAGCACAGCCGGGAGGGTTTTGCACTGGCAAAGTTTGCATCGGCACCTTTACCTCCAAGTGGGATGAAAGTTTCACCCACCCAGTGACCCCATCCAAATCCCCACCGGATCCAGTGGCACCACGGCGGGTGCTGCATTTGCTGCCCAGGTCCAGCCTGTCCCACGGGGCTCGGGGCGTGAACCGGGGCCGCRGCAGCCAAATTGCTTAGGGATGAGTTGAAATTAAATATCCTCCAAAATTTATCAGAATCAGGAAGGGGACGGGGGAAAAAAGGGACAAAATCCGATAGAAATTCACCAAATACTGCATTTCACTGGACCTGAAATTAATGTTAATGGGTTAATGGAAACTCCACAAGACAAGAGCTGCTGAGTTTCCAGGCTTTTCAAGGCCCTTCCCACGAGTATCTGCTGTGGGTGGGGACAAGCTGACTCACAGTTTCCAGGGCTGTAGTAACATTTCAACACCCCAGCGCTCCAGCCTTGGGGACTGATGGCAAAGAGCACATTCCCAGCAGAGTGGTTGGGAAGTTTTTTGACAACATGTTTTCTTGTGTCAGAAAATGTCAGTTTGGCAAAACCAAAACTTTTTTTTTTTTTTCCTTTTTTTTTTTTTGGTAGCAAACTACCAGTTTCCACAAAGTGCTGCTTGGAAAGGTTGCCTGGGCTCAAGTCTGAAATTCTAGTCAGACCCACAGAGGTAAAATCATCTCCCAACAGGTCCTCACCGGTGGGTGAAGGCACCCATCCATGGTGGTCCCCACCCCAGGAGAGGCCCCTTGCTTGGAGCAGGGACATGGACTCTCGCATCCCAGGAGAAGACCCAGCTCTATGGGCGATTGCAGCCCCATTTCTTTAAATTTCTTCTGGGTGGAGCTGGGCCAATTTGTATAAATAATTAAGCAGTTATTCAGGGAGAAAGAGTCCGACTTTAACGCTGGAGATGAGAGCACCCATCTGAGATATGGGGTATTAGGTTCAGTTCCCTGGTTTGGGTCAGGACGAACAGGGATTGAACCTCAAGTCAGGCCAGTGCCATGAGTACAGGATTATCCCCTGTGCTGCTGCTTTCATTTTGTAGGAAAACAAACCCAAGCCATCCCAGTAAAGTCTTGCTGCAATCCCAGAAAAGCACTGGTGTCTCAGGTTTTGTAGGACCGAAAGGCTGCCTTCATCCAAACCTAATGCCAGTCTCCACAGCAGAGAAAGGTGGTTTTTCCCCCTTAATAAAAGCTGTATTTCCATCTCTCTCGAGCTGCCCCTCTCCCCGAATGCAGCCAGAGGGACTTTGTTTAGTCCCGCTGCCTTGCGGTGTGATTTCACATTCAGCCAGAGACGAATATTCATACACTTTCTCCATTTGAAAAATACAGAACAACTAGAAATGTATCCTTGCTAGGAAGTTTCGTTATTATATATTCCAGGCAGCTCGAAGTGAAAAGAGAAATTTTGGGGAGTATCGCAGAAGGTGCGTCTCGCTCCCAGGGAGAAGCTGGCTGGGCTGGACCGGTGGTGGCTTCGCAGCCTGAAGTCATTCACTGCCAGCCTCGGTGAGGGCAAAGGATGCTGAAGCAGAAATTGCTGCAGGGCGCAGCTTCCCGCTGGATCTAATCCATGGAGAAGAAACAGCAGCAAATATCACAGCAATGAACAAAGACCTCTTACAATTTCCAAACCATTTGCATCTGCTGTTTCTTCTAGGCTAAATTGCAATTTTTCTGATCAGAGAACGAGCCAAAGGGACACCTTGGCTCTTGTGTCAGTCATAGGGCACATGGTGAAACATGAAGAAGGAGGAGCATCTTCTCCCGTCTTTCCCAATGATGCTGAAAATCCCGGCCGAGGAGACCACTTCTCTCTGAGCAGGCTCAAGCAGACACCTTCATAAAATCCAGTGTAACCTCAGCAAAGCAGAACTGTCCATACATTGAAAAGGATGAAGAGCTCCACAAAGCATGCTGAGGCTTCCCTTCGCCGGTGTTATGGGGAAGGCGATCGGCAAGTGCGTGCTGCCGGCAGCCCATCCGGCTTTCTGCTGGCCACCTGCGCGTGGCTGCGTCTCAGGCGTGTGGCAGGTCTGACCGGCAGGCGCAAACCAGCCAGGGAAAAAGGAGAAGCCGTTGGACTTGAACTGAACCCAAGTCAAACTTCTTCTGAGGTTCAGCAAATTTCATGTCAATAACTTTTATTCCTTCTCCAGCAGCCAATATATTTCCTGAGCACGGGCAGCACCAGCAATACRCGCCACCATCTCCCACGCGAGCCCGTCCTCTGGCCAGCCGGGCAGAGTCTTAAGTTGGACGAGATCTGATTTATCAGCCAGTTCCCGCTGCCTAAGCAAACCCAACTCTCAAACCTCCAAAGTTTCCCTGTACCGCCTCCTCACGCTCTCCTGCACCGTATTTTTTCTTACAACACTCTGGGGAGGCAAGGAATTGCTGTTAACGTCCCCTTGTATTCATCCAGAGGGCTTGCAGTGGGAAGGACCCTCAGAGGCGTGTCGATGCCCAGCTCCCATGGAGTCCGGTGGGACACAGAGATGTAATTACCTTTGCTGGTCCGGGGGAAGGTGATTTGCCTGAGGTAACGGGGAGAGGCTGTGCTAGAGAAGGGAACAGAGCTGATGTGAAAGTCCAGGACCGGAAACCTTCTCCACCTGAAGAGGACTGTGCCGGGACACAGGAGCTGCCCTGGGTCTCCACTGGTTGCAGAGCACCTGCGAGCAGCCACGGGCACTCAACCAGCCGGGGAGCCCCTGCCCCAAACCGTTCCTTTCTTTTTCATTTTTCCCCAGCTGAGCGCACTGGRTTCAGACCGACAACTGTTGAGAACTGCTGCTTCCTCAGGGGGTTGGTATCAGCCAAGGGAACACCACTCCCAGGTTTCGATGGGCTTGCCAGTCCTGTGCCCAGTAGCTACAAGTAGGTCTTGTTGGTTGGCTGCTCAGTGAAACAGAGCTGATAGTCCCAGTTTGGCCCCTGGTGTCAGCATCCAAATGGCCCATGGGGACAGAACTGTCCTCTGAGGAGGTTCCCCAGCTGTCATGCCCCAAACCTGCTCTGACCCTGACCTTCTCTCCAGGATGACCAAGGGCAGAAGTTCCTAAACTGCTGTACACACCCAAAGAGTGCTGTGGGACCTACTAACAAAATACAGATGTTACTTCTTCTTAGAGAAGGTGGAGGGGCTTAGATCACAGCTCTTCTGAATGTGGGTTTCTGAGGACTTCTTGRGGTTGGAAAGCAAAGCTACAATTCCTCAAAGCAACAGGATCTTGTGGCCCTACCTCCGCTTTACAGATTCACTAGACAGCTGCAGGCCGTGGATCTCCTGACCGCCAGTGCGGCACAGGAGTGAACGACAGGCATCGTTACTCCTCTGTGCTCTGGAATGAAGCTGCTGACCCGGGGGAAGATCTACCTGCCGTCAAACCTTTCAGTGTCTTTCCTGATGCCATTGACAGCGATTTTCTATGTCCTTTTGAACTGATGATCTAATAAAATGAGGCATGTGGGTGGAGAGCATGAAGACATTGACTCCTGAGCCTTAATCTAGTGCTTTATCCAGGAGGACATCCTACCTCATGGTCGATTATGAGCGACCACCCTCCAATGGATCCCGCGGCAGTGTGAGCACAGCGATCGGCTCCCAGGACTCACATGAGGAGGTACCCATGCAGGATGGAGAAGTGGACAGGGAGGAGAAGACAGAATCAACCAGTCCAAGGATGGTGTAGCCTCTGAGACTCCAGCAGGAGAGAGATGGACGTGCTGAGTCCAGCCATCYGTCTGCATGAGAATTGTTTGGGGATTTCTAGGCCCACAGAAACTCCTAGCATCTACCTCTGCCTCATTCTTTACTTCCCCAGTTGCAGGCAGAACAGCAGGGCTAGCCATTAAACTCCTCCTGTCCTGGTCTGGCTATAGGAGTCAAGTAATATCACATAAAACAGATGCTCTGTTCAAATAGGAAGGGAATTACAACCGCCCGCGTCCACCAGAGGATACATCATCTAAAAACCACACCACCCATAACAAACACACAGGAGTTTGTCCTTTTTATCAGCATTTATTCAGCAGCCTGTGGAGACAGTCTGCCTTTCTGGAGCCTTTTCCAGGCAGATAACACCCAGTTCTGAAATTGCCCTGTACTTTTTTTTGGCTTGGCTTTGGTGAATTGTCGTTTTTGAGCTGGAAGGGGTCTCTCCGAGTAAGAAAAACAGCCCAGCGCTGCATGCTGCCACCACGCTGATCTAGCAACAAACTGCGTAATATGCCAAGCCCAGTGCCTTTAAAAAAAAAAAAAAAAAATCTACCCCATCCATATTTACACATACAATTTGCGAACACAAAACTGGAAGTTCCCTGGGAGCAGGATTAAAAAAAGGATTATTCTATTTGGAGCTGGTCCAGAGAGCAGAGGGAGTATACGTATATGTCAAAAATGGATTTTAATTGACGTTTGCTGTGTCCAGTGGTGCTCTCCTAGAAGCAGGAGCTAAAAACATGGAGGGGCTGGACGAGAAGGAAGCATAGGTTGACGAAGACATCAAAGCAGATCTGAGAAAGGTCAGATATAAATGGCAACCTGTCCGTTTATGCAATAGTTTGCTCTTCTATTTATGACGGTATTTTCTGGGAAGAGCCGGTCAGAGCCAACTAGGGCAGGCTTATAAAAAGATAATTTTTCTCCCTTAGAAAACACAAAGACAGACAGACTGGGCTGCTGGCTTTTCTCCCTTCCCAAGATCTGCTGCCCTGGGCAATTTGTTCTGTTGCAGCAGCTCTTTGCTGAAGTGACTGGCGTCTGGTCCGCTTCAGAGCAGACGCCAGTCACTCCAGTAAAGAGCTGCTTACCACATCTTTGGTAAATATTTTCTGCAGTGGTGCAGTAGCGTCTTAAAGAGCAGCACTGTTATTTCGTAGGCATCTCCAATAATAACTCAGAGAGAAGCAGCCACAAGACATTAGCAAAAGCTGCTGCCACTGACCAAAACTTTAGAGAAGCAGGAACAGAAGTGGGAAGAGAATAGAAATAGTGACTGAGTCATTGGCCGGAGAGGCTGAATGCAGCAAGGGCAAAAAAAAAAGGCAGGCTTCAAAAGCTGGTCCCGGGACACGTCTGTGGGACCAGCACGCACTGGTCTGATGCTTCCCCAAATTTCTTGCAATCTCAAAATGGGGATATGAAAATCATTATGGGAAAAAGAGAATATCGTCTTCTCTGTTTTGAGCCTGGACCAAAGGTAGCCAGAGGCAATCATTGCTAAAGTACCAAAACTACATCTCTTTTTGTGTTGAAACTGTATTTTGAGTATCTCTGCTGGCAGCTGGCTGCAGGATCTCCAGGGCTTGCTCATGCAGAAGTATGTGAAAATAGAAAGCAGGATTAGGGAGGAAAGGAGCTGACCCTAAAGTCGTTGGCACTGCTGGGTGTAACTGAGAGCAAATCATCCTTAAATATACACCAGGACACAGAAGTGTACAGTTTGACCCATCAGTAGCACAGCTGCTTCTTAGACACGCAGCACACAGAGCAGGCTTTGCTGAGAAAGGAGACGGTGGTTGGAAGCCACTCAGGTCTCCAAGGGATCTTCTCCGTCTCATTGCCACACCATGGAATGAGAAAACCCCTCTCTGAGCAGGCACCCCGCGGGGTAGGTCCTACTGTACCTTAAACTGTGCCGAGAAGCCGTCTCTGTCCAGGAAACTGCTGGCTCCAACATCTCAGGCTGTTGCGAGATGATCAGAAGCAGCAGCTTCTTTCCTAAGGCGCCTTGGGTGCCAGCAGCATGTCTCCCCGCTGGGCAGCCGTCCCAGCACGGCCACACGTGGGCACAGACCYGTCAGTTTGTGCCTGGATGAAACACCAACCGAGTCAGGCAGCCCTAGAGGTGCAGGTCTCCTCTGGAGACCCCTTATCTCCTTTTGGAGCCACGACTGGGTTTTTCCATAGTTCTGAGTGCATTTATGACCCTAAGCCCTTTTGCTGGCATTTTGGTGCCAGCCGTCTCTAGCAGCCAAGCCCTCGGAGGGTGTAAACTGGCTTAGCTCCTATCACCTTCAGTGAACGAGTCCCAGCCAAAATCTGACCATTTATTTACCTTCTTACGCGGGCGATTACCTGGGACCATGCCTGACCGCACAGCCTGACCCTGCACGCTGGCTCTTACCCACCCTACCCAAAGTCCAGCCCGTGCTACAGCCAACCTGGCACAGGGATGCAAAACTGTCCTGCTGTCTGCAAACGGTAGAAGGCTTCTCATGGCCCRTCAGGCCATCCCGGCATAATTTGGGATGAGAACGAGAGGATGGAGCACTGACTGGAGCAGATACCTGGTGACAATATCTGACAGAAAACAAATTTTATATAAGGTGAGTGATTTTTAGCTCTCAGCCTCTTTTTATTCAGCTAGCGAGTGAACAATGATTAACGCACAGTGATCAGATGTGGTGAACCAAGACAAAAAAAGCAACGAGGGAGAGAGGAGGAGTGTGTGCAAGTGCAGAAGAGCTCAGCTGAGGGCTCGGGTGCTGGACCCATGGGAACTGAGTCCCAGTAATTCTTGTCCCACTTTCCATGGGACCAGTCCTCTCTTCATTGAGCTCCATCCAGCCCTGTGGTAGGGGACAGCAGCTGGTCCACAACACCTGAAGACAAGAGTCATTTGGGAGGAAAGATAATAAATTGTGTTGCATTAAAAAAAAAAATCCCCAAAGCCAGGTTGGGACATCATTTTCCCGTCTCAGCTGCAAGACCTGCCAACACCTCCTGAAGCCACCTCCAGCTGAGGACCGCTGCCACCTCTGCTCCCACGTCCCCTCGCTGTGACACCCATCAGTGTTTGTGACAATGATCCACCGGATCACCAGTGCCATGCCCGGAGGACCAGCACGCTGCCGAACGCGGGCCCACGGTCCCYGTACTCTCGAGGCAAACGTTAAATGCACAAGACGAAAGAATGACATCAACCATCCCAACACAAGTTATTAATATCGTCATGAGCCAAACAACAAACGTTTCTCTCAGAGTCGTAAAGCAAGGGTGGCATTTTTATTGGCTGAGGTTTCCTCCTCTTTTTTTTTTTCTCCTCCTTTTTTATGGCCTTATCCACAAATGCTGAGAGCCAGAAGGAATTATTTGTTACTTACATTAAAGCAAGAAGCCATCAGACCACAGCACTACAACCACTCCCCATATCATTATTTTCTTCTTTTGGATTTATATGAACCTCATTATTAAACCTTAGCTAATGCAGACATCCTAACAATGCACCGAGTGCTAATAACTGCTAAGCAGCATTATTAATTATTGTAATTACAGCATTTAAAATATATTTTGATTATATTAAAGAGAATACTTTCCTACTTTTCCAACCAAAAAAATCCACAAATGTAGCTTATTAACACTAATTCTATTCTTATTGGTAAAACTATTGTTAGATTTCAAAGGCAGCTAGTCTGGGCCCTAAAAAAAATATATCACGCTGGGATGGCGTGGCATGTTCTCAAACTCTGGTGTCGCTTAGCTGGGGTGGGGGCTGGAGGGAGCCTGGCAAAATGTGTGAGCGGGGACTCAGATGAGGAATTCAGCCCTTGAAGTCTGACAGCACCCAGCGCCGGTGGCCTGTAGGAGAAGCATAAATACATACATCCCCCTTACAGCTTACATCTCCCCTTACATCCCCCCTAAAGCTGATTTCAGCAGATGCTGGCGGGCTCCATACAGGCTTGGGGGAACCAGGATCACCTGTCCRACGGGTGTTTATGTGCAGTAGGTGGGACCTGGAATGGCAGGAAGCACCTATAGGCTCACCTATGGTGAGTTGTAGAGCTACTGTTATGGGTACAATATAGGGCCGCGATCCTGCGACAGGCACTCTCATCGTTAACCCTTGCTTGTAACATTCAGCGGAGTTATTCATGCTGAACCCAGACACACAAATGGACGTATAAACACACAGCCGCACTTTTAATTAAAGATGTGCAGAGATAAAAAGCTTCAGAAAACAATTTTAAACAATTAAATATAATATTAGAGGTGTTTGTCTACCCAATCTGCATGTGTCCTGAGCAGCTCAGGGAGGCTTGCTGTATTTTTACCATCGACAGGACTGTTTGCAGCGATTCCCCTCTGCTCCGCTGGCAGGCTGAACACGCGTCCAGACATTTCTTTGCTCCAAAGAGTTAAGATTTCACTTGTCAGGCTGTTTTTGTTTCTATTCACATGTCAGTGCCTGTCATTTATTTAGTCAATGGGACATGTCCAAGGGATGGAGACAGACTGGGTTAGTCATTCTGACCGTGGGTCGCCAGTCACTGCAAACCGCCTGAGGTCATTTCCAAAAGCGCCACTAACAATGAGAGGGAAGCTGGGCCCGGGAGACCTGCAGGAAACAGCGCGGAGATTAAAGACAGAGATAGTCTTTTGCAAAAGTACACTGGAGGAATGTTCCCTATGTTCTGTCAACAGAGTTTCTTCCTCGCTCAAGACTGTCTATTTTAAGTCTGAGCTCGCACCAAAAATGGAAATCCTTGCTCAATGGCTATCAGTGGATCTTGGGTTTCTGGGGCTGCAGCAGCCGAGGAAATGAACCCTCCAGCTTGGCCTTTGCTGCCGGAGCCGCTTTAAACAATTCCTCCTTTGCGGCAGCTCTCCGCTGGGTTTGCTCCTTTGCCTGGTTAAAGCATGGGGTGTAAAACCCGACTGGACCCCACGGTACCGCCCTGCGCTGCCTGCGAGCATCGTCCCCGCCGGCGTAACCCCGGTGTACCCCCGGCACTGCCGTGGCACCGGCACTGCCCTCGGCACTGCTGCACCCGGCTCTGGGGATGGCATCTCAGCCCACGCAGGGCAGCAGAAAGCAGAGGAGGGCTGCAAGGGCCACAGTTCAGGCTTGAGCTGCGCTTCCAGGACGCTCTCCCGCTTTAAGGAAGGGAATGGAAAAGAAGCGATGAAACACAACCATAAATATTTGCTGCAGCATCTTGGGCTGAAATCAAGCCCCGTGACTGCAGATTTGGGGGAACGGGAAATTCCTCTGGCAGCCATCTGGGCATCAATACAGGGCTGAAATACAAGAGCAGTTTTAGGTGCAGAGATGCACATTTTGCTTTTTAAGCAAAATAGTACAGGCCGCTCTTACTTAACACATAAGGTACCTCTGGGTGTTTTGGAAAACATTAATAACAACCACATGATTGGTGTAAAACACTGATTTTCCATCCAGACACACTATTGTTTTCAGATAAATACATTCCATCGAGCTTTTTTATATCTGAACTTTCTACATGTGGCTTCTGTGTCTCAGGCAGATGGGAATGGGGGTTTGACAACAATAGCGGTGGCCCAGGAGGAGCCACCGGAGCCCGCTGGCTCGGGAACTAGTGACAGGGGCTAAGCCCTGCCCTCTGGTGCGGGTGCAATTGCCTGGTGCAACAGGGGTTGAAGGTAAGGAAGGGATGGGAAAAAATGCTGCACAGTGGATTTGAGCTGCTTTGGAGAGATAGGGAAAGGCAGAAAATGCATTTCTTAGAATACAAACATCCATCACGGACACACACGAGAGTATCCAAATTCCTCAGTGTTATATTTATGAAGCCATTCGGAGACATGATACAGGCCAGTTCCTGTAGATTTTTCCATGTGTTGTTAAAGATTCAAAGTACAGAGTAATTTTCACTCTTTGAAGACATTGGTCTTGGTATTGCAGAGCCTGGAGGCTGCTCCGGGCAGGGTCTGTCTGCGCTGCAGACGGGAGATAACGCAGAGCCACCACCAGCGCTGAGCAAGCTCAGGAGTCAGGAACGGGCCAGGAATGACGGCGCGACGGCACTGGGGGGAATTTACTCTGCTTGCAGATAAGGAAAGCATCCTGCTTTAAGCATGGGGTAAACAACTTTTAATACACAAGCTAGTTATCTGGAGACTCCCACGGGAGGAAGCGTATCTGGTGCGAGGCTCCGCAGGCACATCTGCGCTGTGTGGCACAGCACGGTGCGGGGATGGTGACCCAGCCCCGGCGCCCAGGTGGTTTTGGGGAGCCTGGCTGCTCATGGGTGCTTGCCGGGACCAAGGCTCCACCAACTTGCAAAAGGGAATCGAGATAGTTGGGTTTGTCTCCAGGAGGAGGACCAGGGCTCCCAGTCCGTTGGTGGCCTCCTGATTGCACGTGTAGGACTTGGGCCACCCAAGTTAGAAATCACAAAACAGTTGGGCAAAATCAGAAAGACTCTAAAAAGAGACTTAAAAACTCTTTTTCAGCACAAACCTGCCAACACCAATCATTTTTTTCCACTAATTACACAGAATAGCCTACTAAACTAAATTCAGGTGTGTTTTCATTGATAAGGCCATGAAAACACCCACAAGCTGGAGAAGGCAAGTTGTTTCATCTCAGCACGATAACATTTGGGAGAAGTAACGAGATCACGGCCGCTCCCTGGTGCTCCCCATGTAGCTGCAGGGTTCATCTCTCGCTGCAGAACCCAGGTCTGAAACCTCGATGAGCATCGCTCCCAGGTGGCACTCGGGGAACGCAGGCATAAGCATGGCCCTTCGCCTTATCACGGAGAGGCGACCGAGTCAGGAGAGGCGATGGAGGGAGCAGGAAGAGCTGATTTCGAGTTCAGAGCCTGATTTATGGCTGAGGCCTCGGGCAAATCACTTACTGGCTTTGTGGTTTCATTTCCTCATCTCTAGAATCTCTTTCACGGGTGATGTGTGAGGGGGAATTAACATTCAAACTTTGTTTTTAATAAATATTTAAAGATTCATCTTGTATTTTATGAATATTTCTGAATGATCTTTCTGCCCTTGCATAAGGGTCTTTCCCTGCCAGCTGTTTAATCTGAGCTCCTCTCCCTGGAGTGGGCGTGATGCCTCTGCTGCAGATTTGTGCTTTCATTGAGTAACAATTAAGCTGCCTCAGTTAAATGTAAAAGCATGCGAAGAAACTTTTCTGCTGCCAGTTCTGCACCGTGCTGCGCTAGATGCCAGCAGGACACATCAAACAAAAGAGTTCCTCTGCATAAAATAAACCAAAGCAGTGTCCAGCACACGCCGATGAGCCATTAGCAAGCTCTGAGTGACCCGCAGTACTCCAAAATTCTTCATTTATGTGTGAAGCATCAGTGAAAACTCTGTTTTCACCAGCCCAGCGTGATTTGGAAGTGAAAGCGCGGGCTTGAAGCTAGTCTGTGCTGAGGCCAGTGGAAATTCGGTGCGGGTTTGACCCAAGGACTATGCACGCTTTAGTCTCTGCCTGTTTATTGTTAAACTCATTAAAAACATCAGGGTTTTTGCATCTTAAAAGTCTTTTCTAACTTCATAAAATATGTGAATGCTTAAGAAAGAATCTGTGTGCAACTGTATAAATAGTGACTAACAAGTAGGAATTTTGTGGTGTTCAAAGGGAGCAAAATAAGCTGACGAGCCTGTGGTATAATGAGTTAATTTGCCTTGCAGCCTACCTGGTGCCCAGCACCAGCTCGCCCTCCCTCAGACGTCGCTGGTGATGGGTCATGCGCTCCTCCACCCAGATGAGTGATTTTAAGTTAAAGATTCAAAATTAGCTGTCTCAGACGTGCACCAGCCTGAGGTTGGTCACTTCCTTATAGTATGGATGCTGAATTTCTATTACAAGAAAATTCAAAGCATTTCAAAATGAAGCATTTTGACGCTTTGAGTTGAAATCATCTCCATTTCTAAATGACATTTCATTCTATTTTTAAAATGCTACAAGGTTTTGAGAGCAAATCCAATCATGCATTCAACCAAACCAACATTTTTGTTCAAATCCTCATTTCCCAGAAAAATTGTAAACCATTTGTTTTATTCAGAACTAGGACAAACCTTTTCCCCAAAACTTTGCAACTGCCAATAATCCATTTTTATCCCAGATTTAATGTTGTTATAAAACTTCCTTACTGGAACTGCTGCAACTTGAAGTTGTCATTAAGTGGATACCTTGCACTGTCACTAAAATTCATGCCATTTTGTAATCCTGTAATTCCCCAAACTCATCTCAGGCTTCAGCGCCCCTGTCCAAGGGATGTTTACAGCTTATTCTTCCTCCGTAGGCAAAATTAACCCAAGAGCTAAAACTGATGAAAGGCACATTGCTGTCTGTCATAAGGGGCATATGTTGAAATATGGCAGTGAAAAAAGCCAGCAATGCTCAAACCGCTGCAGAATCCCAGTGGAACGAGGCATGTGAAGAATATTTTATATTTAGTCAGAGGAGGGGAAAGGCAGGAGCCGGATGATGTTGGGTTTTTCATGATGAAGAACATTTCTAGGGAGAGCTCCCTGCCATGGGAAAAGTTCCACGCTTTATTTTTCTAATGAACAACTGTCTCCAGTGTTTCACAACACCAGGTTGCTTACTATGGAGAGCTGGAGCAARCCTACTTTCTCTCTCTGTCTCCTTTTCAGCCCACATAGCTTTATTAGCCAGGATGGGAAGAAGAATTGGAAGTCATCATCAAAAAAAACACAACATCAGTTGCAAAAAGAAACATCATCCTCCCGGGCTCTCCTGAGCTGAGAGGCTTCCTTTAATCTTCACAGTCCCTGGAAGAACAGCCAGCTGGCTGCCTGTTCCGCAACTGTTGTCTTCACCTGGGTCTTCTGTATCTCATCTGCTGTCCTGATGCACTTTCTCCCTGTGTATGCAAGCACCCAGCCGCTAGCTGTGTGTAAGGTGAGAAACCAGCGGTGCTGGTTAAGGATGGAAACCAATGGCAGAGGGCTGAAAAAACAGTGAACTGGTTCCCAAATAGAGAAGCCACACAAAACCTCAGGTTTAAGAGACACTTAAAAGCTGCACTGCACTTTTGTAGATGGAGCGAGTCTCACGGTCCAGCATACACCTCACGAACGATGATGGGAATTCACGTATCCTGCTGCCTTCCAAGGGTACGAGCACTTGRATCCCATCAAATAACAGACTGTGCTGCTGCCTGTGAAGTTCCCCCCTTTGATTCTCTTGCTGAATGCTTAAGCCAGTGACTTGGCCAGGAACAGACTAATTTTCAAAAGCGGCAGTCACATTTCATTCCTGAATGCTCTCTCTATGTCCCTCCTGCCGCAGAGCGTCTCTGTGCTGGACTGCATCTCACTCCTCCTGCAATGGCTGCTCTGTCTTAGGTCTCCTCTGCTTCACGTGAGAAGGTGGAACAATGCTGCTTTCTGAGCACCCCTCCAGAACGGAGGAGTTAGACATTGTTTTCTTTTCCTGTTTTGTTTTGCACGGAATAACTCCCCTCTGTGGAGTCACTTCGGCTCCAGAAACAGACTATTAATAAACTTAACTGCTTTGGATAGTCCAAGCCAAATGCTGGCCTTAGAGAGGAAAAGAAAAAATCTACAATTGCATAGAGCCTTTTCATCCCCGAGAGCCTTCCAAAGCACATGTAGTGATTATCCACCGCTGAAATGCCACCACCTCTGCGGTGGCAGAGAGGAGCTGTTTAACACAACAGTCCAGTCTGCCCGTCCTGGTGCTTGGTTGAATGGAGGTCTGTATGCACAGCAGATGCTTTCTCTAAGTTGGATGCTGTTTGGTGGCTTTCACCAGCTTGCTTTTGGTCTACAAATAAATGGTCATATCAAAGGGGACAAGGGGTGGCCCTGTGGTTAAGGCACAGAGCTGGAAGTCAGGAGTCTCGGCAGGAGGTTGAGACAGTCCTTTGGTATCAACATTTTCTCTGCTGGCCCCATCAGGTTCTGCAGAACATAAGCTTTAGGTTTTAAAGAGAAAAACAGTTCAGTTATTTGGGAGTCTAAGGTCCAATTCAAGCAGCCAACGTGGATGAAAGCACAGTTGTACCCTGTGCTGCCYGTTCACCTTTAAATCTTATTCCAGGCACAGGATCAGACTCTCAGGCTGAAGCTGCTTCTGATATGACCAAGGGTGTCCAGCAGCAGGCAACATACAGGGATCACAGGAAGAGGCTAAGAGCTACTTTGGTAGTGGGTGAGATGATGTTTAGAATATATGAAGGCAAGTACAACATCCAACCTACAGACAGGGCCAGAGCTCCCAAGGAAACAGAAAAGGAAGAAGACTGTGTGCCAGATCTTGCTCCAAGTGATACCTGAAGCCAATGGAGTTGCTCTGGATCTGTGCTAGGGAAGCCAAAACCAGAATCTAGCACCATTTTTGGAATGGGATGCATGCAAAAACAACACACAGTTGTAAGACCAACAGAAAAGGTTGAACACCGAGTACACGTGCCATTCTGGTATGGATCTCTGAAAGAACAGAGAGGTTTAGTCCTTTTCCTTTTTAAAACTTGTAAAATTAATAGACATCTTGGTGAAACAAGAAACGGCGCAAGCCAAGTGTTCAACTCCAAGCACTCACAAACCGTAAAACAGCACCTGTCCCCCTCCCCACCTCCCAAAATAGACCTGAGCCTAAAAATCAGTAATTTTTAAAGCAACACATGTCTTTCACTCAAAATCCCCAAATAACTACAGGTTTCACCTTCTTCTAGTATCTCCACCATCAAGAAAGCATAGCAGCTTCATTTCGATATAACAACTGCCTCTCCTTGGCATTAAACCCCCCCCAACCAACACTGTGGTAGGTCACCTCTATTCTTTTCCCTATTCTTAAATGAAATCATTGTTTGCCCACGGATCAGGGCTGGTACCTTCACCATGATCATTTGTACTTGCCCTTGGCCTTCAGAACATATTGTTCATGTACTTCAGCTGACAGACTGGGAAAGCGTTCCCCTCGCTCACCGCAGAGCAAGGCTTTGCTTCTTCCACCAGCTTCATGTGACTGATCTGTAGGAACTTGCTTTGGCACCATCAGATTAGTTGCTGTTAACATCACTTATCCTGTTGAAGTTTCTTCCCAGTGAGCAATGAAACATACCTAATCCAGGCAGATTAAAGAGAAACACGTTTCATCATCTATCCCTCAGCTTCAACCACTCCATTAGAAGGCGAAAGGCATTTGGTTTTATGAATTGCTCATAGCTCCATCAGACTGAAGCAACAGTCGGTGTCCGTGATAGAGACACAGACTGACATATTTCAGATATATGGGGAAGTTTAGCTGTGAAAACRATTTTCATGGTGCTTTTCCTCAAACTGCTGCAGATGCTTTGTACCCTGTAACAGCACCCAGCCCTAAGCGGGTGCTGCTTTCAGCACATGCTTTCCACGTCCTGCTCAGCCGTGGGGTCAGCCAGCCCCACCGCTGCCGCGCCAGCCTCCTCCCAAGCCCTCCTCCGGGCTCAGTTTGGGAGACTGGGAGATAACACTTTACACGRCCTTATCCTGTATACAACACTTCTCATGTTTTAACCTGGTCTTCTAAGGAAACAAAAGCTTATGTAGTCGTTCTCAGTGGATGTGTGCCTATGTGCACGTGTTCCCCACAACCATGTCGGGGACTTTTAAAGTCATGGGTCAATCACCATCTAATTTAGCAGCARCGTGGCAGGCTCAGGTGTACCTCATGTAACGGGCTCTGTGAACATTGCAGCCGGGAGGAGGACAGCCTCTGAGCACCACTGCTGGGGAAAGACCAACCTACGAGCTCAGAAGATGCAACACCAAAGAATCCACTGGCAGGATGGAAATACTATGTCAGAAAAAGCTTGAATTGGAGGCCGCACTTTTTTGTTACCAGAAATCCTATCACAAGGCAAAAATACAGAGGAAACCAGAACTTCATGATTTCTGCTGCTCCTGGAGCAAAATATTTTTATTATCATAATAAACAAAAAAAGACTCTACCTCCAGAGGTGTGGGGGAGTACCAACGGCTTTCTAAAACCTCTCTCTGGAAAAGGTGGTGACCACTACCTAAAACATAACAGTCTCCCTGGAGCCTTGATCTCTCCCCAGTGTTTCCCATATCCCTGGTTTCATCTGACCGCTGGACTGCATGCTCTCAGAGCAGGGGCTCTCGTGTGCCTGCCTGTGGCACCATGAGCTTCTGAGCTCCAGGAGGACCCTGCCAGGACCACGGTATAAATCATAAATAGTCTTAGTGAAGTCCCCACTTTTCTGACACATGGTTGGCCACAACGAAGCAAGAACAGAGTCAGCAAAGGCTGACTGCACCCTCCGATACAAAACAGAGCCAGTGCTGCTCTGCTCTGCGATGATACAGTGTGAACCAATCTAGATTCAAACCAAGCTTTTCACTTGCCACCAAAATAAGCATATTATGGAATTGCTATCCTCCCCAAACCACAGGGTTGTTTTAATGACCTTCCATTTAAGCATTAAGGAGTGAAATGTCTAATCCTGTCGAGTGTGTAAGAATGTGACTCATTCCTTTAACGCTATGAACTACCTCCTTTTTGGCAGCTGCTCCGTACGGCAACTAGTGCAGTATTCAAAATGGCAGGGTTTGAATCTGCTAAATGAAAATGATAAATAAATTCTAACTGCAGGTAATACCTAATATAACATGTGTGTGTGCAATAATATTATTCCAGTTGCCAAGCAACTCACAGGAGGTACAGTGAAAGAAAGAGAGAAAACCTCCTGAATATGGGTACGCGCTTCATTCGCTTCATAAGGGACCTTTCTCGTGCTGGGTTTATCAGATCTTGCTCAATGGTTAGCACCAAGATCTGCTCCGTCTGAATAAGAAGAAAAAGGTGATGAATGATTTACAGTAGATCAGGGCTGGATTCAAAACCCATAGAAATCCCTGAGAGTCCTGCCACTGGCAGCTCTGAGCTTTCCACCAGGCTGGAAACGGACAACGTGATGGGAGAAAATGTAACGCTGTGGCTGTGGTCATCTCCCACATGGATGGGTTCTGCTGCTGCAAATGGTGATGGTCTTGCAGTCAGCTCCTTAAACTCTTCCTGTGATATAAGCAGCAAGCAAACAAGCAGAAACAACCCATGGCTGTGCACCTATGTATGTGTTTAACTGCATCTGTTGTAACCACTTGTTTGTGTACATCTATGCACGTTGCGAGATGCTACTTGGGCAATTAACGGGGTGAGCTAGCCCCTAATGGGTTTTCATAAGCAGAACCCAAACCACTGAGCCCTCTCTTGCAATTTTCCAAGCAACAGAGCTGCTGTCTTAGTCTTCCAATGGAAAAGGGATAATTGCATTATCAGTGAGAGCTCTCAAGATCTCCCAGGAGATGTTCTGGAGCTAGCAGGATCAGGTCCTAAGCATGTGTGATTCACTGAAATAAACAGTGGTCTGCGTGTTTAAACTTGGCTTTCAAATTTGCTCCCAGAAAGGAATGGCCCACACTCCACTGCATCAGCATCGGACAGGGTGTCCGTAACATATAGGTGGTTGTAACGTCCGATGAGACAGCTTTCTCTGGTAAGCATGTGTCACCCTGCTTCTTTCAGGTGTGAAAATGAAAGTTGAAATTCTAAAGTTGCTTCTAAAACCTGGCCTAACACATGCAGAAATACAGGCTCCCAGCAGGCATGCAAGAAGTGCATTTTTATTTCTTCTTCCTTTCTGGGCACTCTTTTGGCTCTTCTCCTCTGGCTGGAGGAGGTGATGCACCAGACCCAGACAGCCATGCACTGGAYGTTAGAGCTAGTGCCCCAAAATGATGCTCGTTTCTTTTTTATATTAAGCAAGGCATTGCACCTGAGTTGTACATTTTAAGAAACCGCTCAAACTTATCTCCAGCTTCACATAGCTTGTTAAATTGGCAAGCTAAAAGAAATCAGAAACAAACTTAATGTGAAATCCCACAGTTATCTCGCTGCAAAATTACTGGCGTACAGTTACTTTGTGGAAAATACAATAAAACCAAGTACAAGACAGTTTTAAAAAGAGACAGAGGAAGAAAAGCACATAGCAAGAGAAGAAGAAAACAAGCACCAAATAAATGCAGTGCAATGAGCCGAGGCATGTTATTTACCGAGTGCAATGTTTGCTGCAAATGTCACCCCTATTTTTTTTCCCGTTTGCAGATCTGTTCAGTTAAACTGAGTTTCACACCTACTACTGTAATGTCCGACTATGTGGCTTGTCTGAACTTCCAGCCGAGAGGCTGGGCTGCAGCAGGACCTCCCAGCAGACCGACGGGGAACCGCTCGCAGCCCTGCCCTGGGTGCCTGCAGCAAACAGCTGCCAATAAAGTCCTGACTCCTGGATTTAAGGATTTAAGGTTAAGGATTTTCAGTAGGAGGCTCTTCTGTGCTGACAGTTATGAATCTTCAAGGCTCTGTAGACATTTGTATCAGTCCTGGCCATCACTCAAATACTTGCAAACAATGACTAACATGAGCCCACACATAGCTCTGATCAAGCACACCACTGTGCTCACCATCCCTCGCAAGCTGCCCGGCTGGCTGTGTCACACCGCGTTTGGCCATGGGGATGGCTGCCTTCTGATCAAGAGAAGATTTGTACCAAAGGGAGGCATGCACATGCTTGCTTTAAACCTAAGTAACTCATGTTCTAGCCCCAGGACCGGCTGCAAGCGTTACCCCACTGCTTGGCACACACGTGGCCACRTAGCCAGCATGGAAATCCACTCTGCCATGAAAACACTGTTTGGGGCACCCAAGCTGAAAAGACCAGAGAAGACTTGGGTCAACGTACACACGCTCTGGTCACGCCTCCGATGGCAGCTCTGACAGAGCGTATGAGTCACCGGGAAAAGATTAGAGGAAAGTTCCCTTCTGTTTTAATGAATGAATAAGCTCTAAGATTTTTCTAGGGTGTGGAAAAAGATAAGGCTTAAGGAGGAAATGCAATTGTTTGTGTAGCTTTCAGGTCTACCTAGTCTCCATTCCTAGAAACAGCTGGCATTTGATGGTATAACATATAAGTGCCTTCAAATAATTTTCTGGACTGTCTAACTGGAACTAGTGTACCTGAGATCCTAATTGCAATACATTTCGTTGTGGCGGGTTTACAGGTTTTATGAAGGTCTTCATGTACTGCCTAAGTTCTAATGGCCACACGGAAAAGCCTTTAGAAGGATTGTTCACTGGAGCTGTCTGCATGCAGTGAAGCTAATGGTGGAGGAAACTTTGCTGTGCCTACCTAGATCCCTGGAAATCTGCAAAGACAGCTGTGGCACCAGGAGCATCTACCTCCACTTGCTCCATGCCCCAAGTAAAGGGCAGAGACAGGCTATGGCCTTTATTCCAGCTCCCAAGCAGTAGCAGAAACCAGAAGTGGCCACACAGCTTGAGACTGATTTTGCTGGCTTACATCTCCGAAGACTTGGATCTTATGTGGGTGGGAGGCCCATAGAAGAGCATCTCTTTGGGTCTGCACAATAGGTTTGTGGACCAAACCCTACCACCACTACACAAAGTCTCAGGTAAGCAAGAAACTGCTCCACTCCGACCATATACTGATACACAGAGTTCAGAGAACAAACTGGAGCAACATGCCATCTGGAGACTTCATCATGTACGTGCTGAAGCCATCTTCACTCTGCCCTACAGTGGCCTTTTAGGACTCAGACCATTCGTGACTGGAGGCTGCTTACCTGCAAGGGCAGAGCCGGCACCAGTCAGCTGATGGGGACTCTGTCAACGCTTTCTCAGACCAACCCCATGGAGCCTAAGTGGGTCCTTTACAGCAGATCCTTTTTTTCTATTTTTGCCTCTACCGCAAGCACGGGGTTTGAGGCGAGTTATCGCGCGGGGTGTGCTGCAGCCGGGCAGGCTCCCGGTGGCTGAGGAATGCAGGGCAGCTCAGAGCCTGGAGCGCCGGCACTGTCCAAGGGGGTATGTCTTCTTCTGCTGGCATCGTATCTAGTCTTGTTCAAGAGAAGGTTAAAGCCCGGGCRGATAACCGTGAGCTGCGTGTGGCTGTGACAGCATCTCTTACACTGAACTTTTGGACTCTTTACAGTATGAAACCATATATTATCCCCTCACTGGCTCCGCAAGATGTCTGTGAAAGATGCAGCCAGGAATACTCAAGTTCACCCACTGGGGAAACATTGTGTTACGTGAAGATTGCAGCCTTCTCCCCTTATCTGTGAGGCAGTTGATGAAGGGCCTGGCGTCAGTCTGGCAACTCTGATGGCTCCCATTTAGCACCAGCGAGAGCTGCCTATCAGCAGAAAGCTGGGGCAGATAGCAGACGGGACTATCTAATCACATACCTTTTGCATTAGTGCTGCCATATATTCCTTCCATTTACAATCAGGAGACTGGACCGCACTGAATTTTCACAGGAATGAACTGTCAACAACCCCATCCTTCCCAAGGCCTAAAAATGGGTGCTTTATCACAGAGTCCAGTAGACTTCTTTTCTTAGACTTCCAGGCAATGGCCGGAGCAGACTTGGAGCCCCCACGAGCAAGACATTAAGGAGACCTTTTTGAGATAACAACAGTTCACTTGGCTCTCTCAAGAATGCCTTATGGCTGTTCCTTTTCAAAGCCGAAGTAAGGAAACTAGCTCAATTAGAGCATATCAAGAAACTTTGTGTCTCCTGGTTTGTTTACCTTTTATCAGTGCTCTTAATACGCTTTCCTGCTTTTCCAAGAGGAGTAGGAGGGCTATGCTTTGTAAGATCACACTAGAAAAATCAAGTAAGAGGCAGCTTTTTAAAGTAMCAAATCAGAGTTAATAACAGGACAGCAAACAACTGCTACCAGCTTTCTGCTAGCTTGATGTTTCACTGCTGCTCGGTGCATTGGTTTGGCTGCGTGATTAAATTTCATTTCCATTTTGCAGAAGTATATAGTTTTGTTTAACACACATTGCCAACCTATAATCTCTCAGGTCGCGTTTAAATAGCCTGTGTAACTATTAGTTCTTTCTTGAGCCAAATGCCCATTAGGACGTGTCCTAAATAAAGAGCCTGGTAAAACATCTTCCGTAAGAATGGCATCTCAAAACATTTTTCAAAGCCAAGCCCTGACTCTGCAGCAGACTCAAGCTCACCAGCTCTCGGAGCCTACATTATGCCATTAATTGCAGGCATAATTAACGATGGCCAAATCTCAAAAAAGTGCCAAATTAGATTTCACTTGAGACAAGCAGATGTACTTTGGATGACTGGATAAGGCCAAATCCTGCCTGACACTGAAGCCTAGAAGTCTGGTCACAGACGGAGAATCAGATTTGCAGCCTTCCCATGACTCAACTCTCCAAGCTGGAATCAGATGCTCAAATTCCCCTGACCGGAGATCTGGACACACAATTGCCTTAAGTGCTTCTGAAAAGAAAAGTTTTCCTTGTTGGTTCATCCTACTTATGTATAAAGGCTTTTTTTCCTCCCACACCCCTCTCCTTCTGCAGGCGAGCTAGAAACCCTGCCAGTGTCCTGCACTGCTACACAGTTTCCCAATTCCTCTTGTGCTGAGAAGGGAAAATAATAACAGAAAAAGGAGACGAATCCCCCATAAAAATCTGCTTTTAATCCAGTGAAAACCCTGGGTGAATGTTCAGAGGATTTTTTATATTACAGTGACTTAGTTCACACCTGCTGCATCTCAGCACCACACTGAGCTGTTCAAACCGTGATCTGTGATCTGTGCTTACCTCAACTGTATTTGAAACTTTCTTTATTGATTCATCTTTGGGACATTTTAGGAGAGGGGGAACACAAAGCCTGGCCAGTGAAGTCCAACGTTCAGCTAGCTCGATCTGTAACTCAGGGGGTTGGGCTATTAAACATCCAGTCTCACCCTGTCCCTCCAGAAAACTAATTTTACTCATTTCCCACTGGGAGATAAAATGCAGGTCTGCTCCCATTCCAGGGCCCTTTGGCTGGGACACAAATAGCTTTGGAAACACTCTTATCTACGCTCAAACGTCCTTTCAGAAAATATATCAGCTTGTAAAGGGCTGTCTTGGTACCACTAAGCCTCTGCATAAGAAAAATGGGAGCTCAGCCCACAACCAGAGCTTTTCAAGGAGATTTGCTTTCCTCTTAACACCAACATCCCACAAGCACAGAGGGACAAACATCCTAGTTGCAGGAGAAGCCGCTTACAACCTGCATCCACCCTGAAAGGAACCTGCCCACACGTTTTGGGGGGGTCCTAGCAGGTTGCCTCTGAGGGTTGGGTCCTGCATGTGGTCACGGCGAGGTGATGCTGCACCCCCAGCACAGCCCTAGCCTGCTCCGCGAGGTCAGTTTATCTCCTGCCTAGAGTGCTCTTGTTATCCGAGACAACTTCTCTGGGATCCCCTGTTTTACACATAYTTGACATTTTTTATGGTTCCTCTTAAAACCTAGGCGTAGTCTCAGCGTGAAAAAAACCAGGCTTACATCAATCGCTGAAAGCAGAAACAGTTCGGAAATGTGGGCAAGTAGAAACCTAGTCTTGAACAGCTTGGGGCTGGCCGAGACGTCCTCAGGTTCGAGCCCCCGTGCTCTGCAGGTTTCCTGAACCTGACCTCTTTCTCATGTTGGTGACACTTGGCTCATGTGGGTTTAGATTTCACAACCAAAGCTTTGGCACCACTCCTATTATGGTGCCAGAAAGTAACAAGCGATCACTAACTACTGACACATCTGCTGCCTGAGGACATTCAAACCCTGTCTGCATAAACCATTATATATATTTTTGAGCAAAAAAAAGAGTTTGACCTTGCACATCAGTAACAGCGAAATCCCGCTGCAGCCAAACCTGCTCCCTCACACCTCTGCAAAGGGGCTCCGGGATCTGGCAGCGATGACTGCCAGCGGACAGTTGTATTTGGGTGACTGTCTCACCTGGCAATGTGCAGGGCCAGGCTTGGTGTGAGCTGCTGAGTTGGGTTTTGGAGCCTGCCTTGGACTCCTGTCTCAGCGAACATCAGGATTTCCTCTCCCGGTATCAAAGGAGAAGACGGAGCGATGGGAGCACAGTGTGAAGGCAGAGGCAGGCACAGGCACTGCAGGCAGCAGCTTGGTGAGCCCCCATCTTCGTGTGCTGTCATAGCAAAAGCTTATCCTAGGCTCACCCCTAGGCTTGTCCCTAGCGTGTCCCAGGCTTATCCTCATCATAAAGGAGTAGGCAGGGCCATCACAGAGTGAAGGAGATGCCCACAGGGTGAATAAGTGTGCTGTAAAAGGAGAGGCAGAGCTGGAGGAGACTCCTCCAAACATCTCCCTTGCCCAGTCTTGCATCAGGGGCTATTGATGGCACAGACGCTGCCAGCCCAAGGGAACAATTTGTTCCCGATGGTTCCCAAACCCCCTGCCCGATGCTTTACCCGATGGCTCCCAAACCTCCTGCGCTGTGGAGCATCAGGAGCCTCTTGCAGACCAACACACACCCTGGCCAGCCCCTAAAGGAGAGCAGTGGGATGGAGAGGTAACTGTTATGGTCGACGGCAGTTTGCAGATAAGCTGCAGGCTCCTTCCCATGGCCTCTGAGGCCACCGGCAGCTGCCATTTGGGAACCACGGCTCTGCGTGTTGCAAGGATGTATTTCCACCACCCTGCACTCCTCACACTGGTGTCTTTAAAGGCTGACATGTTGCAAAATAAGAACAAAATGTTTGCAGCACGCTATCAAACCTCAGTGGCTTCATTTATCCTCACAGGACTGGTGTAAATGGTCAAATAAGATAGCTGCTGTCCACCGCCTCTTGGCCTGAAGCCCGGAGAGCAATGATCAGTGAGTTTTTCCATCAGCTCTATTTATGAGTTGTCTCTCCCCAGCACTGGAACTACCTTTGTCCTTTGACAAAAAGCCCGTCTCCAAGTATTTCTGAGGTTAATCACTCTGGTGATGGCATTTTCTGGTGAGACACGTAGTCGTTGCTGTCACCTCTGATGAGCTACAGGCTTGCTCCGACCCGCAGCAAGTGCTGCGGCAACGGTGTCTCTGCCRGCATGGTCCCTGCACACCCCCGGCGGCTGTGGGATTGCAGCCCTAAATGCCCAATAGTCCTTTAAAATCTGCGGGATTTCATCTGCCCTTTAAAGAAACAGCAGATTTTTTTTTTTTTCTTCTTTCATTTAATAACATGGACGAACTTGCCCGGATCACCCACTTGTGCAGCCGCTGATCTGAGATATGTAGAGAAGTTTTATTTTACTTTGACAGGTACCGCTTGCACACCCTCACTGTACATCCCCATGCTAGAAAAGGTGTCTCCTCACATGCTTTTGTCCCAGAAAATAGAAAGGGCTGAATCACCCCCTGCGTTACACGGAAGACCGTTGTTTCATTTACTTAATGGAACACATTTTTACAGGGCCTTCATCCCATCTCTGAAACTGCAGGCTGCTTTTTCTTGGCCATATTTTTCATGCACTTTGTTTCCTTATCACACCATATAATTTTCAGACAAATGAAAATCTGGGCTTTCACTTGCACAAACACTTGGACATAAAAACCTTGCCATTGCCAACTCTTACAAACGTATCCTCATAGTTGATGGTTTCTGTAAGGCCTTGGTCCTGGGAGACCTGTGAATATACCAGAATCTCGACTTTCATTTTTTTCAGAGTCATTTTCTAGCCTTCACGGTTACAGAGAAAAGGATAAAACCCAGGAACCCCAATAATGCAAAAGGAAGAAGGCAGAGAAAAAGAACTCCCTTGTTATGATTTAAAAGAATATGCATTTGCTGGATTTTTAAGGGAATCTCGTGAGCTGGGGTTGGCAGAGGCTTGGGAACGCAGTCCAGGACCCCGCTCCAGCACCTCCGTTGGAAATAGGGTCCAGTGCAACGCCCACTCCCTGCTGGGGGTTCTTACCCTGGGAAGTACTTCACCAGGGTCTCCAGACATCACCGTTTCCAGGCTGTTTTTCAACATGTTACAAAAACTAAAGATGCATTGTATGTATCGGACTGCCTTTGCCAAGATAAATAAACTCATAGATGCCTTTTTTTCCAGGCATTCACAGTCAAACGAGCACAAATATTAACAATCACTACGTTAGACCCAAACTTCTGTGAAATAATAAAAGAAGGTGACACTGTAACCCTACGTCTTAAATCACGTGTGTAATGCACTCCTGTCTATCTGCTGCTTTCCATCCAAAAGCACTGGTAATTAATAGATAAGTGATAAGACAGAAAGTAATAATTCCAGGAAGCAGAACAATTCATTTTTATGAAAGACTGCGGTACTGTTTGCTTTCCCTAGAGTGATCTGGTAGCAAAAAGTTCATTGCTGATGCCGGGGGGGCAGTGGATGGTGGTGGGAATTAAAGATCAGTGGTCACTCTGTTGCTGACCTGTTGCAGCCCACAGGAAGGGTGCAGGGTGCAGGGTCCCTCCATCAGTGCAACTCCATTCACGTTGGACAGACAAGCATCGCACTGTGGAGGCCCCTAAAATATGGGCATATCCCTGGGACATTCTAATTAAACGGTGTAGGACAAAGAACGTGGAGAGGAGATTTCACAGGGGTGTGCTGGAAGCTGGTATCAAGGATCTGGCTTTACACAAACTTTGCACGGCTTTACATCAAAGGCAAGGCAAAGCCATGAAGATGAGAGCATCGGGGTCTCAGCGCATACATATTTCGGCCTCGTATTTTCACACACAAAACCCCCACGTCCCTTTCTGCTGCCACACAATTCGATGGGAGCAGAATCTGCTTGCTCAACTCCTGGAGAGTAATTGCAGGCTAATAACATGTGCTGGCATGTGGGTTGGGACGTTAAGTATGTGTGTAGGTGCCTCTGGAAATATGTCGCTTAGAAAACACCCCTTTAGCCCACAGAAGCACTGTTCAACGACAGGAATTCCTTCAGATCTATATTCATTCAAACTCTAAAGCCACTTTTTGTTGCTATGCCAGGCAATAAACCAGCGATAAATGAAGGAATTTACACATCAGACATCTCAGATTCCTCTCCCTCCTTTCCCCAAGAGCAGTATGAGGGGACAGTTAACGATGCTAGTTTATGGTATAAATATTTTGACAGAATATATTTTGATACCATAAATTTTAACAGTTCTGGCTGGTTTTAAACTCTGTTTTTCCCCAACCAGGAATCTGTGTAAAGTAATAATATCTGAAGTGTTTCTTAAGGAGCATAACCTGTCCCTAGGAAAACATTCTCCTTCCCTTAAAATAATATCGCTTCGCCCGACAAAGAAACTCCAAATGTCTGCGCTTGCAAAGCGTTCATGACTCAAAGCTCTTTTATTCCATCTTTTGGTGAGATCTTGTGATCACTTGTGTGTAGGACCACTTGCTCACACAACGTTCCCGGTGGGCTCCCATTACCGCACCACCCGTGTCCCTCTGAGGCCCTGCTGTACCCACTTCCACAGCACCCTTCCAAAGCGGGGAAGTGCTGCCAGTCCTGCTTACACTTGGGGAAACAAAGCAAAAATAATTGATTTGCCCAAGGTCGTGATGAAAGAAAAGTTTTAAGGAAATGGGGGAAGAAACTGAGCATCAGTGTCCCAGGAGTAAGACTTAGGGATGGGTGTATCCTATGCATGAATCCAGAAGGAGAAGTTAGGATGCTAACGCTGCTACATTTCTGATTCTTTATTGCAGGACAGCCGTTTTGAACATACATCTTGGTTACTTCAAGTGACAGCATAACCTGTCGTGTTGAGCCCATGGACCAAGGTTTGTTTGTTGTGTTGTCAATGACAAACTGCCCTTGGCTTCCATGGGAACCTCGGGGCACCGAGACGAGAGGGCTCAGAGGATGTGAGAAATTACGCAGCACTCAGTCTGGGAACGTGTCCCTGCCATAAAACTGGCACCTTCACCTGTCTGCTCGCTGCCTGGGGCAGCAGGAGGAGGTTGGCTTTGCCCGGCTCTCAGGCAGCAATGCGCTCTCAGCTTAGCACAGAGAGAGAAGGGAAAGCTCTTCCCACAGAGCCCACAGCCCAACTGGGCATACCTACGAATGAGCAAGCTTTCACCTTGCCTAAAGAAACTTGGGCCATCAGCCTGTATGTCCATTTGCAAGGCTCTCGGTCCCTCCTTGCATGCCTTCTGAGAGGAACAGAGACCTTGAGACCTCAAGTTTCACAGCAGCTGCCCTGCAGCCTGGGACAAGAGGCAGATTCGTTTCCCCAAAGGGTGACCTTGGGGAGCACACGGGCAGCGACCAGCACCTTCCCCTGCCTGTTTGCATGGGAGCGTGCAAGGCAGCGGCAGGGACTGAGACGGGCAGACCATGGGAAATCATTCAGCACAGATAGGATTATTATAGGGACGTATGCAAGGGACAGAGACTACAAATCCCAATGAAATCAAGCTTCGTTAGTGCTGCCTTTTAACGAACAACTTGTTTAATTACACAGTTGAAAAGGAACCAGTGTAGAACAACTTTCCAATATGCTTCTTGGATGTCATTACACCCAAATAGGTCTGTTAATGGAATAAATTTCAAACACCCTGCAACTGAAGTTTAGCTAGATTTTGGGTTATAGAGTGTGCTGGGACATGTTTCCCACAGTGGAGCTTAAATTCTCTGCAAACGTACAATTAAAATTCTCAGATTGCACTAAAAACTGCCACAGCTTAACCTTTTGCAACAATTTTTGATGGCCACATTTTTCTCTTTCCTAGGAAAAAAATAATAGCTACAAACAGCAGGGCCTATGTCAATCTTCAGACATGCCAGCTCAGGGCTGAGAACTAGATAGGCAGAAAAATGCTGCTGGGAGAAGGATCTGGCCGTATCTGCTTCCGAACTTTCCCATGCACAGAAATGAAATGTGGACCCCGGCACCTCGGTGTCTGGCTCCAGCTCTAAAGTGGTTTCCACTAGTTATAGAACATGCTGACAGCCTCTTCAGATAAGTAGGGCAAGGCAAGGGCACTCGGGCGCTTGGCAGCCGGAGACTCAGGCGTCCTGCTTGCGTGGCTTCAGGAGCAGCTTTTGAACCCCAGTTCCAGTGTCTATGAACAATTCCTCTACCGAAGGCACCTGACCCATAAACCCCTTCGGTAATTTAAAGCTCATTAAAATCTCCAATCAATAGCACAGGACACTTGGAAGCCCTCAAATCCATTACTGTAAATGTAAGAAGAATGGGAAGGCAGCCACTGTTGAATGTGAACTGACTTCCATGTCTGCTCCCAAATTTAAAAGGATTTCAAGCTGTCCGTCCATCTTAGGTTTTTACACCGTTGCCCATCACTGCCGTGCCCAAATCCCTTCCCCGTATCAAATAGTTCGCAATGCCCAAACCTTTAATGGCATTCATGGAATTTCTGTTCTTTTTCTCTCTTAAGGATAAAATTTCAATGGGATCTGGAGCTCTCACATGGTAATTTTTTCAAATGAGTTCAAATAATTCCAATTAATTCGTTTTAAATTTATTTAAACACACATTTAACCATGCTCTTTCGGGGAGGTGGGGGAGGCAGAGATTTTCAGATAGCTCCGATTTGGAGACAGATGCAATTTTGTCTCTCTGCAGAAGCTTGCACAACTGAGCATTAGCAAAATTGTTGGTGGTGTCAGGATGGTTATACCCACGTTTTCAGGTCTCTTACACTATTACAGTACTTCCATTTCACAACTGACGCATCAGTTTTGAAAGTGGAGAAATTGCTTTATAGCACTATAAAGCTCTGCTTGAGATAATAGGTCATTTTTATCAAGTAAACTCTCTTCCCCTTTTAAGATATTTCAGGGAAGCAGGCAGGTGCCTAGAATTGCTGTGACGTTCCTGCCCCAAGATCCCCCAATGTCTGTGATGGTATGGTGTGACCAATGTTTGAGTGGCCAGGTGACACAATGACACTTTTTGGAGAGAAATAAGCAGGAAGGGATCCAGAGCCTTCAGCAACCCAAGGCTCTGGCAGGTCAACGACCACAAAAGAGGTTTTGCGTGTGAGTTTGGGGCAGGACCTGCTTTTTCGGATGGTTTCCCCATCCGCTCAGGACACGCTTGCGCCGTGTTGCTTAGCCAGGACTCTCTCTTGAACAAACACTCCAGAAACGTGTCCGCGGAGCGGCGGGAGAGGCTGTCACAGGGTATTACTTCCATCCTTGTAATGTTGCTGAAACAGAAGTAGAGGCTCTTTCACACACACAAATTATGCTGTAGCGTAAACATAGCCTAGAGGAGCCCGCTCGAATTTCAAAGCTACACGGCACAGTCCATCAGCCTCACACAGTATTTTGCGCGCGCACGCACACACACACACTTTTTTAATGACAATGAAAAGAAAGCTTCTGCCTAACAATAAAACAGAGTTGATAAGCGCTGATCTGCCTCTTCTCCAAGTAATCTCTCCATAATCAGCCAGACAGCCTGAAATGGAGGCAGAAAACAGAGCACGGGGCGACATCTTCCCCTACAAAAAATTTCCCTGACCTGGTGCCCTCCTAAGCAGACGAAGATGTTTGCTGACTGTCAGCATCGGCCCTGGCACGTTCAAAGACTCTGGGCAGCCCCAGACCTCTGCACTGACGCTAACCGCACACGGGCAGCAAGGTTAGAAAGATCACAAGTCCTTTGCCCCGGTCTYTGGCTCTTGTGAATGAAGGCCAGGCCATAACCATGCAGAGCTGCTCAGCAGAGACTGTCGGAGGCTGCGGTGTTAATTTGCCCTGGATTTAAAAGTTACCCAGTATTCAGATGCCTCTTACCCAGTTTCAGAAATATGATTCAAACCAGAAGACTAATATCTTAAGAAAGCTCAAATTAGTCTGAGACAGCTTGGTTTCCGGCAGATTGGGGATAATTGCTACTGGTTGATGGTCCAAACTTTTCTGCTTTGAACTCACTTTTCAGTTGCTTATTCATTTCCCCCAAACTGTGTCTCCTGCTTACGACACAGCACATTTTGGACAGGGAAGGARCAGGTCCTGAATTGCCAGCACTTCCCTCTGCTCACAAACTCTGCATCTCTGCGTTATCCCAGACCACGCGATGGAGGGGCTGGCATGACAGAGCGTTTATTGCTGGAGCAACAGAGTAAACAGAATCCCACATCAATCAATGCTGTTTAAAAAGTTTATTACATTTCACGGCTGCCATAATTGACAGCAGGGCCCTCAGGTTTGGAAGGCTTTTCTATTTTCTTTTACGTTCATGTGTAAGGGCTTTGCACATTGTTAAGGAGGGTCTCCTTGCAGTTCAATTTACCCTCTGTTTGAGATGAAACTTCCCAAATTTCCCCAGTGTGAGACGAAGAGGTGTTAATGAGAGAAACGCAAAGGAATGAATCGCAGCCAGCCCAGCAGTACAGTCTGCTCTTCGGCTGTGTAAAGAACGTAATGTTCATGGGGAAGTGGTTGAACTGGTTTCTTTCTCTGAAAAAGGCCCTAAGAAGAGCTGGAAATGTTTTTGTAGAGCAAATGTCAACAATGCAGGACTCTCCCCCTCGTCTCCTTCAGCAGAGACCCAAAGCAAAGCCATGGAGAGGCATGTAAGGCATAATTCAAAGCAGGCTATTTAAATCTCAATTCAGAATTACACTCATATCAAGGAAACTTAATTATCTGTATTTTAACATCTTATCTCCAATATGATTTCTCCAAACAAACAGCAGTCTGGAAACAGCCAGTAGATAATCCATCCAATCTCTGGTATCTCAGTCGGGAAAGTCAGCGCCTGGGGCGGTGGAAAGAGATCAGGGGGAGCCAGGAGCGCCCGATTCCCAAAGGGACATGCTGGATGCTTGCCTTGGCATGGGGCATCGTCTCCTGCCGAGCCCCAGGGCTGGCAGGGCTGGAGGCACTGCTGGGTCCGGCCAGCGTGGAAGAGGGCTGGTTGCATGGGYAGAGCATCGTGCCCCTGCACGACGCCCTCCGCAAGCTTAGCAGGAGCTGCCGTCCCCGGGTTGCTGTGCGAAGCAGCGATTGCTGCAAGGAAAGAGGCTGTACAGTGCTCAGCGTCAAACCCATCAGCACAGGATGCTGCTGCAACCAGCCAGCTGAGCACAGCCATGGGCTAAGATGCTCCTGTGCTCCAGCATTCCTTTGAAGGTGAGTGTTTTTTCTGGATTTCAGGTTTCCCAACCAAGAGCTGGGCAATAAATTCCCATTCTAATAGCTCAGCAAGCATAAAGACTGGATCTTGGGTCTAGCATCTCTAGTCCTTCCGTAAAGATGGGCTCTCGGACACTCCCGTAAGGTCAACAAATTCTCTGAAAGGAGCCTGAAAGAAGTTTGGGGATTGATAAATTTCCTCAGTTAAAACTGTTCCCCACACARTATTTTGCACATGCTACATCCCAAACACAAACACCTTCCTACAATCACATGAGAAGTGCTGACCTAACTCTGGCTCCAAGGTCTGGTCCTACTACATCAGTAGCAAAACTCCTTGTGATGTCGACAGTACTAATGACTAATTCTGATAATAATTAAACGTCAAGGAGAACTTTTCATCCAAAATGATACCATAAGCACTAGCTAGCGTTTTGCAGATAGACGGAACAAAGCGCGTGGAAGTTCACCCGTGTGTAACATTTCCTATTTTTACATTTGCCAAAGGGATCCAGAATGGGATAGTCCTGTAAAGCTTGGTTAAAAGATACGGTCCCTGGTGCTATTTGGGAGCCAGCTCTTCCTTGATTAAAAATTCTTTTTAAAGTCCAAACTTCAAGGGTTAACGCTACATCTAACCTGTGGTAAAACTTTCACTAATATGAACAGGGTTGAACTGCTCCCAGTCCTGTCCCCAAAACCTTGTAACTGAGAGTGAACACGTTCCACCAGAGGTTGAAGTGGTCCCTTGCTCTGTGCTCATTCAGCAAGATCCTCATCCAAATCCTCACCCAAAATCCTTGTGTACCTACAGGCTGATCTTCCACAAAATCTTCAGAAGGAATTTTCATGGATATAGGTTGTCTCATACATATTTGTATTTATTTACTTGTTTTCTAGCTGGAAAATGCAAATCAAGAAACGGGAAATGACTTATTTTGACCTCATCTCCAACGCTACGCTTGTACAGAACTGGAATTTGGACCCGCAATTTTTTTTTTTTTAGATGGGACAGAGAGCAAGGGAATTCCTCTGAGACTTTCCCAAACCAACACGCTTCCTAAAAATAGCTGCACAGATTGTTTTTTTGGCCTGAGGTGCATTGCATTTTAATGGTATTATAGGGAACGCTGCATTTTTATGCGGCAACCTCTTAATCTTGTGAAAGATCATTTCTCAAGAGCCACCACTCCCTGTCCCACTTTAAAGGTTCGTTTTCTTGTTTGTTTGTTTTTGCAATCTCTGTCATTGTGTTCACCAAGCATGATAATGAATGCTTTACTGGAAAGGTGTGATGGCTTTCTGTGCAAGTTGTCCTGATGCAGATATGGCAGGATCTCTCCTGAAGAGAGCTCACAATAATTGTATTTTGGAGAGTCATGAGGCAAGAAGCAAACCTCTGACTGGCTCTGGATCTCAGCAGGCTGCTTTACCCAACAAAAAGTGTAACACTGAAACTCTGGCAATCTCCTTTTAGAGTATTGCAGCAGCTGTGCAACGTGTGCTGTACATTTGCACTATATCAAAAAATCGTAAGAGCGATAGGTCGGCACAATGCTGGCGGCGCCGTCCCCTTCCAGGCAGCGAGGGTACCGCCAGATCATTGCACTTTGCACGCGTAACCTTTCATATTATTTGCCAGATGTTTGACTTCTTGGTGACTAGGAGCTCTGTGGTACAGCAGAGGTTTTTTCAAATCACATCTTGCTGACTTGTGCAGTCTCGAGTCTCCAAGCAAGCAAACTCGGTTAAATGGACAACACGCATCTAAGCAATTTCAGCCTTCTGCATGAACACGTGGCTTGCCTTCTGTTCGGTTTCAAGCGCTAGATCATTTGCAGGAATCGTCCCCCAGAGGATTCAAACACTTATGCTGACTTCTTGGTATAGGTGCTGGAGGTGTCCTGGAGCTCAGGACCACCCTGACACCTAGCAGCTCTCATCCATCTTGCTCTGTAGGCAGCCCAACTTCAATTCCAGTTCAGGCTGAAGCTGCCACCTTGTCACCTTGCAGAAGATCCCAGGAGCCTGTCCAGGAAGTCCTGGGCTGTCTCTCTGCTGTTGGCAAATCCCTGTAGCATCACCGTGAGGGCTGATGAGACACACACAAAGTGTCTCCTCAAAGTTGGCTGTTACACCTTAACATGCAGTTTTCTTCAGTGTACGGGAAAAAACTGGTCATTGTAGAATAACCCTTCAGAGAGCATTAAAAGGCCTTGCTCTCTAATGTAGTGATTTATTTGGATATTTGTTTGCTGTGATCCACCTGAATAGGAGAATTATACAGCAACCTATAAAATGGGAGAAATACGCAAACCACAAACTTGCATTTTCTTTTTTATGATGATTCACAACTCAGAAAGGGTATGCGAGTGAGTCCCAAGCCAAGATTCAACCCACCTTACACAGACATTTCACAAGCTTATGAGTCTGGTCACCTTAGGCTCCCTCAACAGTAAGTGGAGAGCTGTATGCATCTCCAGTGGGCACTGCCTAAGACCATAATTACTCCCTAAGATCTTAATTAATCCCTGGAGGTGTTCACCTGCATTCCTCCACTACAGAGGGAGCCAAGAGTGACTATACTTCTACTTCAGGCATCCCATGCAATGAAATGCCTAAATAAGTGTGGGATGAATCCACAGAAGTGCAGAACTGTGCAATGAATTTTGTTTATTGCCCAAGTTTGGACTCTTGCCCTGCAGCAAATGATCTTCTCACTGTTGAACTTTCTATGGCAGTTATCTCAGCAGAAGAGTAGGACTGAAGCATATGACACTCTGTGGCAGAGTGGGTAAAACAGTGTTCCTTCACCACACCTCCCAGATTCACTTGGGATTTGTCTCTCTGAAATAGTTCTGTTGTTCCAAAATAGCAGATTGAATCCTTCCATCAGAGACAACATTAGGTGTAATGGGATATTACAAACAGAGAGGTAAATTCAAACACAGTCTGAGCCACCACAGAATCAATTAGAAACAGGGGAAAGTCAAATACTTAAAAATAAGTTTATTAAGTTTTCTGCAAACTCCATGTTCCAGTGCCCATGGGTGCCAGATCCTCCAGTGATGGGTAAAGAACACCAAGAATCGTTCCCAACTTCCTTTCTACCATTTTAGCTGTACTCTCCCTCATTACCGAGCATTGCTGGTTTGGTTGGTACCTGTCCTTGGCTGAGGTCAGCTATCCACCTGATGAAATGGGCTCTGAACTTGATCTTTTGCTAGATTTATCCTCCAAGAAGATCTTTGGCCTTCCTCCTCCATTCTGTGCAGCTCACTGAGGAATGGATGAGATCCAGCTGAGCAGTGAGCTCTCCTGAACCCGGCTGGAAACMCTTCCCAGCCCGGTGTCTCCCGGGGTCTGGGCAGATTGGGGCTTTTTGGCAGCGAAGGGCTCGGCTCTGCTGACGGTCCCAGGCGTTCCCTGTCCACGTGAGCCTTTTGGTGGGACTGCTGTGCCATGTGCATTGCTGTGCTTTGCTCTACCTGTGGGATGGCAGGTCGCCACGGTCAGAAGTTCCTCCTCACTGAACTGTTCATCACATCTCCAACGAAAATACCCTTTTTATGTGCTAAACCCAGCGTCTCATTCCAAATGTAACAAATTAAAGCGTATGAAAGTTTGAAAATACCTTAAACGCTAGGATAAGCAAAACTATAAAAAGCTTAACGCCACAAATCAGGGACTATACTGGAACAGGAGACTTAAAGGGAGCCTGAAAAATCTGGGATTGTCTGGGTGAGGGGATTAAGATCCCTTCGGGTTGTTACTCCCYGGCATTAATTAATGATCTGGGAACAAGCACGAGTAGCTTCTGGACTTCTGCTGTTGTCTAGGGGGTTGGGTTTGGTTTTTGCTGGGGGGTTTTTTGTTTCTCCAAGCTCTGTATTCCCAGAATGTATTTTAAAATAGTCCCTGCCACGAAAATGTTCTTTGGAACTTCCAAAAAAGTTCATTACAGTGAATTCAGGTTGTTTGCTTCTTTGCCGCTCACCCAAAGTGCTTTTTTCTGGTGTGTTTGCTCAGAGCTGTTGCCAAAATGATCTGCACAGTGTGCCACTAAAAATGCAGACTTCTGAATTGTAAGCTGCAGTTTGCACAGTAATTTATGTTTGGGTGGAAAGCACATTTTCCCATGCGGAGAGGGACAAAAGAACATCTTTACAAAATACTGAGTGTATTTGTGTGCGTGTGAGAGAGAGGCACCGAACTGCTTCCTTAGCATTCCTGCTGGAGCACAGAGATCCAAACCACGGTAACTTGTCTTTTTGATGCACCTAGATTACTTCAGTCCTCAATAAAGCAATATTGCTTCTATTTTGTCTCATTTGCAGACAGTTGATTTTTCAGTTCTTTCACACTATCTTGTAATTCTGTCATACTATTCCCGACAAAATATCCCCAATTTGTCACAGGCATCATCAAAACTACATAAAAGGTGCACCATTACTGCCTCTGACAGTCAGGCGTTTCTACAAAAACTCTGAGTACTATAACTTTGTACCCACAGTTGGTATTGCAGATTCTGAGCAACCCGCTAAATTCAACCTCTGTATACTCAAAAATAAATTTACTGAATATTTCCTTTTTGAAACCTTATTCTATACAAAACAAAAATGATGTGTGAAATGAGTCRTAAGCTGATTATTAAAAATTTAAGATTTATCAACTAAGAAAATATTGAAAGTGCTTGTTCTTTCCCTCTGCACGATCCGTGCAGACACCATACACAATAATGTCCTTCCTGTGCTGGGCTGCAGCGAGCATCCACAGTGCCATAATCACAGCAGCTTCTCTAAAGTCCTTCTCTGTCTTCTGTGCCAAAGGGCAGGCTAGAAACTCAGGTACCATCTCTTTTTTGCCCAGTCTCTGCAGGCTGCAGTCTCCGAGCACTGATGGATGGAGGACTTGGTATTCTGGTACACAGCTTTGGTGAGTTATTCTGGAGATACATGTGAAACCAACCCAGAAACTCTCTGCCCTGCCCGTGTCTCTCACGTGCCTTCTACACGATGTTCTCATGGTCTCAGTGTTCTGCAAAGCCTTCAGTGTTGGACATTTTGGCCCTTTACAGAGTTTCCACTTTTCTGTGCAACAACTGGCACAAAGATTAGCCCTGAAAAGCACCAACTGTATAACTAATACCTGCATAGCACCAAGTCTCAATGCCTCCTGTGTTTCACTAGCAGAGTTTGAAAGCACGCTTGAAAACACCTTCAAAAGCATTCAATGCACTCAAGAGCAACAAGAGTGTCCGGTAACGAATTCTTCATCTCAACCCAGTCACCAAGTGTTGCCCCGCTCTCGTCCTTGCTCTGTCAGGCTATGCAGAGGGTCACATCACCTTGTGTCAGCACGCAGTGATGTACCAGAAACAAGTTGCCTCCTAACTTAGAGTGAGTCTATATCAGAAGAGCCTCCTGACCACTTTGAAGCATGTTGGTCCATCCCCACATAAATGCATGGTCTGACGCACAACCCATCCCTGAGCCAAGCCTGCCTGAAGCACCACGCAGCACATGGCACCGTACCCRCGGTGTGACAAGTGTCTGTCGCATGAGGCACCAGAGAAAGGAACTTGTGTTTCTCCCCCCGGCTTTATGTCTAGTATAAGATATCATTTGTGACACCAATTTGCTCTCGGTGTGTTTGCATTATGAGCTCCCTTTGCAAGAGGGATTATCAGGTAAAATTTAGTTAATGAGACAGAGAAATATTCAGCTGGTCTTGCAAGCAAGAGAGGTGAAACAAGAATTGCACAGGGAATGCATGTTAGAAGGAGGCAGAGGCACCAAATGCTTATGTCCTCAAATGCTTTCATTAGATACTGTTTGGTGATCGGTGCTGGGAACATAAAACTAGAACAATTGGGGAAGCAAAAAAGAAAAAAAAAACCCAAAGGGAAAATCAGAAGTAGGAATTTTAAACAGGAAAAGCATGGCGTCAGGACGGGCGGAAGATAACAGAGTGCTCTGCTGAACACACAAACAAACAAAAAATAACAGAGACAAACTGGCAAAACATTCCTCTGGCTGACTTTAACCACTGCTCTGCTACAGTCACAGGTCTCCAACCAACGCTGTCATTTTGTCACTGCTCCAGCATCCTTCCCTGCAGATAAATTTGAGTGGAAGGGATCTCTTTGCTGTTACRGGGCTTGGTAACAAAAGAGCAATGAAAGAGAAATGTCAAGAGCAAAATGAGTAATAGTTCCCCTCTCGTTAAATGAGGATAATACCTCTGACCTCTCTCTGAAGTACTTTAAAACTTATTAGCAAAAAGTTCTAGATAAGGGGTAGGGCATATCACTGTTACTGCTGACTGCGTCTGCTTCCACAGAGCAAGGTTTTCCCTTTAAAATCATGTCCAAAATGTGATGCAAACAAACGAGATGACTGATTCCTCCCAGGCTCGGTGCTACAGGAAAGCAAACCGCCGCAGCTCTGAAGACCAGCAGTGCTCCCTCCCTTCCCAGCCCTGCTGCACGGGCCAGAAAAGCCAAATCCCATGAAGGAGAAACCGCCACAGCCATGTCCCTGGTCCTCCCATTATCCATGCCATCCTGCCCTACCAGCAGCTTCTGAGACAGCACACGCTGGAAGTGTCGAGCCACACGCACGCTTGAACTGCTTTTGCCGAGGTGGCTGTCACAGCTATATCACTGCTGCGGACTGAGCAGCAAGCGTGGGGCCTGTCTCCCCTACGGCCCTTCTGCCTGTTAAGTGCTCCTTCTCCCCCATCCCAGCGTGCGATGAATTATCCCGGCGTGTTAAAGCAGACCTCCCAGCTCTTCTGCCAGCACAGCACAGCAATGGCACTCACAGTCTTCTGGGGAACTGACAGAAGCCAAGAAAAGATCTAATGGCAATGACTGCTCATATAATTAAAGTTTGGGTTACTTTAAAAGACTAAAATCATCTAGAGACCTCAGCAAATCGCCCTGAAGATATGAATAGCAACCTTCAGATCCACGGCCCTACTGACAGCCATCAAGCAGAGATGAGGACAGAGTCCATGATCTCCTGGGGAATGTGGAGTTTATTCCAGTTACTCTAATCGTTCGTAACACTATTTCCCAAATAGCACTGCATTCTCAGGAGATGAAGAGAGGATGGCTGTTTATACCACATTCGATAACTAAACAGTGCTGGAGAATTATCTTATCTTCCCATCAGGATTCAAATGCGGAGGGTTCCTTTGTAAAACCGAAACAAGCCCCCTGGAAGTTTTCCCAAACATTGTTTTACACATTATTTTATCCACGGAAGTTAAAGGTCTCTCTTCAAAGAATGGGAAACGTATCACTTTTTTCTCTTCAGATCTCCGTGAGAAATCATCCCAAGTGGAGAGATCAGTGGAAAGCTGAGGTCCCTCTCTTGTGTACAAGGGGCTTGGAGAGTCACCTTTAATTGCCCATGCTGATGGCAATTACACATAGCCAAAGCCTGAAATTTCAGCTGGAAAACACAAGAACCCCATTGCCCATGCATGAGAGCTGCTGTCGTGTGGCCGGAGAGATCCCACGCCAGCAAAGCCAGCTGCCACATCATGCACCAGGACAGGGAGTGGTGGTCAACATATTCTTGGTAGGGCAAAGGCTTGGCTGACGGTAGCTGAGCAAAGGTCTCCTCGGAAACCTCTGCTTCCCAGTCCTCTGACAGCTGGCCACATTCTCCATTTCATTGTTTTGCCTTCCCTGGAAGACTGTTCCTCGTATTAATTTAAGAAAAAATTAAGACTATACAGGAAGAACCATAAGGGGAAAATGAACTGAGACTTTTAAAAGGTGCTGGTTGATTATTAGGAATAAATAGTCCCTGCTCCATATACAGCACTTTAAAACACCAGCTCATCGAGTCCTTTCAGTATCCTGTAATTTCCTTGTCTCCATATCGTAGGGAGGGAAAGAGAGGCCCGGAGAGACGCCATCCCCTGCCCACCATCATACAAAGAGCTGCCTGAGAATGGGGAACCAGTGTTTTGGGGAGAACCCAACCTCTCGCCAATTCAACCATCACCAGTAAACATCATGGGCAAAACTGGCATTTTTGGCCCACGTATGATAGCTCCTTACGGCRCTCCTTTTTTTTTTAAGAAAAGGACAACAATAACAGAAAAATGACCACTACCACCAACTTCTCAGGTGTTTTGAGGGGACAAATTTTCCAGAGTGGCAATAATTTACCTACATGCATCCCACTGATTTTCCACAGACTCCTGTTCTTACTGCCATCAAGTACCTAAGAAAACTTAAGTCCTTCCTTGATGTCTCTCAGAAGGACTGAGAAACGTGGGAAAAAAAAGAAAAGAAAAAGAATAACTGTAATGACCAAGAAACAGGAAAAGCCATTATATACAGTAATAAAAAGACTGCTTCCCCCCCTGTTCAAAACATGATCATATTATCTTAGCAACCAGCACAGCAAAGCAGATTTTACCACAGGAATTGTATAACCATTCCTAGAGAAACGGGAAGGGGAAAGCATTTATTCCTTTCTATATTTTATGACGTGAGAGCTGATATGATTTGCTGAAGTCGAGGTTGCACATATACAGCCAGAGTGGGTTTCACACTCATTGTTTTTGCATTTTGCTGCCTATACGCTGCAGGGCGAGGTAGTTTCCTACTGCTGGTGTTTGAAGGGCCTGAAACCATAATAGTCTCTCTGTAACATTCCCAAATGTTGACATGTTTGGTGCCTGTTTTGTCAAGTAAACCTTTGCAATCTCCTTCAGAGTTGTCTAGGGTGCACTAAAATAGTTAGTTGTTCTTGCACTTCTACTCAGTACTTTCTGCCTGGCTTAATAAAAAGCCCTTCAGGAGAAACATATATACATTAAAAAAAAGCCCACAGAAAAGTCTTTCTTGCCATATAAAGAGTGCACTCAAATCCAATACCTTGCAAATGCTCTGCGGCGCTCACATTCCATAACCTGCGCAGCGAGAAGGGTTAAATGAGATTTACAACCGTTTGGAGCAATTACGCAGCACTGCAATTTAATGGTAATTCCAGAAAGAGCATCTCTGAACAAGACAGACATGTTGGGAGAGCCACTCACAGGAAGCTCTTCAGGCAAAACATTACATACGCTGTTAATTAGGGTCATTGACTCCTCTGTGGAACGATCCTTATCAACAACGGCGAGGCAGAGTCAGCACCCTGCCACCCTGCTCAGAAGAAGAGCGCAGGAGAGGACGGGCACAAGATGGCTTGCAGAGGGAGATCCAGCTGGGCTGGGCAATGCTGGATGGAGAACCAGGTCCTGTTCGAGTTCATAAAACATTTTTTCCTGCTTTTTATTGCTGAAGGACGGCGGGCACTGAGAAGATCTTTGACCAAACCAGGCTTTACTTGAACTGTGAAAGCTGTTTGTTTGCTTTCTGCTCTACCTGGGCAGTGAAAACAGCTTTGCTTTCTGCCTGTCATGCTCTAGCAGGCTGCTGAAATGCTTGAGTGACAAACGTGGCAGGAGGAGGTTTCAGTCTAAACAAGAACCCGTTTTCATTGCATTTTCACCCTTTTATTTCCCTGCAAGATTTCTATTCATGTAGGGTTTCAGAAAACGTCACTGCACAGCTTAAGTTTGGGGCCCACGGTACCTGCCAGTTCTCCTCACAAGCAAGTCTAAACCCAAATTGCTGGGACTGGCCTGCTGAATGCTTAGCATCTGAATAATGAATTACTTATCTTTGCTGTTGAGGCAGAAACGTATTAGGCATTACTAGCTCCAGCCTCAGATTCTTTGACTGGGTTCCAGCTGTAAACATTCAACAGGAAGAGGTTAATTTTTTGATTCAGTTAATATAAATACTGAAAGGTTCCTTACTTCACTGTCCCACATCACTGCAACATACATTCTGTAATTAGAAGCATATTTTTGTGATTTCAAGGTATATTTTGCCAAACCGACAAAAAGCATCAAACTCCAMCATTTATGCCAAAAATACCCACTGTATAATTTATGCCAAATCAACAAAAATCTTCTTTTGTCCTTCCCAAACCACACTAAAGAACAGTCTGTTAAGAAGTCCAAATGTTAAAGTTCAAAAAAAGCCCTCTATTATACAGCATACAAGATAGGGAGAAATAACAAAACCGACTGATTCCAGCACTGCCATTTATGCAAGATAGAAGTTAGCATCTTTGTCTCTGCCAGGAACGGTATCTCTCTTTAACTCTGTTTACCCCCCCCTCCACCCCACGCACACTTCTGCCTCTCTCTTTTTTTTCATTTTCCTAAAGCTTACTTAGCATCTGGAATGTGTAGGCAGCAATCCATGTGTTTGCAGTAAACTTTGAAAGCAGAGCCAATGAGGACCACATGGGCAGGTATTCTGGAAAGCGAACCTGGCTTTCGGGGACTGCTTGGGCAGTAATGCAAGATGTACCAAAAACTATTGGACACAGCTAAGTTATGAACAACAACATGGAAAAAAAAGGAAAAGAAAGAAAGAAAAGGAGAGCATTTTGGTGGTAATTAAGCCTTTCCTTTCCCCGACTTGAAGAAAAATTTTAATTAGAAGTTCAAGCATTTGGTTTTAATTCAGCCCAATGCACAAATGGTTTATTTCCACACAGCATATTTTCATAGTCTACGAAACAGCCTGCAACTAGGAAGCCATTACAGCCAGTGATTACAGCTTTTACATGCACTTATTATACTTTTGGAAATAGTGGCAGAATGGATTCACTTACATTTCTCCCTGCACATTAGGGTGGATCCATGTGCAATTAATTAGACAGGCTTGGTACAGACAATTAACAAACATTTTTTTTAAACAGAGAAATTCAGTAGTCTTTACATATTCAGCATAGATATTAGAAAATGGCATTTTGCCAGGGCGCACAGCTCTGAATAGAATTTACTTTAGAACATCTGCTAAGTCTTTAACTAACTGCACCATGACTGAATATTGTTTGGATGAAACTTAGACAATAATGTTCAATCTGGCACCAGCAGAGACCGAATGATTCATTGCCATAGTAACCACTAATGCAAAGGTTCCCTTAAATAATAATTCGTTATTTATAGACACATCAAGGATGCTCCAATGCTACTTTAAACCAGCCAAAAATTGAATAGCCTTTTCCTTTTTGAATGCAAACCTTGTGTTTGCACGCTCGGTTTTCTGATGCATGCTACTTGCTGAAAGTCACTCCGGAGGCATTGAACCCGAAGGTCTGGGCTTYCAGCAGACCATCAAAGCCCCTTGGCCCTCAGCAGCTTTGCCCAATCCCACTGCCCCTGTGGCAAAGGGGAGAGTGCAGGCAGGGTGTTTGCCTGGCAGTGGGTGATGAGGGCTCTGAAACAGGGGGCTCCAGGGGCCCCGCAGGGTGTAGCTCCTATTGAAGAATGTAGGAATTATATTATTTGGAGAATTTCTTAGGAGGCGTGAGGGAGAGCTCTGTCTGTAATTGCATCTGACAGGGTTTTTTGCATGTAAGTATGAATAGAAATGAAATACTCTAGCAGGAACAACAAATTCAGTGCCATCAGCTGACGTTTTGGGACCAAGTAAAAAATCACAGGGATTTTGGAAACAGTGGTGGTTTTTTATCCATTACAAAGGGTCTTCAACCTCCTCTGCAGAACAGGTTTACTTCCACTGATAATTTTGCACTTGAAACCTCTCAGGATGGAGCTTAGTGAGCAATAGCATTGTGAGAGCAATGGTAGCTTCCAAGGTACAAACGGCTGGGGCTTGCACACCTACCAACCTTCTGGGCTCAGCTGATTTGGCAAGGTGGATGAACTGGCTGCCTCCAGAAGTCCCGCAGCATACAGCATAAAAAGCCAAGACTTCTTCCATAGGTTCAGAGCTCCACTGGAGCCAGGACCACTGCCTTATGCAGAGGCAAGGGGTGGGAGCCGCACTCGGACACACAGCGAAATAGTCCACGAGATGGCATCTGGGGAGAGAGGTTTATCATCTTTCCAGCCATTTTTGCAAAAATTTCTGATTCATTTCCTGCCGGCTACTGTCAGAGAGAGGGTACAGGACTAGCTGGGCCACATCCCAGATCCCGTCTGTGTTCCTAAATACTTAGCTTATCTCTCTGTGTCATGGAGCTGTGATTACACAGCTTGAGGGGCTAAAAATATTGCCAAAAGCTTTAAAAAGAGAGGTACAGTTTTATTTTTTTAACTGCACCGATAAATGGAAATGACTGGACAGATGGGCGTCGGGGTAGGGCCCAGGTGGTTACGGCAAATCTGGATGAAGCCCCATTCCTGCCTGACATGGGTCCTTTTTGCCAAGGTGCCTTTCACCTGCGTGTTGGTGGAGACCTGGCAGAGATGGTGGTGGGAGAAGCAGCAGAGCCATCAGAGCAAACTTCTTTTGGCCACCATTTATCAAAACTGGATTTCTTCAGGCCTGGCATGCATTGGCTTTGCTCGCAAGCAAATTGGCTTTGGTCAGCAAATGTGATTGGAAAGCCAGAATAAGAATTTGGGGGCATGTTTACATGGCTGCAAGCCCTTTGCACAGCCAAGTGGGGTGCACCTCCACGGGCTGCAAGGGCGACTGAGCAGCTACGTGCCCCAGAATCTGTACCCAGGACTGACGGGCTGTGGGTGAGCACCGTGCAGCTTGTCGAAAGCACAGACCCCCTCCACCCCCGAGATAGCCTCCATCCATGGGATCTTACTGTCAGTGATTTCAGTAGCAAGCTGGAAGGGTCAGGCACATTGCACTTGGCAGAGGAGGTGGGGAAAGAAGCCAGTGCGAGACCTCTGAGCGAGCTCAACGGTGCAGAGAGGCGAGCCAGGGACATGCACGGGGGCTGGCTAACACACRTCTGCAAATGGCGCGGAGCAAGGAAACCAGATGAGATCCCTGAGCCGTTCACCGAGCCAGCAGGACAAGGAAAAGCAGGGGGCTGCTGTTGTCCCTATCACAAAAAAACACTATGAACCTAGGAGCCTGTTCAGAGCTGAAACATGAATTTGAGCGCTAGCAGCACAAAACTGCTGAACTACACTAGGAGTGACCTTTCATGTTACCTCTAGTACTATTTAGACTGGCTGAGCTTCCCTGGCCTAGCAGCAATCACACAGTCTCCATCTGCCCACTCCAAATTAGAGTTATAGTGTGTGCTGCCGATGCAGTCTCTTGGGTTTGTTTTTTTTTCTTGCAATCTTGACTTCATCCCAGCAAGGGCTCCTGTCTCTAACTAGCCGCTGTCAAAACAACTCCAGCAGGGAGATAAGGGGGAGAAGACTTTGAAGAGGCTCCTTCCTGCAAGCTGCTCGCTATCTCCCCAAGACATTTGTCAGCATCCCCTAGGAAGGGCAGCAGACGCAGGGAAGCCAGGAACCATTCCCCCTCTTAAGCCTCCAGTCACATCACAACACAGTATTTAAAATGGCTCGTGAATCCCAGATAAAAAGCAAGCGATTAGCGTCTAGAAGAAACCTCTGTTTTCTATCACCAGATGTGGCCGTTTCCCATCAGGACAGATATTCATTCATGGAAGGACAAATATTTCGGTCCATTTTTCCCAGCTTTCTTGCTTCTCCACTCTTCACAGCCACCTTTCTCCTGATTTAAATTAGGCTGTGGCTTTGGAGCATGCCCAAATCCACCCCCAAGAGAAAATAAGATTAGAAAAGGGATGTGATTCATTTGGTAGTTTCCCCTTTCTTACATCTTGCTTTGAGTGAAGCATCATCAGACAAAAGCTGGCAATCGACAATAGCCCGGTTCTTCACAAGGGGACACGATCCAGGGTCTGTGCCGCTTTCCGGTGCCGGTGCAGTCACTCGCCTGTCTCTGTGGCCCAGCATGGCTGAGGCTTCCCTCCCCTCCTGGCCGGGCAGCCCAGCTGGGCTCTGCAGGCGAATGCAGCTCCCTTTATCTGATAAGCAAATCATGCCCAAACTGAACCAGTTTCTGCCATCAGGGAGAAATTCTCCCTTTGGCTGGGCAAGGTGGGTCGTTTCCATGCCTTTTGGCCATTTGCAAGAGGCTTGTTTGGAGTATTAATCAATAGCTCCGAGCTTGCGGTATGGTTGGCATGCAGCAGCGCTGCCCACGGAGCTCACCCGGTGCTGCTGCGCTTCTCCAACTGGCTGAGGGTTTGGGTTTTTTTTTAAAACAGCAAACCACATATTTTGAGTACCAATTTTCAAGTTTAAACCTGTGAAACAAGGGGATTTGGAAATATTTCCATCCCAGTTTTCTAGGTACCTGATGAATAGCATGAGCCCACAAACCACGCTGAACGCAGCGCTCTTATTCACCCCTCGCTGTTTGATTATTTGATGGGCTTTAGCTGCAAAGCCTCCTTTTATACTTGCTCTGAGACAGGGGTAACAACAGTGCTGTCAGGTCTTGTTCTCTTGGGAAACCCAGCATCTTCTCCGAGGACAACCTGCTGAGAAGGTCCCCTTGGACCACTGAGCCTTCTCCACGACTGGCAGCGACCACTGCTCCCCAGCCCATTCTGCACCCCCACAGGAAACCCAACATCCAGCACCATCCTCGAGGCCCCCGGCATTGAGCAAGCCCCAAACACTTTTTTCTCTGGGGCTTGCTGAGCAGAGCTGTGCCACAGCCTTTGCAGACACCTGGCTGGAAACTCAGCAGCTCGCTGCCCAAAGTGACCCTGGGGTGGATTATGGTGAGACGTGGCTGCCGCCACCAATGGCAGCAGAGGCGGCGAACGGGAGACGCCAGGCGCGGGGAACAGGATGGAGGGGTCGCAGCACCTGAGCTCCAGCCTGGCTCCACAGCCGTGAGCCGGAGCGACAGCATTTCCTGCAACGGCGCTTCTAAGGGAGCCGCTCAGCCAAAAGCCGGCAGAGCCGTTACTGTTTTCTTATTTTTAAAATGGGCAAACAAAACACAGGAGTAAGAACTATTAAAAAAAATACTGAAGGCTGCAAAGAAAAAAAGGCTACGGCACTAAGCGACTTTCTTTTGCTGCAGCCCATTGTTAAGCGGAGGCCTGCTGTCCCTTTCCCATGCCAGTGAGAGATTTGCCTGGTGCCGGCCAGTTCTTTATCCCACTGCGCAATTAATACAGCTTCCCTCAGATAAACATGAGCTTGTTTAACTATGTCTCTTGATAGGTCCCAGTAAGGCTTGATAACATGGATGGTCGGATGTTGTCAGGACGAAGGAGTCAGACATGCTGGCAACAACCTTTTCCCTTTCAAAGCACACATGTTTAGAAAAGAAAGGGCTGCGGCTGTTCATGGCAAAGCACAACTAAAATCTCGCAGTAGCATCAAACGAGAGGCAGAGGCACGGTCTGGGAGCTGCACCCTGCCTGCTGCCTCGCCAGGAGCCAGGCTGGTCCTGGCATGGGCAGCGCTGCCAGCTCCCGGAGTTTAAAGATCACTCTTCAGGTCATTCCCAAACCAGGGGATGTGTTAAAAAGCATGAGTTAAAATACTCACACTATGAATTCTACTACTACTAACAGCAGCAGCAGAATAAAAAATAAAAATAATAGAGTTATTTTTTATTTATCTTCTGTTTTTAAACCCCCAGCATGCGTTTATGTCAGCTTTCCAAAGGTCTCCACTGATCACAAGCCCTAGTTTCTTAATTTAGTAACTTTTTTTACTTTATCTTAAAGTCCCTTTGATTTGATTGTGCAAGAATCTCAGCACTCATTAAAAATAAACTAATTATCTTYGGCGAGACTTGGGATCACGAGAGCGACAATGCCACAGTAGTGGTAAAACTCATGTGGAAGTGATCCCTTTATGTGTCGGGACTGCACCCGCATTGCTGGCTGCTTGGGTGCCTGGCTTTCAGGATGCACCCTGCCCCCCTGCCTCCCCAAGAGATGGATTTGGGGATGACAAAGGTCACCCCCACATGATGCTTGTCCCACTGCAAAAGGATGGCATGGAGGGACCTGGCCAGGACTTTCAATCGAAACTTCCAGGAAGATAAACAGGGATTTGAGGGCACCTCATTGATGCTGCTTTGGGGCCTCTCCACCCACCCACCCCCCATTTCAGGGGTCCTGTACTCCTCCTGTCATCCCTTCATGCCCAAGGCTGGGTTATCTCCACTGGTTTAAGGCCACCCCACTCCAAACACTCCTATCTTCCAGCTCTTCCTCTCCCCTGCTGAAGACATCCCTTCCTTTCCCATCTCTCTCTTGGAAACTCCCTTATTCTTTCCATATTCCCTCTTTCCTTCCTTCCTGCTTGGCTGCAGACACTGTTCTCCTTCCCCAAAGTATCAGTCCTTTATCTGTGGGGAAGGATATGGGGGGAGCACAGCCTTCACACTGCAATGATAGATGCTCTCTTCCTCCCCACCCCGTCCTGTCCTGGACAGCCTCCCTTGCTTGCCCACCAACCTCCCACCTCTCCCAGTCACACTGGGACGTGCTTTGAAGAGGGCCCTGTCTGCCCCAGGGTGCTCGCCTGGGAGATGGCACCCATGGGCCGCTGATGGGACCCACGGGAGCATGCATTGACACCCCAGGTGGGGTCACCTTCCTGGCCTGAAGGAAGGCTCACCTGACCCTGTGCAGCAAGAGCGAAACTGCACCTCGGTTCAATTGAGGTCTTCAGCAGAATGTGAGTGAGCTCCAGGCATCTGTCGAACAACAGCATAGCACGAAAAACTCCCAAACCACCACAGACCCCAATTACAGGGGTAGGGCTTGCTTCAAAGCTAGCCTTAGGCAAAACCGAGCAGGTTTATTAAAATAATAAACCCCCAGTGTCTCAAGTAACAAAGTACAGGGCAGCATGATCAGATAAAAGGTGAGAAGATCTGTCCAGTTACTAGTCATGTGTGCCCAGCCAAACGAAGTCTCAGAGCCCTCTTGCAAGCCTCCCTATAAAAAGATCAGCCCATGGCACCAGGAATTAATCCTGTGATAGGTTTCTCTCTATTGTGGCCACAAATACATTGCTGGCACCTCTCTCAGCCGGCAGTTTTGTTCTGTATTATTTCAACATCTCTATTTAATAGCCAGATTAAACAGGTTCACACCTGCAGTTTGCAAATAACATGGTCAGCAGCAAAAGTAGTGAAATTCAGTACTTTCTGAATGAAAGCACCAAGTGACCTTCGTGGGATGGTACTTGATGATGGAGAAAACAATGACAGCATAGCACTTTGCAGCCAGCAACAGATGACTGCATGGATTCTGGCTCAAGGTGATCACTTTCCATTTATTTAAAAGGATATTGATCCTTCAGAAGAAGTTAGGGGCAGATTCAGAGAGAGGAAATGGCATTAGGAGGAGCAAGGAGGAAGGCAAAGATGGCCTATACCAGCTTGTCTTCAATTTTTTTCCTTAGCTTTTCTCTGTGACAGACCACTAAGATGCTTTTGAGACAGATCAGRGCTGCACAAGTAGTAGCATGACCATGTCCAGCTGACATCCAGAGGACAGTAGGATCTCTGAGGCAGGTGTTGGGTCAGCACTGCAGGTCACCTTTACATGGGTTCCCACAAAACACACTGCTATAACCAGCCCCACTGCTGCCAAATGCACCTTGCCCTTTCCTTCTACCTACAGCAGATTGGTCCATAAATGTATTACTCTGAAACTATATCAATGCATTCGAAAGGCAAGAGATAAGATTTGTGACCCAGAACTCCAGGTCAGTCATTGAACTGGTAATACTGCTTTTTGGGAAGAGCACAGCTGTAAGCCTGGGAAGGGCTGTGGAGCTGGGTGGTCTGGGTGGTCCATGGCAGTCTTCATGGACCTTGAGGATGCTAGTCCACTTCTGCTCACACCAGACATACAAAGTCACAGCCTTTCTAGACCAGAAAAGCTCTCCCCTTCCAGACCATCACCCCATCAGCCATCATGAAGGTGGAGGCATCTGAGACCAGCATCCATGCTGAGGGGTATTCAGAATCACATCCAACTTCAATTGTAGCTGTTTGTGCCATGCACCTTGGTGCAGAATTCAGCATTAATTTTTTCTAGTAGATTCTTGCACAATCCAATCACAGCAGTATCTGGACCGAGCCTTCTGCAACACTGCATGAATAGAGTGGAATATTACTTAAGCAAAGAGCAAATTATAGGTTCACTATTGCTGGCTTTCCAAAATTACTAGCATGCACACAGTAATATTTGGCATTCCACAGTATTAGCCAACCAATCCGCCTTTGCCTGCCAGATGGCCTCGCATTAGCCTGATCCTCACTTGACAGCTAGAGAGCAGACAGAGGACCAGAGTACAAAGTGAAGAGCCTGGATTAGAAAACAGAGCCGCCTGACTCCCAGCTCCACGCGCCTTCATCCAGATTGCGCTGACATCTGAAACAATGTGGAGACGATCCTTTGATTCCCTTAAACCATGAAGGATGACTTGAGACTCCCTTTTGTGATACAGTAAAAGAAAAGCAGAGTTGATCCAGGGCGTGTAATGCCACAGGATTCATTTAAAAGCACCTGTCAAACCTCCGGCCTGGCTTCACCAGCTGCACAGTGCTGACCATCTGTAGGCATCAATATTGTAAATATGACACAGAAATTATAAATCTTCCCATGCACCAGGGCCATGTTCGCCTCTCCCTACAAGAACTGTGCTGCAGTCATGCCTTTCCTTTCTGTTTTCCCTGTTACACCCTGAAGAGCTAAATATCTTTTAATAAGGCCCTACACTACCCCTTAAATATCTTCACTTGGAGGACTGAAAGTGGGTCAATGGGGAGACTGGTAAGAGGCATCATACTCCTCTAACCGAACGTATTTACGAGGAAGTCATTATGAGGGAGGCGGGGAAGAGGGGCTGGGGACGCTGAGAGAGTCCTTTCATTGATCAGATTATTTTTAGAAAACAAATTTCCCTTAATGGGTTTATGGTTTCAGTGAGAAGAGCAGCTCCTGCCAATGTTTACAACTCTGAGTCACGTCACAGAATCTCAAGGCAGTGGAAAGTCTTATGAGCCTTGGACAATTGTCCCACTGAGCAAAGTTTGCCATGTTGTCTAGGCATGCTGCGTTGTCAAGCTTAGCTCTAAGGAACCAAACCTTCCAGTAAACAGCATCAGTCATTCAACCATTGGGTGGACACTAGTGTCTATCCGCTGGATGAGTTGGAGCTACACACCTCTCTAACAYACTCCCGATCACAGGCAAAGAGGACATGTAAAAGGGTGAAAGCAACATTTCAATAGCTGATGTGCTACTTAGAAGGAAACTCATTTTTTTGTGACAACATAGACTCCCTTTTCACATCACAGATTTATTTTTTCACCTTGGTCATTCTGTGATGTTTTCTGCAAAGGCTTTTGTGTCTTCCAGCAACACTAAGCCCAAGACCTACCTGCAGCATGTAGCTATGGGCTCTGGGGACACAGCAGCATCCATCCTGTGCCCTCCAAGGCAGGACAGGAGAGAGAGCAGGTATCTCCTGCAATGATGTTTTACTTACAGAGTGCACTTCTGAAGCAAATCCCCCAATTCTTCCCCATTGCCACGTTTGGTTTGCCTCTCAGGGCAGTCTGCAGAAGATGTGCTCCAAGTGTGAATGGGTGCAAGTCCCAAATGCTACATCACTTGGGCAGGAGAAGAGGCTATGAGGATCTGCCCTGCTATTCTCTATTTTTCCCCCCATTCTCCTCTCCTCTTCCAATCTCAAGGAAGTCCAGGATGGAAAAAAATACACAGTTTTGCACATCAGAACCCTTCCTGCAAAAAACTCCACCTGAGTCCTGTCACTTAGCTCCAATGAAGCCTGGTCCTACCTCCACCACCTGCTGGTGCCTACCTCCTCCCCTGCAGAGCATCGATGGAGCTCGGGACAGCTCAGCCCTGCCAGAGTCAGGCCAACTCCCCAGGGATGCAGACCCTTCAGCCTTGAAAGCACCAGGTCCCCCGTGTGTCACACATGTCCCCAGCTGTGGGAGTTGCTGTTCCCCTCCACACAAGCATGCCCCCCGACAAAGATCTGTTCCTCARGAAGGTCCAGCAGCCCTGGGGGGGTCTTCAGCCTGTTTGCAGACCCTTGAGCTTGCCTTGCATGGGGCTGGGGGCTGGCACATCCCTGCCCTGCACAGGGGGACAGGTAGGGACAAGCCACATCTAGTGGCTGCTTCCCAGCCCGCAACGCAACCAAGCCCACAGTGCCCTGACCTGCTCCAAACCCCATTTCCATCAAGGATCAGGCCCCAAAAGCACAGGCAAGCCTGGTCCGGAGGAAATGAAGCACACTTTTGGCCCACTGTCACATTTATTTTTCTCCCGCTGAGTTTCTCCGTCCAGCTTCCCATCCACAAAGCAGCCAGTAATCAACATTGAAGCAGTAAAAATCAAAGAAGCAGTTCTAAAAAGAAATAATAAAATCAGCCTTGCAAAGCTTTTGTTGGTTTTGATTTTTTTCAGCACGTGGATTTGGCCAAACGCAGCTTGCAGGGCGCTTGGCTCTGCTGACCTTTGCTTTAGAAATAGGGGTCAGATTTCTGCACGTCTTCTGAGGGCACCATTCCACTCGCTAACGTGGGATGGTCACACCCAGACAGCTTGCAGGATTAGGTCAACAGATACTCATTTTTTAATTGTTAAGAAAGTCAGCCCTCAGGGAGAAGTATTCCTAAAAGACCATTCAAGAAGTATGCAGGATTAACAGAAAAATCAAGAGGGACAACTTGAGAGAGGCCAGTCATTCCTAAAAWAATATATAAATCTTAAAATAAAAAGAAAGACAAAAAGGATGCTGGATGGAATATCTCCCTGTAATGGCACAGGGTGAGGCACTTTCAGTGGGGTTGTGCATTTTTGGGCAAGTTGAGGATCTGAGTCACTGCTTTCCAAATCCTTCTGCTCACCCCAGCCTATCAGGGCATGCAAAATCACTGAATGGACCCAAATGTCTTTATAATCAACATCTGGCTCCAATAAGCAGCCCAATGGTCATGCTTTAACAATGTTTGTTCCAAACTAAATCTTTAACTAAACATTTTCTGAAAAGGGGTTTTGATAGTGGAGCTGCAATAGCTAAGAGGCTGTTCGTGTTTGTTTTTACTAGAGATCCCAATTCTCTGGGGTTTAACTCATCCTCACACATTCTTTTGGGGCTGAAACTTGGTGAAACGAAAGAGGTTTCTGCCATTATAACCAAATTTTATGAAGGCAACACTCTGGGGGTTTTAACCTGCAAACTCAAAACTGGCATAGGCACAGAAGAGATGCTTGTACTCGTCATATTTGGGTACTCCCTCCTCCGTGTCCAGGATAGGCAGGACAAAGAAAGCTACAGCAAGAAAGAATCCGGATAGATATTAGGACAATTATAAAAAGGATTATAAAGGTCAGSTAGAATTTCCATCACGGGATGCTTGCAGGAAAATATCAGACCCACATCTGCGAGACAGCGATTCTGCCCTGTGACGGGGATGGATGAGTGGATTTTCCAAGGTACCTTTTAGTCCACATACCCTGCGATGCTGCCCTGAGGACAGCAGCAGAGCCACGTCACCTGTACGCCAGCGATCACCCCTCACAAATCAGTTCCTCCTATCATCTGCAAAGGGCGATTACCAGCCCGCTGAAGATTACAGGCCTCTGCAGAAGAGACATCCAGTCTCCTTCGCTCGTACTGCTACAAGCCACAGTCAAGACCAGACTCGCCCATCATCCAGGTTGTAAACTCTCTGCACGAGGCCAAGTTCTCACTCAGTCTAGACGAATCAGGCAGAGCGGCGCGAAGCGTGCTGCGGCTCAGGGAAAGGCAGGCAGCCCCAGCTCCAGCCCRTCTCAGCCAGGAGCGTGGCTGGAAAGCACATGGGTCGCAGGCTCAGCAGGCAGGACACTCCTCCTGACCCCCCTCTGAGCTCCAAGGGTTTGTGGCTGTCGCACAGGGTGCGATTTGCTCAATTCCCACCCCTCGGGAAAAGGGAAGCGTGCAGGTACACGCACCCCGCCGGCCCGGGAGCCAGGAACGGCGGGTTCTGCGTCTGGCCCCAACGGTGACTCAGCCGGCTCTGCGATCCCATCCTGCCGTGGCTATCTGTATCGCGGGGACATAAATTCTTCCCTTGCTTCCTAAAGCACCATCAAATATACTTAAAACATAAAAGRATAGCTAATTCTAAAGCGGCTGCTAGAAGTCCTGTCTTCACCTGCATCTGCTGTCACCAAAACATATGGGAAAAAACCCCCAGTGCAGAGCAGTGTGAGCCAGGTTGGAGCCTGGCCGGCGTATGGCCTCCCTGCGTGTCCTGCTCTGTTCTCATCCTGCTTCGGGATGCTCAGGCTGGTGGCACCTGGATACCTTCCCCTTGTGGCACCGCTCTGGTTTGGCCATCACAGCTGACCCAAGGGAGGAAGAGCCAGCAGATCGCCTTTATTTCCTAAACCTAGTAAAATAAAAAGTTATGAAAACTCCTCTTAGGATGCCCTAATACTCATTTGCYTTCCCACATTCCTGCTCATACCCTGTTCCTTCCAGCTACCAAATGCAACCCCAAAGCTAAAACTGGGTTTAATGCCTCCTGTATTTTACACCTCAACCTCTCTGCGAGGCGGTCCAGGGTGAGATCCCACAGACCTAGCCTGGACGGTTATCCACGGCCAGGTAATGCTGCACGCGCCATCCGGCCCTGCCAACCTTGATTTGCAATTTTTTTTTTAATTGTCCCTTTCCCATTCAAGAGACGTTTCCTGGCCCTGCTTGCAGAAAGGAAGGACACTTTGAAAAACGCAGCTGTGGGGTCTGATTCCCATTTAGGACAGAGGGCCCCTTTACCCTGCTCCAGCACCGCATAAAGGCTTAAATGCAAATGGGAACCAGGCCCTTGGAGGTCTCACTTTGAACAGGTTATATTCTTACCACTTTAAACAAACTTTCAGGAGAGGGGGGCAACTGAGTTTTAACCAGTACAATATGGCAGGGSCTGATGTTTTAGGCCTGATCTTTTTCTTGTCCCGGGAGGACCAGCCTTTCCGACACCCTAGGCATTGCTGGAGAAGAGCTGAAGGGGAAGGGTCGGGCAGCCAACTGCAGCAAAACAGAAACCTTTTTTTATTGAATAAATATAAAGATACTGTATATGAACAAAAATGAAGCATGTTCCACAGAGGATTTTAAAGCTTCCAAAAATATTCCCTCAGCCCTTGCCAAAGGTAATACAGCCAGACTTTCCATGGAAAGCATCATTGTGCACGGTGGGGTTCAAGGAGGTCGCTCTGCTTGAAGTGCACAAACAGCCAGCGCCCTGTCCTGTCCCTCCCCTCCACGCACATGCTCTGCCACCAGGAACAAGTGGCCTTTTTTTTTTTTTAAAAAAAAAAAAAAAAGAAAACAACTTTCTTCCCTCAAAGGTAGTATAGAATTCACCCTCGCTGCGCAGCAGTAGCAAGCTAGAGCTTGTATTTACAAGAAGCCCCCTTAAGAGGACTTTGACAGCTGTTTATAGAAAGCCYGGACATCAACAGGTTTGCTCAGGGGGTTCTGTATTTTTGGAGACTTTTCTAAGCCCCGCTTTCTTCCCCATCCCCAAAGCACTGGCTGTAACAGATCCTGCAGTAAGGAGGTGGGAAACTCACTGATGAGAGGTTACTGCTAACATACGCATTACTACATGCTTCTTGGAGGGCTGGAAAATAACCCTCTCTTCTAAAGTTGCTGCCTTCCWCCTAATTATCCCCAAAGCTTTGACTTGTAAACACCTGACCTAATTCTTTCCATGGGCAGTTTTTAATAACAGAAATTCTTCAAAAGTGTCTTTATGATGCATCACACCGTGTTACCTTGTAAATAAGCTGTGCGCCAACCCAGCATTTTACGGTGCAACAAGAGAAGGACACTTAGTCACCGAATATGCAGCATTAGGGAGAGGCAATACAGTGAGGTTGGCAGAGCTCAGTCCTCCACGTCTGAAAATCCACGTCTGAGCCGCTGCAGAGGAAAGAAGGTCCTAAGAACAATACCACGTGCATATATATTTCCTTTCACTTCTGGATCACAAAGGTTTCTACAAATATATATCAATGAAGCTGCAAAACTTATTCAACACTTAGGTAGGCGGGGGGTATGTAAACAGAAAATTCAGGATCCCTGGGCTTCCTTTGCTCAGCACCGCCGGTACCCCGTGCTGGACACTGGGCACATTACAACATGAAAACAGCTGTTCGGATGCACTTGTGTAGGCACCACGAAAGTCCACGTGGCAAAACCCGGGAGCCTCTCCAGGAGATTAGCAGGTTTCCCTGCAGCAGCTCTACATGCCAGCGGAAGAGTTGGGAGAGGAACCCCGATCTCCCCACTTCCCCATCTCATGCTCCATCCCGTGTCTTCTCTTGGCACTCCGGATCAGAGCTAATTTTGCAAATCCTCCCTATTTGCATTTTGGATTTGTATATATTTGTATACAGCCATGCCCAAACCTGAAGTTGTTTCGGTAGCGCACATACACCTAAATTAGTGAATACACCGTATTTAGCGGCTGGGCTGAGCCCTGGTCCAGCGAAACCCAGAGTGACCCCGCGGAGAGGCAGAGCCCCAAGAAGACCAAGGTGCAGGGAAGGGACATGGGCAGCGTTGCCAGCTGCTGCTGCCCTTCAGCAAGAGAGATTCAACCTCCTGGCTGGAGGGAGGGAGTTAAGAAGCAGGCCTGGAGAAAGAGTTGCCGAAAGCGTTGCAACATGATAGAAGCTCTGCAGGCCTTTGATCTCGGAGCTGTTCTTGAACTGTCACTTTAATGAAGTGTCAAAGACTAAAAAGAGTTGAGATTAAGAATACTGGAGCCTGGGGAGAAGGAGAAGGCCATTTTAAGCCCTCAGGGTCTTCAACTGGGTTTCTGGAAGCTTTTAGATCCTTACTGCGTACTGTGCACCAACATATATCTGAAAAGCAGGTCAAATTTTCGAAGTCCTGCACCACAGTTTGCCTTATAAAAAGCCTGCATGCTCCCTGCATGGGCAAATCCCTACCTGTTCCAAACGTGCACGTGCACGCTCTGCTCTAGCAAGTTTTTCGCACAAAAGGCTAAAGTGAGTTGTTTTCCTGAGTTTCTCCGTGGGATGCTCTCCCCCTTTTAACGTGTCCCATGGCTGAGTTACAGAACTAGGGTGGTGGCTGTAAAACAGGCAGGTCTTCCTTAAAACAGCCTGAACTGCAGAAAACGCAGGCAGTTTTATCAGTCCGCGACTGGCAGGAGGACATTTGGGCTCTCTGCAACTGCATATATTTCATTAATATCCCAGCCAGCTTTAATGGCATTACCATCAGGTTAATCTACTTTAGATTAATGAACCTCAGTTTCAGCCAGGCAAGCTAATTAAGATGATTTTCTTTGAACTTGTTCTAATGAATGTATTAATATCATTCAGGGCTTCTTTTGGAGCTACAAGCATGGCCATGTTATTCCTGAGAAGAGGCCAAACATTTTTTATTAGAGAATCATGTGCTGTGCAGAGTCTGAGACTGCCTTGCCTTTGTTTTCTCTGTGTTGCACCTTTACACTGTCTGCAGAGAAAGCAGCCCTTTGGTTTGCAGATTTTTGCTGTGGCCCCATGAGTCAGTAAGAGTTCAGGAGTGCTCTGAACACGCTCAGGATTAGACCCATAAAAAAAAGTTAAGAACAGTTACTATTGACTAGCTCTTGTTCTTAAAAAATATTTAAATTTATTTAACTGCTCCTCCACGTTCATTCCAACGGAGAGAGATTTAAATAGCAAAACGGCAAAGCCGTAGCTTTGTGTGAACGATGCCCATGCTGGTATTACCATCAGAAGAATTTTAGGGATCCCTGTTTCCTGAATGCCACTCACACATCTGGAGGTACAATACACTTCAATGCAGAAGCATTCAGTATAGCACCTGGCATAAAAGAATGGCACATTCCTTGGGAAAAACGACACCCAACTCCAATCCCATGAAAACAGCACATGAGGGTATGTGTCTATATGAAGACTTGACCATAAGATTGGCTTACCTCAGCCTAAGCCACCTGGATACCTCCCAGCTGTATCAAACCTTGCTGCTCTCCTCAAAGACACTTCAGCTACACTTATTATGTGCAAATTGACACCCCCCCCAGTACTCAGTCTGCAAAACTCATCCCACAGGATGAGTACTATAGGAGTACTATAGGAGCAAGGCAGGGAAAGAAAACTGGGGTTGCTGGTGGCCCTCCAGGACTGATGCCGGCAAGCTGGGTCAGCTCCCAGCACAGCACGGTGTGGGGCTGGGCAGGCAGCAGAGGTGGGAATGGCCTCCGGGACAGGAGATGTGCAGAGCTCTGGGGGGAGAAGATGGTAAGAGACCAAGTCTGAGGGGTCTACAGTGTAGATAGCCGGGCTGGGTTGGCAGGGATCTGGACCCGAACCATCAAGGGCACAGCCCAAGTGCAATTGCACTGGCTTTCTAGAGCGCTAATGAACCACAGAAACACAGCATGGTTGTTACAACTTTTCTAGGCTATTTTGTGGCAGCTTCCCATGCGGGTAGGCTGCAAGGCCAGGTTCAAGGCCAGAGTTCAAAGGAGGGAGAAATAACTTGCAACTTGGCTTCGCTACAAGAAGCCTTGCACTGGGGTCTCTCTTGGACACCGCTATGGGAACCTTCCTGGGCTCTTGTTTTGAACAAACATAAAAAATGCATAGGGATAAACACTGTGGGTTTGCTCAGCCTCTCGCACTCTGCCTTCCTGACAGCCACTGTCGTACCCCACGTCCCTGGGGAAGCCGCTAAAGAGACAGTCTTCTAAATGACACCTTTCTCCAACCCCCAAAGACACCCAGCTTCGCCGCTCTCAGCCTCCCGCCATCTCAGCCCAAGGCCTGGGAGCGGCTTCCAAACCCAAGTCCCTGGACATGTACAACACGGACAGCATAACATGGGGCTGGCTTAAATAAGCTCTTTAATGAATCGTTAGTCAGATGAAATGAGAAAACCACAGGTCCCATCTCTCAAAGTCACAATCCCTCAACATAAATAAAATAAACAGCCTGGAAACAGTTCTATAAAAACATATTGCCACACAGGTATCATTCAAAAATGGGGAGTATGACTTTTTTTTTTCCCCCCTAAGTAACCAGCCTGCAATCAATGTGCCAGGCCAAGGTGGAGTTTATTTATAAATGCACATTTATGATGAATCATTGGAGGAAATGCATGCAGACTGGAGACAAAAGTCTGCAGTTGCTAAACCAAATAGGAAATGCTCTTTACATCTGCCTCTTCAGTTGGCATCCACTTCCCCTCAGAGTCTCTTTTCTGCTGGGTAGGCCTGTTTATTTTTGGGCTACTTTGTTTGCAAAGCCAAACAGAGCTTCTGATTTTCGTATTTATCTATTTTTTTTCTTTGTAAACAGCGCTTCTCACTTATTGAAGCCCCAAATTATTAACAGTGGAACTCAGATCACCTTCCTGCGTAGAGTTGTTTACTCTCTTCAGGGAAAGCAAACCAACAGAGTGGAAACCGAGTGGAAAAACAGCCTCATTAAAGTGATAYAAAAATAAGGACAATGGTGGAGCAATCCTGCCAGCTATGGAAGAATTCCCATCTATTTTCTATTAGATTTATTTTAAATATTACTGAATTGAAATTATTAAATTGGTACAAATCACTAACCGACTGCTACTTATATCTCAGCAATAAGTTTTMAAGTGACGGGACACGTCAGTGGCACTCCCATTCATTTTATCTTGTTTTTCTCCAAACTGGCCCTAACAAGGCACATAACACTAAAAGGAACACGCTGCTTATGTTTCCCCAACAGATTCCCRTGGATCTCCAAGGGGACACCACCAGGCCCATGGAGGTTCACCCACCCCCATGCAATAAAGAATCAGCAGAGCTGGAGGGAGAACTCACGTCCCACCCATGCACACTATGCATCTCCCTACTGTAGGCTGAACGTATGGGCCTCGCTCATGTAACCCTACAAGTTTTAGACCTCTGTTACTGCAGTGAAATATTTACTCTCTTTGAATATGAGCTGATGTGAGATAAGAAACAAGCTCCTGTTCATAAGCCTTGCTTTTCTCCGACGGCTGGTACTCCCTCTGTGTGTGTGTGTGTGTGTGCGCATATGAAACTTGCACATTAGCTATTTGATCACCACTACTTATTTCAGAATTTGTATGCAGAAAGCTGGCATGGTCTTTCCTTCATGAGACTTTAAAATCCTTCCAACCCCACTGGAGAGAGAATTCACACTGCCAATTTTTTTTCCAAGGGTTTTATAGAATGTGCTATGCGTGCAAAAYGCAATCTTTAACTGTTAGAAAAATACAGTAATTTGAAATGTAAGCAACAAAAATAGACGCACACAAAAACAGAAACAAAGATGGATGATTGTATCCACTTCAGACTCACTGGAGGAAGAAGCACCCTGGTAACTATTATCAATGGTAAACACTACACCTTATTTATGCAGGACAGAGCAGCGACTCTTATTTCTGCTCGCTTTTTATAGTAGGTTAAAAAATAACAATATTGCTGTGGAAAGATGACGCAAGCAATAACTTCATGCTGTCAGAACAATTCCAGCAGTCAAGGCAAAGCCGAGGAACATGTCAGTGAAGTACAAAACCTCTCACTCTCTTCGGTTGGAGGGCAAAGGACTGCTGGAGTCTGTGGTTTGTAGGCACTGGAGGGGCAGTGCTCATACTTCTGCAATCTTGGTTTTGTGGAATGCTCTGCCTGCTCCTGACCTTCGGAGCATGGATCTGGCTGGCCTGAAACAGCACTTAAGCAGCTTGACTGCTCTCAGGAGCTATTTGGCCCTTCGTCCCCATTCACTGGCCCATAGAAAGCCATGGGAGTCTTCCTATTTATTTTACCGGCCTCAGGAGCAAGGCTTCATCTGGGAAGGCAACCTTGAGCACATTTAGCGACTTTACACTCTCAAAAGTAACCCCCAAGCTTTTTCTCTGCCTGTGTTTTTATAAAAAATTACCTACTGACAGTAGTAACAGTGAAAAAGCCCTGCACATCAGCTCTGCACCCATTTGAAGGGCAGCGGCACATTCTCCTGGCAGGTCTGGCCCCAGGAATGGACCTTTGAAGAGGGTCACATCTCCTGGTTGCCAATACAGCTCACCGTGCCAGGGCTTCCAGAGGTACTCAAAAGCTTTCAAAACTGCAGAGGCATATGTTTCAATAACAGCCTGCGCTCAAAATTAAGAAGAGCTGTATTATTGGTCCTGCCAGAAATAACGTAAACTAATGTTACTCTAGGAATGGGGTTTGGGTGACCAGTTTCAGTGCCATTTTCAGGACATTGAGGGGAACTTGCTGTTCTTTAAAAAAAAAAAAATAGTTCAACTAACGAAAAACTGATAAGAAAATCATTGAAATGCCAAAAATTCTCTCTCACACAAAACAAATACTAATTCTTGCGATACTATATATATTTATTGGTTAAAAGCACATACCAGCCTGTCTAAATCTGTGATCGCTGCCCAGTTTATAACACCTTTGTGGCTTTTAGTTTCTCACCCAGACACATCAAAGCAAGGGACAGTTAGCCAAGGAAAACTTCATTGTTAGTATTAACTCACTCCAAGAAAAAGATTTTTGGAAGTTTGAGAATTTTTCACTTCATGGCAATTGTTGATTAATGAACCTCAATGGGCTACAGCCTAAAAGAGGACTTTGTTAATAAAAAATGCTAAACAGCCCAGGCGGAGTAAGGAGATACTTTCTTTGAACCTAACTGATATAAAGGCGTATACAAAAAAAGAACCGTGAAGATGGATTTATTCAGTGTGATCCTGTTTGCTTTCCAGTTCCGCCTCAGGCTATTTCTACTTGCAAAAAACAATTACTGAGGACAGGAGGAGAAATCAAAGAATCACAATATAGCTGGAAAGATTAGAGCACTTGGAAAATACTTAGCAACAATGATATTTAGGAAAGGAATAGCATTACCCCTCCACCTCTGCTTGGCTACCACCAGCACAGCTATTGTATCACAGCAGGAGCAGGGGCCAAGGCAGCGACACCTTCTAGCAGGGACGGGAGCACCAGGATCCTGGGGGTCTCTTCCCAGCTCTCTCATGGTTTTGTTTGGAGAAGCCATCTAACATCTCTGAACCTAAATGTATTAGTCTGAAAACAGGGTTAATAAAAATGACTCATTACGCTGGGATGATCCAGGCTTAATTCCTGTTTACACAGTGTTTTAGGCTTCCCAGCAGAGAGGTACCATGTGGAAATGCAATTCTTTTTGTATTAGCAGATGGTGCTGATGCCTGTGCGACTTCTGCTTGAGCTAATCACCAACACCAGTGGAGATACGGTGAGGGACCTGCACACAGAAACTGAGCACATGCTTGGAGGTAGCATCAGTCACCACAACTGGGAGACTTCTGATTTTCTCTTATGGTTCCCAGGGTAGGGAGGAAGGTTTCTAAGGAGGGTTTTGGTCAGCTGTGAGGAAGCAGCATGGCCTAGCAGGCAGAGCATGAGGTCAGGGTGACCTCAGCTATGTCCTTCCTCTGATCTAGAACTCACTTTCCTTACCCGTTTATAAGTTTGTTGGGGCAATTGCTAACTATTTGGGATATGGACTCTGAATCAGTACAACACCCGGGCAGCCCTGGTTAGACATCAGCTCCTCTTGGAGCCCACGTGAGGATGACCCCATCTTGGTCTGCTGCGGCCAGCTGGAGCGTGCGCGAAGATGTGGAGCTCCCACTGCCAGAAAAAACCCGATCTTTTCCTTTGGAACTCCTGAGAGCTAAGTCTTTGTATGTTATTTTGAGGTGCCTATCGCAGACAGGGGGAGCGGGAATGTAGCATTATGGTAACAGGCTGTATATTTAGGGAGTCTGCATTACAGTTGGAGGAAAGGGCTGTATTATGGAAATTATATGGGAAGAGATATGCCCAGGCAGTGCTGGCTGTGCTCTGTAGTCTCAAATCTTTGTGTGAGGGGGTGGTTAGATGATGAGAAGAGACTGCTGTTTACTGTGGAATGTCCTTTCCGTCTATAAGTTTCTGAGAAAGAAATGAGAATTGTGTGCTTTTATTAAATTCAGTATTTGTATCCTGCCTCTTTGATAAGGAGCAGTCTATAAATCACTGAATAAACCAGCTGTAAATCATCATCCAAGCTATTAAAGCCTCTCGGGTCTTTAACAGATTTTCTACCCCCACTAGTTCATAAGCACAATCCAAAATGTCACCCAGACACTTCTCCCCAAGGCCTTATTTTTCATTTTGGGCTGGAAGTCTGAATTCACAACAGATCCAAAGCAGCATTTATCCCAGATGGGTTTTCAAGCACCACAACACTGCTGTGCCTGTGAACCTCCTTTGTCATGCAGTCTTCAGCACACTACATAACACGACACACGGACAGACCTATTTCTCTCAAGCGTGGATCTCTGATTTCCATAGAGCACAGCTGTAATGGTATAACAAGCCAACAAAAAAGGTTGAAACTCAAGATGCTGGCAGCACACTCCTCATACAGAGCCAGCGTTCCTCCCGCTGAAAGCAGGGTGGATGCTTTCACAGGGCTCCACCACCATAGGAACAGACCTCCATGTCAGGAGATGAGAATAAACCTCAGCAGCAGGGGTTATCGGTTTCCCGATGGGTGGGTTGTAACATGGACAATGAGGAGATTGCAAAATGTTTGAGGACAACACTGTTTGGGTTCCCTGTTCTCAGGAGCCTGATGACAAATCATAGCTGGAAGGAGGAGTTCAACAGCCAAGCTCAACAGCCAATGCTAAAATGGGTGAATGTATCCACATACCCCACCTTCTAGCTCCATAGCTCCGGCAGGCTGGAGTCCATCTTAGGTCCAGATTTCTATGGCCAGCAAACCCAAGTAACTACTTTTCACAAGTTTTTCCCTATTTTTTGAGTGCTCACAGAAAAAGACTTGTATATTTTGCAAGCTCAGTGTGAAGGGGCACAGTCCTTTTTGCTTGCAGAAAAGTAAGTTGTTCCTCCAAACTTGGCTATACCAATTGAAGGACCAGCTTGACATTCAGCTCGTCACTAACACGAAGTGTTCCCTAAACAATGAGGACAACACACAGGACCCCAAGGCCTGTGTTTTAGATATAATATTTCCACTGACTTACCCACATAGTGTCTTCGCATGAAATACGCAGCTATGACATCTCACATGGCAGATGTACCTTAATAAAGATATTACTAGATTAATCATTTTGGAGCCTCCTACTCAAACCGGAGAGAAACAAAAAAGGCTATCAAGACCAAAAAATCCCAGAAGACTTTATCATAAGCCCCAAAAGACAAATTTTCAGTGGTAGCTTTAGGACACCAAGGTTTCGCAGCCTGTTAATATTGCAACCAAACCACTTTGGCGCAGCAGTTAGTAAAGGTAATGTTTAGAAAACAAAGCTTGAGGAAAACTCTGATACTTCTGGTCAAGAACTGAGCAACGCTTAACCACACGCTGGCTCACATACTGCTTCGGACTTCACTGGATCAGACTGTGGAAGCCCATAGGAATCCTTGTCAAAAATCAAGAGAAGGAACAATAAGGCTGCCACCATTACAAAAAAGATGCCATTTGGTATTTTTAGTACTTAAGCCCTGTGGCTGAAAACGCCCTCGCCAAAATTTATCTTAGACCAAATGCAGAGAGGCTGTTTAAGATTGTATTAACTGAACATTGGGAATTTTTAGCCTTATCTAGAAAACAGCTTTGTACCAGTTTAACTAGATCACTTRAAGAGTGGTTTCCATGCAGTAGATGTGACCTTGCTCATTATAAGGCAGGCAGACAGAAGAGATCCTTCCTGCACCACCTAATGGAAAGAGAACACGCTCCAGCCCCTCTCCCTCAATGCACCCGCAGAGCAGCAGGACACCAGTCAAACCAACACCAGTTAAATCTCCACAATTTCCTTGCAGGGACAAGGCTAAGCTGGTACCATTAATATCTCGAAGAGCTTATACATGAAAGACCTGCTTTATTTTAATTTCCATTTTTCAGTCATTCCCCTGGTTGTTTCCTGCCTACAGTTCTCGAGTGTCTCTGCTAGGATTTCACCCAGCGTTATGTCTACCCCATGGTTGAGACAGATCAATACTGGCACCACAGAGGGGTGTTTCAAAGCTCTCACCAAGGTAAGCGGTTCTGGATCCCAGCTCACTAGTACTTTTTCTTTCTCATACTTTGGAACGACCATACTGGTATTTCTGAAGTCCCATTTCAATCACTGTTTTTACCAGATGTTAATTCACCAACAGTATAAACCAATGTAGATAAGGCAATTATAGGTATATACATATTAGCAAACAGCTCCAAACAACATGTACTTAGCAAGTTGACATGTACAAACTATGTTATCACTGTCAGGGGATTTTTTTCAGCAGGTTGACTAAGGCAGGAAACAAGGTGCAGGTAGTTTCTATGATGGAGCCAACACTGCCAGGGCACACTCATGGTAGATCTCACCTTGCGGTAAGAAATGCAGAACCCTGACTGTAGTATGGACTTGTTTGTTGTATTAAATCTGTCAGTGCAGGAGCTGGCTGCCAATATGAGTTTGCACGGAGCACACCTGGGCCTTCATCTTGAATGCAGCTTCCGTGTTGCATCAGGTAATGTAAACAGAAACAACAATACTGTTCTCCCACTATTTCTTCTGTGAAATGGAAGTTTTTCCTTCAATACCACCTTTGCACAATGAATGTGCGGCCAACTGGCAGTACCAGACTTTGTTTTTTCTTTCCTGGCCATGTACCAATCGTGTTGGAGAACCCAACTTCAAAGGCAAAGCAGTGGGAGAAAGGGCTGCTTCTACCATGCCAAGAATGCTTTTCTTAGACAGGTTGAGAGGAGATGATAAGTTGGAAGAAAAAGAAGCATCTTTGGCAAACCTGGTTCCAACGGTTTTACTGTCAAGATGTTAAATAAATTAAATAAATAGCAGGGGGACTGCAGAACATCCCCAGCTATCTTTCTCCATGGAACGCAGATACGCTTTATTCTCTGTGAACATCCAGTAATATCTGCAAAGATACTTACCCAAATCCATCCATGGCTTAACTTCATGGAATGAATGCTTTGACACTGAAACTAAATTCTCTTGTGCTTTAGCAGGGAACAGGAAGATTTGAGAGACGGAACCAGACCAGAGAGTGGTAATGGGGCAAGGTTCATCCAAGCGACCATTTGCAGCCCCTCCGTACCTATTTCAGCTAACAAAGCCCAGGGGCAGGGCTGCCTAACAACCTGTTGTTGGAGGTAGGAAGGGGCGGCTAAGAGTGTCCAATTCCTTCTTTTTCCAGCGTGCAGCCTGCCTGCTGCCAATTCCAGGTGTTCAACAATAATGCAGCAGTTACTCCCAAGTAACACCTATAATTTGAGTCACTGGGACATTTCCTCTGGCATTTCAAAGCGTATGGAAAGGAATGTGAAAACCTTTCATTAGCCACAGGCAGGCAGCCGCTGTCAGAATCACTTAGACGTGCCCTAAAAGTTTTCCAAAAAACATATTGATGCCTCCTAGTTGCTGGGCACCAGGCAATACTGGAGACCACGACTGTGAAGAAACCACTGATTTCTCCATACTAAATATGCAGGAACAACTGCAACCGCTCCTGCCCTCCGGAAGGGTTTTAAGATCAGAACATCATGTTCAAATCACTAATCCTCACAAAGTATTACCCGTGCTGTCTTAGAAAGGTAGGAGGGATTCCCTAGCCTCTGGGGAAYGACAGCTCCTTTTCCCAGGAAGGGCATGTGGGGTCGGAGTTGCAGGAGTTTTCTATTCTGCTGTTCTGTCCCTGTCATCTGTGGAAAGACCTGCAGCCTCTCCTGCTCGCACAGTACTGTTACTCCACAGAGAGTTGCAAATATCTGTCCATGTTCCATGGAATGGATATAATTTGCCAGATTTTGTGTTTACTATGGAATTTCTACACAGCTTCAAGAATCCCTATATTTTATAAGAAAACAGAGTGGCATATAAAAACATTCTTAGTGGTGTTTTATTTATACAATTAATGGTCAACAGAATATAATGTACTTTTATGCGCTCCACCTCCCTGCCCCAAAAAACAGTTTTGTTTGACAGACAGTTTTGTTCCACAATCTCCAGGGGTACATTAACCTCTGCAAAGTCCATGCTTGAGTTCAAAATTGGCATCACCCCTCCTTCTCCTGCAAAGAAAAATCAAGCAAGCTCAACACTGAGCCTCTCTTTCCCACTAGAAGGGATTCTTTCAGTTGCATCCCTTGGTACAGTCCTGCAACACAGTGGCAATTTGAGGGCTGCCACCGCATTATGCCAAGTGGGAGGGCTGCCTCTCCGAAGGCCACCAGCAACTCCTGGGACTGAGACATGAACTGCTGCACTTCACTTGGGGAGCACACGATCTCCCTAGGTGGACCAGTAAGATATTGATATTCTTTGCAGAGCAGCACAGAAGACAACTGCTTCTGTATGTACATTTTAGCAGTCCTGTGCTGCTCGTGGATCTGCAGTTCTTCACATATGCTCTGTCGTAGATCCCAGCCTGGAAACCCCAGCAGAACCATGTGCAGGAACTCAGGACACTGAATGTCCAGCCCTGAGGGCAATTTCAAGTCCCATGTTTATAAAAGGAGATCAAAATCTATAGGGGTTTCACAGCATGCCGCTTGCACTCCTGGTTTGCTGGTTATTGTACGTTACATTATTAGGATGGCCATACTCCTCTTCCTCCATAAAGCAGTGCACTCTGATTCAGGACCAGTCAATGGTGTCCAAAGTCAACGAGAGTTCAGAGTTAGAGAAGAACAAACACAAGATTTGCAAGAAGCTAAAGAAGCAAGATATGTGAGAACGAATCTGAAATGGCAACCCAGCTCAGATCTGCAAATGGCAACCCCCTCTGAGGATTTCCTGGACATTTTTTTCCTAACGCATCTTAGCTAAACTGGTTTAAGAATGGATAAAACCAATATGAAGATGTCTACACTGAGGCTGTCTAGGAGTTTAATTAGATCAATTTGAAACTGATTTAGTTAAACCAGTGAATGTTTCATAATGTGGACCAGACTTTGAATTTCAAGCACATCAAACCTCATTACATGTATGCTTTATTATAACAGTGCTTCCCTCCATGCACTCATGGCAGATTCCTGCCTCCTGAGGTTTGGGCTGGAATGCCAACAATTCATTTTAATGCAGTTCAGACATTTTAAAGCTTTGCTGAGCTATCCCCAAAATAACCACTGATAGTAGGTGGCAAGCACCCTGAAATGATTAGGGTCTATCTTGTTGAGGAAAAAAAGATATTTGATGAAAAAAAAAGCAAAACCAATGTGAACAGGATAAGCATTAAGGGAGAAAAGGCATGTGTTGCAGTGAAAAATGGTTGAACTCAAAGCCTCAACACCAGTTACATTTAAAAATATGTCTTTGCAGAATAACGGTCACTGGGCATGTTATGTCAGGGTTTTACTTAATTTAGTTGCACACTTTTTGCTCAAGTGTTGGAGTCACATTTCCCCTTTCTTGTTTCCATGTACCCATTGCATTTTATTCCATTCCAGTTTTACTTCCTATCACGTTGTTGGGTTCATGTTGCTGAAACACTGAGCACCAGCTGGCACTCTCCTTGACATCTCTGTGGTGGTCTGCTTTCGACCCTCTCTGGTCCTGATTCAGTAAAATGGCTTTTGCTAAATTCCTACAGACTATAGCGGGCTGACAGCAAGGAACTGCAGCATATGCTTAAACCTGAGGCATGGGTTAGTCCCAGGAATGGGACGGTGTACATGTACCATGTTTTGCTGACTCAGCCTTTTGAAGCTATACGTTGATACAAGCAATGCATAGCTTGTATCGCTTAGTGATTAATCAGTTCTGTGAAATGACATTTAATTTTGAAGAAAACAAATTACAGTTCTCTCCATACAGTGAACAGCTCTAAAATTAAACAGGCACTGCCCCAAAACCAGAAAGTAATCCAAACAAGACCTCTCTTTCCCCATGGCTGCTTCAAAGTGGCATCTCTTTACCTTTTAAGGAGAGGTATAGCAGCACTTAGTGAAAAACAAAAAACCTGAGGAAGAAAAGGATCTCATTCAGGAGCTCCAATCCCTATCGATAGCACAATTTAAAGCAGAACATCCCCCGTACTTGAGRTCACGACCAGTACTGAAGTCAGGAAGCAAGCCCACAGACATTATTGCCGTAAAAGAAGAAAAGCTCTTCTACCTCTCAAAAATGTCCTATACATTTAAAATATTACAAAACAGGCCATCAAACAGCATATTCCCATAGGCTGCCACATTGCCAAATCTCGCAGATCCGGAGTCACTCACGGACCCAGCATGCAGGGCTGGGAAACCACGAGCAGAGCTGTGCCATTTTCAACATCCGTGCTTTTGCCTTTCAAAACTCAGYGACTTCAGGGATAGTTACGGTTACAAAAGTTCACCTGCTCTCGGTTAAYGTTTCAGAGGCCTTAAGCGATATGTTCCCGGGAGGTTTCTCAGGCTACAGGATAATCACTCTGGATGTTCTTTCATTTCTAATGTTAGGAGGCGTTTTTCCCTATTCTCATAAGGCACAACAACAAAAAAGAAAGAGCCACATGGAGGGGAGATCTGTATCCCTTGCCAGCTATTCTCAACACAGATTGGAAGAAATCAGAACTGGGAAGTTGTGTGGTGAGCACTTCTTATTTTTCTTAGATGAGYTTGAAATGAGACTTTAACCTCACTCCAGATCAACAAACACTGAAACTTTCAACCATTCAAATAACCTTTTTTGTGCTCTAGTTATCCGAGTTTCCAGTATTACAACATAAGATCTTAACTAAGTAGGAATAAATACAAATCTTGYGATCCTACAGGTTTTACCAACCTCACAGAGCTTCTATGAAAACCAATGCATTGCCATAATCCTGTTTGTATTTTTAAGTAAATYCCTCTACAGCTTCCAATGATGCCACATCTGGTACTAAACCAGAAACAAAGTCAAGCAGAGGACTTCAGTCTTGCTGCCTAGCAGGGTCTCTTTGYGGGGTAGCCTGGGAATGGCAGGAACAGCAGGGAGGATGTAGATATATTATCTCACTCCAGAAGGGACTAGAGGGGAAAAACCCTTTATGCTGGGGCTCTTTGCTGGGTCTGTGCCCAAACAGCCCAGAAGTTGTTGGGGAAATTTCAGGACAGGAGAAAGCAAGAACAGCAATGATTCAGGTGTCGGAAAAGCAGCCTCTAAGTCCGGCTGAAAAGGTAAAGATGCCACTACAGCCTGGAAAGATGCTGGTGCTGCCCAAGGCAGAGCGGAGAAGCAGGAGGTGGAGGAAGGAGCCGGGCACCTCGGTGCAGGCTGCAGTTGGGAGCCAGCGGCTCCAGGGGAGACCGAGAAGGAAGCTGTTTGCTTTGGATTTTGTGCCCGTGTTTTTGCTGCAACGCCCCAGGAAGACACAGCGGGGAGTGAACTGACCAGTCTGGTGAACTTTTTATATTCCTTTTGGCCTTTTATTACCCTGAGAAGTGGAGGATTTTTTATTTTTAAACATAGCTGAAGGGCTAAATTAGCATTTTGGCAAGGGAAGCAAGCCTGTAAGACAGCAGAAAGGGAAGCAACTGTTACCTGGAGCCAAAACTGAATGGAAACTCAGGCAGAAATCCCACCAGTGTTGGAGTCCCATCCCTAGTGAAGAAGGCGAGGGGCCCAAGAGAAAAGCCTGCACAAGCCTTTGCCAGCATCCCCCACTGATGAAGCACAGGCGGTGGGACTGCCCTTGCGCAGAGCGCTCTGCCAACGCACCTCGCTTGGGTGGGCTTCTCCTATGCGGGGCAGCAGCTCTTGCCTCATGCATCCATCACACAGCAAGCTGGTGGCCTCCGAGCCCACCCAATAGCGGGCTGAGGGCTAAACCTGCAAACAGGGCAGTCCCAGGTATGTTCATGGAGCAACTGGGCAGCATCTTTTGACTTTTGTGCGTCCTGGTTGGAGCATCCCATTAAATACAAACTCAACTGCCTGTTTTGGCAGGCAGGCAAGGAAAGTGGCGCCACACAAAAGGAATTCAGCTGGGTAAATGGTCACATCTCTCTCTTCCTCCATCTGCTCATGCCAGGAGGTAGCACTAAGGTCATTGCAACATCGTACGGCACCTATGTAAACAGGCATGCTCCCTCGCACCCCCGGTGCAGGCCATGCCTTGGCTTAACGTCTCCAAACCCATCTGACACCGATTACAGAGCTCATGTACATAAACATTTCACAGCTCTTTTCCTGAGAGGTAGAGCTCATCCCAACCTGCAGTGTGCCCAGCTTTCCAGGGTCCGCAGTTGGACAGGAGCACTAGCAGAGCATCTCCCTGGGTGGCAAGGTTGCTGGCAAATATCCTGCACCCCGTTCCTGTGCTGCCGCTCACCTCTCCTTCAGTTGCACAGACACAAGGCTTTGTGAAGCGGTGCTTCGGGAGGCAGGTTTATTTTAGAGGTATCTAAATGCTGAAGGCGATTCACCCTCTGACCATCATGCTCACACACCTGGGAAGCAGGTCCAGCTTTAGTCCTCAGCAATGCCTCTTTAACAGTCAAGTTGTTCAGCTCCAGAAAAATACCCTTTTTTATATATTGATGTGAGACAATACTGATACCCAGTGGCTGATTAAGTTAATTACAGTTGAGTAAATATCCCCCTTGGTCATCTCCAGGACTGCACCCCAAGGCCTGGCTCCCACTAACTAACTCTGCAGCCTGTAAGCAACAGATACTCAGTTCCCACTCGTTTTTGGCGCTCTTCTAGCCAGAATTGCTGCTAGAAACTGTTTTTGACTGAGAATCAAGCACAAGTTATACCTACTTTGCAGAGTCAAAACATTAGCTAAGGCAAAGACTGAATACTTTAATCATTCCAGCATGTTATTTGCATTTGCTTTGGCTAACAAATGCCAAAGAGACATTACCAAAACCAAAGCTGAATCCCGCTGAGGTCATGTTATGCTTTTTTCACAGCAATGTGCTGCACCTGGATATCAGTTTTAAAATGCAAACAGGTATGTTTTATCAATTTGTAGCAGGAAAACCTATGATTTCATGAGACTAGAAAAACTTGGCTTAGCGTGAATCAGGATTCAAGGCAGAACGCACTGCAGCCCTCTGTGAGAAAGTTGCTATTTATTTTTCCATCAATATTTTTCCTTCCCAAGTACATTTAATTTGAAAGAATTAATGAACAGCAGAAACAAATCCCTGTATACCACAAACATTAGACAGCATACGGACCAAGCCTTCACAGGGTAAGCCAGCGGGTGAAGGTTGGAATTTATCAAAACATGATAGAATAAACTACTTAATTATGTTAGGGTGATTGCCAGCATGCAACAATCCTAAGAGTAAGGAGCTTCTCAAATTGGCCTGAAGGTAGCGGCAGTTTAGCATTTGCAGTTTTAACCATACATTTCAGAAGTCTCCTGAACTTCATTAAGTATATGGTATTCCAACGGGCTGACTGTGTTCCTGCCTACATTGATGAGCTTTGATGACGTGGGCCCAGAGCTGCCATTTCTGCTGAGATAGCTCTAGAGGGCTCTTGCCTCTGGACTGTCAGAGTTTAGCACAGTGTCTCTCTTTTGTCACAACACGCCTCGCGGTATTTGCAACAATCTCCAAAGCGCCACAGAATACTGGCCCAAGCCCTAGGGCCACCAAATTGTCCTACTTCAACAAGATGTGGAGCCCAAACTGAAGCCGAGGCTCTGTGAAGAGCAAGCTAACTGGAAAGGGAGTGCTTGAGGAGCCACCTGGTCCTGCAGGAACACCAGGACATTTTCTGTCTCCACCAAACACTGCATTTCTACAGCATTCACCTCCTGAAAGGATGCTGCATGCATGCAGCTGTGCCTGGCTGTAGGTCACCAGGATTTGGTCTCTGTTGTCTTGCCGTGGGTGGTAATTGGGTTCCAGATTTGTCACTTTTCTTGCTCTTTCCTCGCTCAGCTGGTTATGAACTGATCTGATGGTCTCTGCCACAAGCAGACTCACAAATGATGTGTTCTTGTTTTTGCTGCCTGTTCGGATCGTAAGCCCCTTTCGTTAGGCGTTTAGAATGATCCCATGTTCCATCCCTGAACCTGCCCATGAAACTTAACACCAAAGACTAAGGGTCTTACTTAATTACAGGAGATTTTTTTTTCCACAAGCATAAACTGGAGAGAGGTAATTTCCACAGCTGCATTATTTACCACAGATTTTACTAAGGCTGCTTTTATAGCAGTGCTAGAGGTTAAATCCACTGTTATTTCCTACATGGCCTGACTATACTGTATGTTACAGTGCATAGTATTCATTTAATCCAAGCAATAAAAAGATATACCAGCAGCACTGTTTTCCAAAAGAGGAACTTAAATAAAAACAATAAATTAAAAAAAAAAAAAAAAAAAAAAAAAAAAAAAAAAAAAAAAAGCAAAGAAAGAAAAAGAAAAAGGGAAAAAAAGAAAAGAAATAATTTTTTTTTAATCCAGTAAGTCTGTCCCTGGAAGGAAAATCACAACATTTGCCTCATTTCTCAAAAGGCAATCAGTAGAAAAATATTATGTAAACTACTAAAAATACCATCCTCCTGATTTGGGGCATTGCTCTAAAATTAATAACCATCCTGTTCAACTGAGGTAAACTCTGACCAAGTGTTTAAAAAGAAGAACTCAGCTGACTGCCCCACTACCACTAAAGCTGTGCGTCCCCTTAAGGATTGTGCCAAACCCAATCRTACAGCTCCACTGGACACCAGCAAGTCTGTATCTGTACAGCCAGGTGATGCTATGGGAGATGAAGTCCCAGGGACGCAGTAGCTGACCTGGCAGAGTCCTCACTTCCTCACAAGCCATCCCAGTCCATCACTAAATGGCTGGGCTGTGCGGTGCTCACAGTTTTCCCAGTGCCAAATGGGTCGCAGACTTTCAAGTGCTTGGAGAATAACCAAAAGGTTTCGTTCTCAGTACAGCCAGGAGGCTTGAGAGGCTATGAGCTTCACTTCAAGTTGGATAAAGCTTCTCACCCACCATGATGGGGGGTAATAAACCTCTGTCACGCACCAAGGCCAATGGTCCCTACCATGGGTACCACCTCCTGCAGCACCCTGTGGTTCCTGCCCACTTTCTGCAGCCACCGTCAAAGGGAAGGCAGATCTTGCTTCCCTCCATCTGACCCCTGGGGTGTCTCCTCTTGGCCTAACAGCACCCCATCCCTGCAGTCACAGCATGCCAGGGGAAGGAAGATACCTCCAAAGGACTGACTGCTCCCTACTTCCACCCTCCTTCCCGCTGCCAAAGCGACTCATCCACAGACGTTTTCCCTTCCGATGAGGGAGAGGGTGTTCCCAGACTTGGCAGCATCCCTGCTTCGAGAATTTATCTGGCACTTCGCTGGTAGAAAAGAAAGCAGATCCCTTTCGAAACTTGCCTGCAGGAATGAGCTGTATGTCCCTCATGCCTCTTGGTGAACTATAGATAGTGGTTCGCAGCGGGTAGGGTCAGTATAAATAGATACAGAATATCTGTATAAAAAAGCACACGTTGCTCTGGCCTGGCAAGGTTTCTAATAAGATCTCCCACAAACTGCGTCATAATGTCAAGAGGATTTTATTCCCTGTAATTGAACTGTGTTCTTGCCTGTGTTCTCCGTCCCGCCCTTCAGTGCTCTCCTCTCTGAAAATTCCTTTGTTCAGTCTAAAGAGACATTTCATTAAATAAGAAATAATTTCTGGGAGTGGTAATTACAGTCTTTTTCAGATGGATGATATGTGGCTGTTCTGTTTTCCTTTCTGTTAGCAAAAACAAAGAGAATCCCAGTGTCTTTCATTAGGTGTCAGCTCCAGCCACCCTTGCCACTGCAAAATTCGAACAGGTCAGTTTTGATCAGGTTGAATTTGTTTTACCAAATGACTGAAGTTAAGTTGGAAGCAAAGATTTATGTGGCAATGCTCATTGCCTGCATGACGATCGATCCTGCCTCCCTGAGCTCTGCTACCCTTGGAAAGGGCTACTTTTTTGCACTGGTTCAAGTTGATCCTATTTCTATTTTCTTCACTGTGAGCTCAGCGCACGGGAAGAAAAAGGCACAACGTTCAGAGAGGCAGGGGAGAAGAGCCAGAGCCCTGATCCCCTACTGCACTGTCCCAGCTTGATGACAGTGGAATTACGCCCCTATAAAGCACAAGTAGCACAAACCTGAATCCGCTCCAAGGTGTGCTCTGATCGTCTGTTTATTGCATATTTGCCAAGACATTATAACCAGCCTTATATACGTGTGGGGGATGGGTTAATGCCAGAAATTGCTGCCTTTTTAGTTAATGAGACACTTCATCAAGGTCTGTTTTTCATCTACATTTCTTCTCCTGCTAGGTGCTTTACTGAGCCCCTCACTTTACAAATCAAAGCAATTAGCAGGGCTGCTAACAAAGCTTGCAAAGGTACGAAGCTCATAGACACCATCATACCCACAGATGCTCTCCGACAGCACATGCAAACTCCCACACCACGGGGAGCTTTCTGGCCAATCTTTCCTAGATGTATCCGCTTCCCTGCTCTAAGGCCAAGAAATGCACTAGACACCTGCTTATTAAAGCTTGCAGATTCAAACGTGGCAGCAGTATGACTTGGATCAGCTGAGCAGACGTGTCAAAGGCAGCACTGCTTGATTTTAGGCCTCTAAGGATTTTGTCCTTAGCCAAACCATGCATTTCTTTACACAAGACGAGCCAGATGCCAGTGTGAAAATACATGGCACGTCACAGCGCCATAACCAGAGACCCTCTTCTCAAGTAGCATCAGGACTTTCAAGAAGGTCCCACCAGTGTCTCCCAATATCTGCGAGTGGGTGATATTCCCCCAGGAAGATACATGCTGCTCTCAGCCTGTGTCCCCACAGACAGAGTTGTATCTGCTCTTTAGGGCTAGCTTACCACAAACGTTGCTGGGAATCACCCTTGTCACTGACCTGACTCTTGCTCAACTTGATGGACACAGCAGCAGGCCACCTCTGTCACTGTGCCCACTGCACCAAGGTTTCCTATTTAACCTGGTTGCATTCCCAGGCTCACACTCTGTAATGACCAATCTCAGTGACATTAACAGCAGCCTCAGAGATATTAAATTCTTCAAGTTCCATGAAAACAGACTGCCAGGTAAAGAAGAGAGGGTTTCTTTGTTTCCCCTTGGAAGAAATGGAGGCTGAGCGTGGGCTCACACCTCTTCCACCACTGGAGACTCCCACAGGTGCTCCCCTGAGGACCCCAGAGCTCTGGGAATTACTTGTTATGAACCTCAGCCCATCCCCACACAGCACATCCCTTAATCTGGAAGTCCTCCTGGAAGTTGGAAAGCTGAGATGTAAGTCCTTTTCCCCAGCAGATTTCCTGTGTGTGACCTGGGCAAGTCGCATATAATCATGTGAGATCTAAGAAGTGCAAATATCTTAAACTCCCTCGAGTACAGGAGAAACCTAAAGGTTTCAGAATAAGACTCCTTCATTTGGATTTTAGCCAAGCTTTTGGGATTAATACCCTTACATTTGCAAAAAGCTGTTGGAGATCCTTAATGCCCTCCAGAGCTCACAAGCTCGGGTTTATGTTTCAGCTGGAAGCCGATCAACAATTAAAGAGTGGAATAGCCACTTTTGTGTGAATCTGAAGAATTATATTTCCAACAAGCAACATGGAAGTGTCCTTAGGGCCACCTACAACCTACCTACAACAGGACATAAAATGACCCGAATGTGTTAGCAGTGAGGATGGGGAGACAAAATTAGCATGGTTCCTTATAGAGTCACCTTCCCCAAACTTTTCCAATAAAACCCACAGCCACGCTAACTGCACTGCTCTCACTACACCTAGGCAAATAAAATAGGAGTAAGCAGATATGCCCAGCTTGTTTAAACCCAACTAGCAAATTCCAGCTGACAGCTTCCAAACCGTGTCTCTGAATTTATTGGCATTTCAAAATGTTTTACAGAATCACGGTCCACTGGCAACGGAGAGCCTTGTTACAGAAACGCAGGGAGTCAGCGGAGAGCAAAGTTAACACAGCAGAAAGCTCTTTATAAAGGTGCCAGTTCATCAATACCGTTTTTGGGGAGGACACTTACGTTCAGCACAATTCAAATGTTTCCAAACAACTGTGCTTTCTGGCCAAACATATAGGAGCCGAAAACAGGCTGAAAAGGAGCCTGAAGCCAAGAGAGCCCAGTCAGATCTGAGTTCCTTGACGTGCATTTCAGCTGTGAGTTACAAGGCACACAAGTGAGCTGCCCAGAATAGCACCGGCCCCAGCAAACCCTGTCTGCCGGGCTAATGGTTTCAGGCTGCCCCAGGCTGCAAGATAGCGAGGTTTGTTTGTTTTCTTCTGAATCTGGTTCTCACGTTTCAGAACACGAAGGACTGTGAGGGCCGCATCCTCACCTGGTGTAAATCACCGCATCGCCTCGCAAAGGAGCTTTGCCAGCTTACACCAAAAGAAGGGCTGGCCCACAGTAACTGAGCCCACTAGTATCTGGTCTGAACTGGTGGCGTGTTGCTGACTGATGTGTCGCTGGAGCAGCAGGGTTTCTGAAGTCAGACACAAATATATCATATAGATCATCAAAAGCCTTGGAGCCTGGATGATGTATTAATGTAATAACATCTGAGAACATGGTAAGTTTAATGATGGCAGACATCTGAAATGAAAAAAATACTCATGGCGCTAACTCAGGGAAAGCCCAGGAAAATTTGGAGCAACGTCTTTCATATTTCCCAATCATGCACAAGTTGGTGAAGTGACTGGAAAAAAATGGGAAGAGAATTCACCGGCAGTCCTTGGCGGGAGGGGAAGAAGGCAACATGCATTGCAGCAAGCAGCGTTCTCCCCTTGCCCCCAGGTTGTGCCCTGGGGACCCGTGACATGTGCGGGTTCTACTAAAAGAAGAGGCATCTCTGAACCTCCCTACCTTCCTCCTCACACAGCCAAAGCCAGACAAACAGGTTTTCCCATCTCCAGCCCAGACAGCTATGGGCTGTGGTGTCAGGCACTTTAATTCTTTCCTTCACACTCTTTCATCCCTGTCCCTGTTTAAATCCTACAGCTGTTGACGCGCCTCTAAAAGAAGTGGCATGGCTACCCATGGAAAGGAGAGGGCACAGCTTTCTGGCTGCGGATTACCTCCTGTTACCTTCCATCTCTATTTTTTTAGAAACTGAAGATTCAGTGTCACTCTGCATCCATCTCAGCGAAGCACAGATGTAACTGAGGAGAAGGAAACGTACCGCTTAGCTGTTGAAAAGACTGACATGGAGTCAAACAGGAACACCCCTGAGCGGCACCACACCATCCATCACGGTCCCCTCCCTCCTCCTGCCCTCCCGTTTCATTCTCCTCCAGTTGTCAGGAAACCCCGCACCAGTAACAAGCAGTACTTAAACTGTCTCAGCAAGTAAAGCCTAACTACTCAAGATTTCAGTATATTTATGCAATCCAGTCTGGCTCTGGGCCCATGCTAGCTTTATTTATCTAATGTCTGTGCTGTAGGCGATGAATTCATAGAGAAGGTATTATTAGAAGACAACACACATAAAGGGAAGGCAAAAAGTAAGTGAGAAGTCCAGTGGAGCAAGGCTTTGCTGCGCTCCCAGCTCTCCTCGCGGCCGGCGAGTGAAGAAGCAGAGCCGGGAAAGCTGTGCGCAGCCCTGAGCTGGAAGGGTCCTTGGGCTGGTCCCTGTCACAGCGAGGAGCAAAGGGCTTCGTGCCTCCTGGGGACCCTTCCCAGCATAGCAGGAGGCTCGCTGAGGATTAGGAGGAATATGCGTAGAAACCCGCTTCAAGGTCTCAGAAGAGGGGGCCAAGGCAGCTGCTTTCTTGGCCCTGGTGCACCTCCCTCCCTCTCACCTGGGGGTACAGATCTTCTCTGCCTAATAACAGCCTGCACAGAGCCTCCTTCCCTTGCCTGCACCAGGCGGCCATGCAGACAAGCCTTGGTGTGAAGACCTGAGATGGGCATTCGGGAGGTCTGGCAGCCCTGCAGTACCTGCCGGGGTGAGCGACGGGGGCCTGCCCCCTCGCTACCCCCAAGAAGCCCCAGATCAGGAGAGGAGCTCAGGATGTGAAGGATGGACCTGCTCACCATGCTGGGATGCAATGCGGCTGTTGCAGGACTGGGTGCCGAACGCTAAGCTTTCATCTGTTGACACTGGCTTACAACAAACTTTTTTCACCTTCTGTTGTGTCTATTTGCAGTGAAAGCTCTTGAGGACAGGGAATCCCTCTAATATAACACGCCGGCACAGCTGTCCTGAACGTACAAACACCATTTCTTTGTGCAGCCCTGCACAAAGCACCATGTCCAATAAAACAGAAGCTGAAACTTCTGTTACCATACTACTACTTATAAAAGACAGCAGTATATTCCACTAATTGCCTCAACCCAATTAATTATGCAAGAAAATATGTAAAATGAAAATTAATTCCATGAAACCAGTCCATGGAAATTATCCTAGAACCTTAAATCAGCATTTCCGCAACAATTAGAAGTTCCTCTAGGACCCTTTTAATGTGGGAAGGAGTCTTGAGTCACTGTTTCATGTCACGTTGTCAGAAAAAGCTGTTTCCTAGAAAGAAAACCACCTACAGAGACTTGATAGTTGAATGAAAGTATTTAAATTTCCAACCAACATGCACCTAGAAGGGAAATACTCACAAGCCACCACAACAATGGCAGTATTAAAACTGCCGGTACATGGGACTGTATAGACTCTTTGAAATAAAGGAGATAATAGATCAGAAAGACTGTGATCACAGTAAATCACAGTAATTAAGGATGGAAAAGTCAAATCATAATAAACCTTTGTATTCTGTTTTCTCTTGGTTATTCACTGTGGTCTGACACCCTTTGGATTCAGGGAGTCCCATGGCTCAAAATCACATTAAAGCTCATGCTTTAATCACTAGAATCTGCCATGGCTACAAATCTGAACAGAGATGGTATTTTCCTACCCCTAATTTTGATATCTAAATGGGGGAAGGAGCTGTTTGGTTTTGTTTATGGATAAGTTTAATTCCTGAATTCTTTACCCAATTCTTAAGCAAAATAAGAAAAGCTCCAGCTAGAGCAAGGGGTAAAATTCTGCCTATACACATTCCTGACTAGACATTATCTGATCAAAGCTATTTGCCACTGAGCACAAACTGCCAAAGAAAACTCCTTTTGTTACTCACTAATATTGTCTCCAGACTACAAACCACCTATTTATCATATAAACCTAGATGGTTCGTTTAAAAACAAGTTACCTCTAAACTTGTCCTGCTTTAGGAGCAAAATATTCGCTCCTATGTATTACTGCAGAAATAGAATTTGAGTCATGCCTTTATACCTTACTACGCTTACTTTTTTTTCCTCTTTTCTTTCTGTAAGCTCTAGACAGGGGGAAAAGTGCAACGTAAGGAACTTGCATTGCTGGGGCCTTAGTAATATCCGTCAGTAAACCTGTAATTAGATAGGGAGTAGTATTAATCTTGTGCATTGCCTGAGGGACATTGCCAACATCCAGCAAAACCTCTATTGATGAGGAAGGATTCCAAGCATGCCTGTATGAAAAATGAAAGAGATGAAATATTTACTTACTTTACCCTTCCCTCAACCACTCATTCTCAACCAAGAAATACTCTAGACCCCAACGGACTAAATCTTCTGTTAACATCAGCGCCTTAACACAAAAGGCGACGCATGCTAAGCCTTTCGGTTCTTCCTCAAATGCCTGTTATAACAGGTATTTCAAAGAAACCTCAGAGTGCGATATTTTCAGATGTACAACTGTTTAATTTAAAATGTGTTAATGGAATGAGAATAGTTAATGCAAACAAAGATATTGGTCAGTTGTGATAATGGAAGTCATAGCCTTCTCATCCTAATACATGATTCATAACTCATATCTCATTAATCTGGCATCAAAGACGTGATTTATGGATGTTCTTTTTCTGTACACTCCACCCTTGTTTCCTGGATGAGAGGGAATAAACTATTTTATACAGAGGTATGAATTTTTTTCAACTGAGTCTGTATGGTGAGAGATTACTCCAGCCTATTACAGATAGCTGAAACACCCCCGAAAAAGTTTTCTTATTGAAAAGGCATTTAATAAAAATAAGTGACACTGTTTCTATTACACCTAACTGCCAACTTCATCACTTCCTATGACTATTTTTTCTTTTTTTTCTTGCTTTTTTTTGCACTTGTCTACCTTACTATAACTATTTGATCGCTGAAAATAGAAAAAGAGAGGCCAGTTGATGGAAATTGCCCAGAATCCTTTCCATAGTTGTTCACTACTTTCAACAGAAAACAGTCGTGAAATTTTTTTACAAATGTGGAGAGCAGAGTAGAGACAACTTTGCATTTTTTTCCTTTGAGGCTTGCTATTTTATTTCTCAGCCAACTGCAGGTATCCTTGAGGAAAGCATACCATGTCAACTACTATTTCCCTGGTTATCTTTTTTTAGAGTGAAGTAAAATCCTGGATTTTGACTTGAATGGAACAAGAACTTTACCCCACCGGTGTGAATTAACACTACTCAGGCTCAGTAATTATAAAATGGGACGAGTCTGACAGCTACTAAAGGCAACGAGGCATCAGTGCCAGGGTCTTGCACATCACTGCTTAATCCAGGGAAGAATTTAAGTATACACTTAACTTTAAGCTAGCAAATAGTTTCATTGATATAAATGTGACTATACAAGATAATTAGCATTAATTATGCACCTAAGTGCTTTCCATATCAAGGCTAAACTGTTTTGCAGCTTGAAGGTTTGAGACCGCAGGCTCTGAGCCACCCGTGCTTTTCAAAACTCCTTCCTTGCATGTGGCCAACAACACTGACAGTGGATTGTTCAGCCACATTAACATTATTCATTACTAATTTTCAAACACTAACAAGTGTGAATGCCATATCTGTTAGGACTCAGAGGAGAAATCCAACCTGCCTACTACATTTTCCCTGAGGGAATCCCACCCACTATGTCACAACCATCATTTTCAGTATTTAACTTCTCATTTTAAAAAAAAAAGTGGCTGCCACAGAAATGAATGGAGCCCAATGTGTCCCCGTGTGTATCCACAGAACCACTAGGAAGCGAGCCGTACAGCTGAAGCACGTCTACGATTTCAGCACAGGACTTAGTGAAAGTTGAATCAAAATGGGCCAATCCAATATTCTGCGACAAATATTTTTCCTCTAAGGAAATGGCAGGTTCTGAAATCTACCCATTGTAGCAGTAAGTCAGGGAAGCTCATTAAAGCAGTTCTCAGGAAAGCAGCTGGATTAGTCAAGCCAGTAAAATGCAAACTCCATTTGCCAGTCATTTTGCCAGCACTATTATATTTTTAACCTAGGGCTTTACACTTTGGTGTCCAAAGCCCTTTAACCAAGGCATTGCACCACTATTGACTGAAACTGCTCTTCCCAACACGACCAAGCAGACTGGGAATGGGTATATGTTATAATTACATGATTCTATTTCATGCTGAGCCAGTGTGAAAGATCTCTGCTCTAAGAGGATGAAGAGCCAACCAGGACATATCTGAGTACTTCCAAGAACAGGTACGGCTAAAAGCGGGATTTCTTATCCATTCCTCACCATTGCAAATACACCCTCCAAGCCAGCCCCCGTGGTCTGCTGAGTGCTCAGCTGTGTGTTACGATGGCAAAGCTGGCTTGAGTGATCCCTCTACTCTCTGTAGCTCTTCCTCTCACTCCCACTCTCCTTTTCTGCCACGGGAGGTACGGGCTGCCTCAGCTGGATGATTCAGCTATTCATGTGGCCTCCCACTAACGGGGTCTGTGAAGCAACCTGGGTATGTAAAACCAACAAGCCAACACTGCTATGGAGCTGCTGGGTTGCCTGCAGCAAGCAGCACCTGAATGGCCCAACAGGCCACGGGGGGKTTTAAAGCACAGCACTCCCAGACTCCTGAACCACACATGAAAAAGAGGAAAGTGTCCCCAGAAACAGGCTCACGCAGTCCTTCTACAGGCTTAGCATGAAACAAAATACTTGCTGTGGCTACAAGTGCTGCTGTAGCCTGCCTTCCTTCCTTATATTAACAGCAAGGGACATGTTTGAACCTGGTGGTGGGCTCCATCTACAAAATAAATTGCTCTCTAGACTTAGCAGAGGAAGTTGGAGAGCAGGCAGTCACCCAGATAGTAATAAAGTTTCCATGACCTTCTTCTGTTGGATGGTAAATCCCAGCAGCAAGTACCCCTCAATTTTAGTCCAGCAGGATTTACTGAAGCTGGGAGACTAAGCAAACTTCCGAGGGTCCGTAAATGTTCCAGAGGATTTTCCCTGCAGGAAAAGTGTTAGCTTAGGTGTCCCTGCTAAATTCTGTGTATAAAGCTTTATTAGCAATACAGCCAGACAGATCATTAGAACCAAACATTTGTGCTCAAAAGAGTTCAGTCTTTATAAATATCATTCAAAAAGCCTTTGGGCCCTTTAAAATTCCATATGCTCTCCTACCATTAAAGGGCTGCATCTCCCTGGAGGCAGCATAGCAAGGACTAAAAATTGATCTTACTCCTTAAAGCCTTTGACACCAAACTTTGCTGTCCCAGAAGGTTATTTGGGGTATCTCATACGAAATTCATTCTCGCCCAGCTTGGGGATGGAGGAGACTGCTTTGAACAATAACAATACTAGTATGGACTGATACAGTAGTGCATTTTCAATCATTATTTAACCCTTGCCATCCTTCTGTGAAGCTCTGCAGATAAGGGACTAGACACTACTAAATAACTGCCAAATCCCCAGGTGAGCAGCGGTTCTTTAACAGCATACAACAATAAATACAGGTTTTCAGGTTGGGATGTGAGGCAGGATACAACGGCTGTTTGGAACAGCAGAAGAAAAGAGTGCAACTGGCCATTGACATTTGGTGAGGGCACAGAGTTAGATTTAATACCTCTAATGACAGCAAGTACTTCTGGCATCATGTGCTCTCCTCCACTTCTTCTCCAGAAAGGCGGAACAGTTCTCTGCTGTCCTTATGCATGTGCATCTTCCTGTACGATTAGTCTAGGAGGGCCTGGAGCAGGAGTGTGGGTATTGGTAGGCTCCCCACAGGGAGCGCAGCCCCCTCAGAGCAGCCAACCTCTTCCTGCAGAGGTGTTGACCAAAAGGGAAGTCCTGTGGCCCAACTCCATAGAGCTCCTACCATCTGGAAAGCGCACGGTGCAGCAAATATAAGTAACCATCAATTCTGGGCTTTCAGCAAGCACATCCATGATAAGCAGAACTAACAAAGGCTCATTTTCCACTTGTCTGACTCCCAATCTTTCTCCACCCCCTTTTCCCCATGTGAATCTCTGATGTTTAATAAAAGGTGAGCTGCTTGGCCTCCTCACTCAGCATGGTGCTAACAGGGGCTCTCCCATTCATTCCCCTGCCACCTGTTTTCCCCAAACTTGTAAGAACATATCCCTCTTTGAGATCTTCACCCTTTTGCTAAATTTGGTTGAAATTGGCCAGCGAATTCAAAAGCTATTAGACACACACATACACCCCAGAGGCAGTGTGATCATACAAGACTCATTTCCTTAGGATATTAGGCAAAAATGCCTAGTTGAAAGCTTTTTGATGTTTGGTGCACCTTTTTCCATTTCCTGGTTCTGCGTGAAATGCCAGGGAGAACCAAAGACATCACAAGTAAAAGCCCATCCCCAGAAGACTGTTATTAGCCTTGTTTCTAGAGCAACTCTTGGATGTATATCAAAACAGAACCTCCTCCCCCTCTGGGGTTTGCTCACCCTATGCAGATCTGTGGGTGGCATCTCTTGATGATCGTTCTCCGCAGGTCCTGCTAGCAACGCTGCTGACGCTGGGCTGCATATTTTTAGCTCACTGTTCGAGTCAGAACATTAATGCTATTGCTCATATCACTCATTGACTCTTACGTGAGCCTGGTCATTAGGAGGAACGTTCCACTGGTTTAGAAATAATGTTACTCCAGATAGACAAATCAATTTAGAAACAGCCACTCTCAGCCTTTGATATATCAGGGGCTTTAACTGATTCAGACAGTCTAAGTTATTAAGAGGAAATGATGGAAACTAAAACCGTCTTTATGAAGATTTAGCATCATTTGTATAAATACTAGCAGGACTCTGTTGCTCTGGTCATTCTGTTGCTAACTGCAGGTGAAATGCAGCCACAGTGGCACTGGCACATCAGGCAAGATGGAAAGAGAAACGAAAACCAAACGGACTAATTAGCCAGATGGGGCCTTATTCTGGAAATGAGCATGATGTGAAYAGAAGTGCTGCTGCTGGTCCAGCATGACTCACTTCGGAGTTATCGTCCGTGCTAGAAGGGACCGCGTGAGAACCGTTATGGAGAGGTTATTTCAGACAACTTCCACTTGTGGTCAAGCTTTTAGACAGACAGACTTTGATGAAGGCTTTGATTCCTGCTGTCAGGCATGTTTTCAGATATTTAGCTCTAAGGTAGCTAAACTCTAAGCCTCTTCATAGCAGAATTATTTTAAGCGCTTAACCCCAGAGTCATGAACCAAATGCTGATCCAAAAACCATATCCTCAACTCATTTCACGTTCAGATCCCTCCTTCTGGGAGATGCTGAACTATCTCAGTTCTCATTCTTTTCAATGGGAGTTGAGGCTGCTTAGCAGAATACAGGATCAGACCTGTACAGTTGAAAACTGCTACGGTACCTGAAGAACCAGCTTTAAAATGAGGAGCACAGAGCCTGGGTCTGAGCTGGGAGCTGAATCCATTGAGGGAGGCAGCAAATCCACRCTCCAGTTAATTATATTAAATAATACCTTCTAGTAGATACACAGATCGCTTTCTCTACCACTGCTGCCACCTCTGTGCCAATTATGCTAACTATCGGTTTCCTTTCAAAGGCGGAAGCAAAAAATAACATTCAGTTGAAACTGCAGGAAGAAACTTAAGTGGGCAGAGGGTAATTATCTGAGCTGGAATCCAACCAAGGGACTGCAGTGAAGAACCCCTATTCTGGCTGTGAAGGATCACGGGAGCATTACACCCACAGCGGAGCGGGTCTGGAGCTCCACGTGCTGCCTGAGAAGGCAGCATCTCTTTCAGTGCAGTATTTTCAGAACAGTCTTTGTTTTCTCATTCTCTGTCTTCCTGAAGAGACAGAATTGTGTTCTTCAGATAACCACACCGCAAATGGAGAACTATTAAACCACAAAGATCTATTTTAAATTAACATTAGCGATCTAACTTAAACCCACAAAACCAAGGAAATGCTCCAAAGCTGCTCTCCCCACCATAACTCAGTGCACATTGCATATGAGATAAGAATGCTGCACTTTTTATTTGGTAAATTTAAAAACCACCTCTTGGGTGACCTCTCAGTATCTCTTGCAGCTGCAGCACAGACAGCCGAGGTGGGTGGATGCAACCACAAACCTGAAATTTCCCAGCTTTCATTTTTAATTCAGTTCCTTAAAGTTCTTGGAGGGAAGGGAAGGGATGGGCTTTGGGGTTGGGTGGTTTTTTTTTTTTTTTTGTTTTTTTTGCCAATTTAAACTTCTTTTTATTATGCTCAGTGCTATGTTTAGGCCTCTCTCCAAAGACTGTCTCCCAAAAATTAAGAGACAATTTTATTACTACGCAGAGGAACTTCAAAAAGGGATCTGATAGTGGGGGACTTTTCAACCTTGCTTAATGAGATCTAATGACTGGAACTTGCAACTAGACATATTCGACCTTAAATTAAGATGTAATCTTCTAGCTGTGAGGGTAATGACATACTGGAACAATTTCTCATGAAAGGTAGCCTCACTATTGCTCAGAAATGTTATACTGAAATCAGATATCATTCTAGAAAACAGTATCTAATTTGGGTCTGGGTGAAGGTCTAGAGGCTGGAAGCAGACGGAAGGGAAAGGGGATGAGATCAAGCTGGATGTTTATCTGGGGTTTAGGGCTGGGAAAGTCTGTATCACCCCATGTATCRCTGTCCTTCCCTGGCCCCGAGGAGAAGACGACTGCCCACGTTGCTCTCAGTGCTCTGCAACCCCATCCCATGCTCCCGCAGCTTCGGCAAGAGGCAGAAAGCAGCATTTCCTCTGATGGGAGGTTCAGGGAGAGGGGACTCCTTCCAGGAACGTCTAACCTGAGTGCCCCTTATTGCCTGGTTGTAACCGAAATCTCTTTAGACTCCCAAAGACAGAAGTCCTTTTGTGTCTCTCCTTTAGCTGTCCTGGCAATGCATCTGCTCTGCATTTGCAGGGAAGGCCTCCTCGGGTATTCCCAGTGAAACTGGTTTCCCTTGGAAGCATCAGGGACTGCGACAGGGCTCAGAGCTGAGATGGAACAGCTGGCCGGACCTGCGTCCTCCTACTCTTTCACTTCCTTGGGAGGTCTTCCATGCAAAGCTCCAGTGTGCAGCCCAAGCAGCTCAGCTGAGTGAGCATGCAGTCAGACATGCAGCCATTGCACAGAAGTGTTTCTTCTCCAGGATGGATAAAATCCTTTGTTCCCTTCCAGGAAACACCCTGCAGATCTGTCACTGGCCCAACGCACAGTGCAGGATTTGCCTGTGCGGTGCTTACAGGGATGGACACACAGTACAGCAGTCTGTGATGGAAGCTGTCATGTCAGAGAGGACCACGAGAAAGGCAGCAGGCTGGTGAGCAAGTGGGGAGCCACCACCCTCTCTGTTAATTTTGTTCCCCATCTCAGTCTTTCAGCGCATCCAAAATGAGACATTCTTTTTGCCAAATGCCTTTCTAGAACTCACCGTTCTCCATCCCTGGGCCTGAAGGCTAAGTTTGCTTTGGACAAAACATTTAAGAGCAGAGTCAACTCCTCAGAAGCAGTGGTACCGCAAGCATAGCCTGAAACCATGTCCGCTGCTACAGAAATTAAGTATTTATGGTTTATTTTTAAAATATTTTCCACTGGAAGGTTACAAATTGTGGAGTTTTCTCTAGGTATTTCCATCTTTCCTCCCTTTACTCTGTTCCTTGGCTCATTTGGTTAGCAGCAGCAGCAGTCTGGTTAAGGGCAAAGCCGCTGCCTATGCTCTGAAAGGGAATGTTGGTGAGAGCTGGAGGGCCCCACCAGACTATTTCTTCATTTATCCAACCATGATTTCCTGTGGAAGGAAAAGACTGAAAAGCTTCTCAAGGTCACAAAGATCACAAGAAGCCTGGACTCTGCCACGCACGCACGTCTGGTCCTCAAGGGAAGCAATTATCAGCCCTTCTCGCCAGGGAGGCCACACAGTGATTGACACATCCCACCCGTATCCCATGCCCAGATGCGCAGTCCTGTTCACTCTGATCTGTACGTGCCCAGCAAGTCTGATACCTTCCTGCAGCACCGTATTCGCTTCACACGGGTAGAAGAAAAATGTGCATTTCCTGCACATAGCGTTAGGATTATTCAACGAACRTGGTAGCCATCAGCAACGCTGTTCAGCCAGCCTGAGCCTGCTCTTGAAGGCCACCAAGAGATCCAGCACCCTGCTGCTCAGGAAAGATACGGGGGTGAGTTTCCAGCACGGCACACAGACGGGCAACTTGCCCATACAGTTGATGAGATCTTGAGCTGACCTCCATTTACTTCTCTGCATGAGCCCAGAGGACAGGTCCTTGGCACTGAAATGGGAATCCTGCTCTTGGGATACCCAGGGACTGAGTCAAGGATACCCAGAGGACTGTGCAGAGGGTGCTGACAAAACAACACTAATTTTGAAGCAGGACCCAGCGTGTTGGCTAAGGGCCAGCGGGAATGCTCGGAGAAGACAAAACCGCCCTTGCTGACTTCTCAGGGTACAGGAGCACTGGTTGGTAAACAGTCAGCAGTTACAAGTGCAAGGTGCCTGGGAGAGAAGAGCTGTGCTCCGCTCAAGCAGGGATGGAGCATCAGAAGACGTCTGCTCCTCCCAGGAGTGCCTGCTGGAAGCACCAATGATGACAGATTGTGTCAGTGCAAAAGCATTCATCTTACTCTATCTCCTCCATATGCAAATGTCAACCAGATGTGGAGRAAGGTGCTGCACAGGCTGTCACTAACCACCTAATCTCACCCCCTGATAACCAGGCAAGGGAGTAGGGAGGAACGGCAAAAAACCTGCTAGAGGCAGAGAACATATCGCACGTGCCCAGGGGGGCTCCACGTAGCCCCTGTGCAGCAGCACTGACCCATGTCACTGCCACCCGACGTGCACACACCACACGGGCACGCAGGGCYAGCGATGGTCCTGATACACTAATCCACATGCTAATATATCTATATACGTATGTTAGTGCCAGGAAGGATTCAAAATGGSAGGGGGTAAAAATGTCCCTGCTGATCAGAAACACGTTATTCTTTTTAATAGACCCTCAGGAATCGCAGCTTTTGTATTATCTAGCAGGGAACACGCTTTCTTATGGAGGTAATCGGTACACCAGAGTACACACATGCCATGTGTTGGACTCATTTTAGCGGTTACAGAAAAGAACTGCTGCATTAAACTACCTAAATGGCCCGGGCTCAGGTTACATGATCTCTCCAGGCTGCTTTCACATCCACCCACCCTCCCCCAGATCCTGGCCTCTTGCTTTTCCCTCCTGAATGGAGACGCTGCTTCTCCCTCCCCACACCTCCAGCCGGCTTTAGGATGCTGCACACCTTTCGAATATTTAAAATGCTAACTTAGATTTCCTTTTTTTTTTTTTTTTTTTTTTTTTCAGCTACCGCCATGCAAACTCTATTATTTTGGGTGGGTCTCCCGTCAGCAGGACTTCTGTAGGGGCAGAGCTAAACCACAGTGAGCACAAAAGGCAGGAAGGGATAAAAAACAAACAGGACAGTTTTAATCAACAGACTTAACATCTGAAAACATAATGGGATAGGGAAAGAAATGGTACCTGCTTCTGTGCTTCAGAGGGTATTTGTAGAGAAAAGAGACCYCGATGGTTTGTTTTGTCCTAGACAAATGCTGCAGCTTTTGCTCTCCTGTTTTTTAGGCTAAGGTTTGTCTCATACACCCTGCCCTCCTATAAGAGACCAGGGATGTCTGGACAACTGTCAGGATAACCATGATGGTGATTCAGTGCAGATGGAAAAGGGGTGACGGAGAGCTGGTGACTCCACCTGGGAAGACCTGGACCTCACCGCTCTGCCCCTTCCAGAAGTCCCTGCCCTGCAGAGGAGCTGCAGGACGTCAGTGTGGACACCAGCTGCCCTCCCGCAAATCCCCACAATTCAGCCCAAACCGCCCGTGTCTGGGGTTTGGACCAGTTCTTTCAGCCAATATGCAAAGTGAGGGAAAAAAGCATAAGGCGGTGTTTTGTTTTTCCAATTTGTAACTATTAAATATATACAAAATATATAAAACACTTGGAATTCTCTGTGAAGGAAATTACCCTTACATGGATTTATGAAGTGTCTTAAATATGAAAGAATGCAAACCAGCAGCATAAAACCAACCAAGTGCAAAAACAAGGAAAAAGAAGAAAAAACTCTAGGGTGAATAATGAGAAAAGGAAACGGATTCAGGCCTATCCATACGACAACAGCCCAGCAACAACATCTCTGCCTTGAGATCTAGCAGTTAGTCAGAGCTCCTTCCACCACTCCTTGTTACCCCCTGTACCTGGGATTTCTTTTACAAAAAAATATGAAGACATTCTCCAAAACATTTATATTTAAGCACCGTTTCTACCAAAATAACAGAATCTGCTCCTATTCTGAAAGGCCTGAATTTGATTTTGTAGAAATTTGTGGAGAAGAGTCAAAATAACTAGTAAGTGTAGACAGCACATGTCACAAAGACCTGAAAATAAATGTCTGAAAGGTTTAACACAACCAGATCATTCCTGCAAAATTTTTCAGTCCTGGTGCTGCTCAAACCAGTTCAGTTAGAGTTGGCTTGGAGGTGCTCAGAGGTGACACCTTTATATCTGCAGGTGGAGGAGGAGCATTGCTAGTGGCATTTTGCTGAGCCAGCTCCACTGATTCCCATAATGCTGGTAGGTGACAAGCCCTTAATTACCACCACTTCTCACTTTCCTGGCTATTTTCACTGCTTTGCTGGATGTAGAAAGACTCTCATAAATTTTGATGAACAAAAAAAGAAGTAGGAAAGTGAGGAATGATCACGGAGGCTTCACAAATCACACAAAGCCCCCAGCATATGAGGGCATGTCATCGTTTTACAAACTGCGTGCAATCCAGTTTAGAGCCTCTGATATTGTGAGAAAGGAAAGGGCCAGTTCAGGATCCTTCCTTAAAGGAAGAAAAAAGAAGAGCTGGAAGCAGGCAGGAATGTCTTCCAGTAACACATGCCTTTAGAAGGATCCGATAAATCTTGGCCTGGATTTATTTGAAAAGGAAAATTCACATAAAGACACTCCCTTGATCAACATAGCTTGAGTGGCTTATCTTTAAATCAAACCCAAAAGCTCCAAGGCACACATCTTTGAAATCTGAGCTTTAATGGCATTAAGAGACTCAGAGACCACCAGTTTCAGACTCAGATCCTGAAAAGCAGGACTTGAACCAAACTGGTTGATTGTATCCAGAACAGCATTTTTGTTTTCAACTTGGGGGAGGCTGGAGAGCGAAGGGTCAAGCAGGACTGAGATTTATTTACTGGCACTGAAAAGTAAACATCAGGCATTATACTGATAACAACCTGGCCCTGACAAAGGCCATTGGCAAGGCACATTCTTGAGGAGGAAGAGTTTTGGTTGCTATATTTCTGCTTTGCTAAGGGGATAGACAGTAAAGTAATTACATTCTTGAGAAGTACAGACAAGGCTGGGAGAGAGCTGCCCTGTGTTTAAAGTGGCAGTAGATGCTAGCAGAGCAAGGAAGGTGGAAGGGTGGACAACGACTGCAGCTCAGCAGAGGCAGGATCCGGGCTCAGGTCTTTGCCAGCCCCTCTTTATTTCCCCACTTGATATAAACAGGACAACAACTCCACTCTCCAAAACCCACTAGAGAAAACAAATGACTCATTAGAGAGCTCAGTTAGCCTCGCCGCAGAGCTTCAGTGTGAGAGTTTTGTTCTCACCTGCATTTACACACAGTTACACTCTTCCATAGTATCCATCCATCCATCCATCCATCCATCCCACTGGCACAAGTGGGAAAGAAGCTTACTCCAGAAAGGTATTTCAAGGAAAATCCTTTCTGGGTAGGCTTAGAGCAAAGAACTGGGAATGACGCTGCCAGGGAAAGAAAATACGATTGAAAATCCTTATGCTGGGAGGCTTGGGAAGAGCAGTACAGACCTCAGCAGTGGGTGCGTGTTCCTGGGGGCGCAGCCCTGTGGGAGGCAGCAGCAAGTGCTGGAAGCATATGAAAAACCTGCCTCCATTGCATAATGCAAGGCAGTCCCCAAAGCTTCATTGTTTTATAAGCCAGTTCCTGCTCCTTGCTCACGCGCTGTGTTTCCAGGCCTGAGCACAGAACTATCCCAACACAGCTTTAATACCGGGAAGCCACTGCAGCGGGCAGAGGTGTGCCCAGCCCCTGGCATCGGAGTGAGATGCAGGAGGAAGAGGAAGGTGTCTCAGAGGTGCAGAATGGGGCTGTTTCTGACACTCTCCACCTCCCAGCCTCCCCAGGAGTGCCTGGTGTTGGTGAAGCGAGGCAAGGCTCACACCGATGAGCCCTTCCTACCTCCCAGACAGGCAAGTGCTCCTGACGCGGGAGGACGGCAGGATGTTGTAACTTCTGTGAGGCTCTGCTGACTCACTCTTCCCTCTCCAGCTCCCCTCTGGGATCTGGGCAGGGAGGATCCCCTCTGGGATCTGGGAATCCCACGCCATGTGGGTCCCGCTTGAGAAACATGCTGATGGGACGTTCTCTGTCTTGGAAGCAGCTGTGTTTGGGGCTTAACGTTTGTGGCCACACCTTCAAGCCACCCATGTTGGTAGATCTGTGCAACCTGTTAGCCAGGGTATTGAGGCATATCAGCATCCCAGGATGGGTGCAATGCTCCATCATCTTCCTCATCCTAACATGGATAACCCAGAGTTGCCCCATTCGCATTTGATAGTTGGCTTTTTCTACCCTGTGAATCCATCCTCTCAGCAAAGATCTCCTGCCCTAGACTAAAATGCAAGACGGGTCCTGTGTTTGACTCATTTCTAAATTAGCTTCGTCCACAGTAGAGACCAGCCGGTACTCTGGAGACAGGGAACAGCTTCACCTCTTTTAGATGACTATAAAGCAGGATGGGAAGGAGAGCCCTAGTGTTAAAGAGGCTAAATGGGGCACTGAGCAGCTCAGAGGTGCTCTCTTTATGCTGACATTGCTATTCAGGATTCAAAACGTTTTCCTAGCACAGTAACCATTTATGAGAATTGGGTATAAAGGACTCCTGTGGTAGGCAGGCTGCTTCTATAGCATCTTTACACTCTGGATTTCATTTTTCCACTATATTTAATTTTGAATATTTCTTAGATGCATTTAACACTTCTTAAAGGACATTTAATTTAAAGAATATATAATATTTATTAAAGGAGAGTCTCTTGTTACTAAGTGTATCAAAAGTCAAAAGATTTCAGTAGCTTTCCGAATACCCTTGCTCAGACACAAAACATTCAGGACACCATGGATCTCATTTTCAAACAGGAGCATTAGGAGGATACCAAAGCGCTGCACCAGACCTGCCAGGAAGGATCCCAGCAGTAAGCAGGGTGAGTGTCCAAATGCACAAAATGGAAAGCTACAGAAAGCCCTCCTGCCTGAAAACTGAGTTTCTTGTTATAATACATGTGCTTTTCTCAGGTGCAGACGTAAATGGCCGGGGGGTAGGGACCTGCAGCCTTAGTCCTTATGAGGAAGGGCACAGCCACATGCGGAAGACTGAAAAATTACGATTTTCTTAAGTGTGCAGCTGTAGGGAAATTTCTTATATTCTCATCCCAGCCTGCTTCCCTTTACTTGTGGATTTAATTGTTTACATTAGTACAACTTCTGAACAAAAATACTAAGAAGTTTTAAATGCTTGCTTCTCCTAAAACTGGGTGATGGCTCACTGAATGCTCTTTGTTGTCACAATCTTTTTATCTGCTTCATATTTCTGATTTTCTTCATTTTAAGGAACTTCAATGTATAGCATGGTTTGATAAATTTACATCTCAAATTACTCTAAGAATAAGCACAATTTAATACTTTGTATATTATTTGCAGATTTTATTAACATTTGATGACAATGTGTCTTGGCTGGGAGCCCAGAATGCACAATGCACCTGTCAAAAATGAAGAGGCCTTTATACCCATTGCTTTCCATGTGACATCTACATTAATCATCACAATTTGCTTTTTTTTTTTTTCCACAAAGAAATACTGGGTTTGGACTCAGTGCCCTGATAGACCAAACTGCTGGCCATCTGAGCGGACTTTACTTTAATCTGCAAAATGAATTGGCCAGTATGTTAATGCAGTTTGCCACCCTTTTCGGATGAAAATGGAGGAGAAGTTAGCTTGACAGGGCAAAACGCCTGGGAAAAGCAATAGAGTATTTGTGACAGTCACTTCTGCATGGAGAAGCAGCTCTCTTGGCTGCTGATCTCAATGGCTGCATTTCATCTCAATTCCACTTTTATATGTTTGGGGTGGGGGAGTCTGAAGGTTCAAAAATACCAGTTATTTGGTAAAGGGTAAAGTTCCTGCCTACAAACCAAAAGTACATCCCAGTTTTCCCAGTGATAGCAATCTGGGTTACCACAAAACTAGATTCAGCTAACACTGATAGACTAGATATGGCAAAAACATCTCGAAGAACTTTCTGCCAGAGCAGGTCTGTTCCCAAGAGCCCACTTTCTAGTACTTGCCTAGCATAGGTGCTGGGCTTTCTACCATTTTATTTGTGTTGGGCAACTCTGCAGAAGTCTAAACCTGAAGAAAAGCCGTCACCAATGCAACAGTGCTATCACAAGTCCTAGACTGAGCCTGTGAAGTCAGGCAGAGGCACAGCCGGGATCCGCAGCACAGAGAGCTCATCCCGGCCAGTGTCTGCTAAGAAAGAAAAATATGTGCTGTCTCGTCGCGTACCATCTGAAAGACAGGTTGCCGTAGATGAAATATGGAAAGTAGCGGTAAGAAAAACCAGTGATATTTCAACATTTTTTGGCTACAGAGACCACACTGCAACATCCACCGATATGGAAACACCCCAAGGCACTTTTTTTTCCCCTGGGCTTCTCCAAAACAATAAAGACAGCGTTGACAGGTGACAGACCACAGTCTTCCATACTGAAAGATGAACGATGAAAATAATGATGTCAATCCATGCTGCATCTCCTTCAGAGCAACGAAGCTAAAGGAGCAAGAGCGCTTGCACAAAAGGCCGACACAAAACAGGGAGTCTCTCTGTTTAAACACACAATTGCCCTTTATGATTGTGTGTTTTGACGTTTCTTTTTGAACATTTACTATCGTTTTTTATTATTAAAAAATGCAAAGCTCATAGTTAGTCCTGTAAGCTGTCAACATAAAAGAAGCATTTCTACTTGCTTTAGCCAGCAGCATGTAGGAATTTAATGGAAAGCTCAATCTCAGCTTCTCTCTTTAACTTCATATTAGGTACCTGCACTGCTACAAAGGGTTCATGCTGCTGCCAGAGCAGAGTGGTGGATTTTTACCCTCACTTCACATGCCTGCAGATACTACCAGAAAAGGGACAGGCTCTGGTAACAGAAAATCTCCGATCTGTCCTTCATTCACTTTCCTGTTCTCCCACAGGGAGGATCTGAACTTGCATGTATTCCCTGTAACACTGCTGGGGTAACAGGGAAGAGCGTTCCCTCCTTCCCTCTCCAAATCCGTAACTACCTCAGCTAATCTCCCTGTCTTTTAACATTTTAATATATTTCCACAAATTCCTCAGTGATTTTTTTAACCTTTCTGGACACTGCTGAACTACGTTTTGTAAAAATGTTTAAGGAAACCTCAGTTCTGTTTATATATATACATATAACAAAATACAGTAGGTAGCGCAAAATAAACTTTCCCATAATCCTTATAAATCTGTCTAGTTTCAGAAAATTGTTCTGCGTGGGAGAATGGTGAGGTCACTCTAAAGTCCTAATTGCCAAACTCGTTTGGCAATCTTTCCCACCTTCTCCTTGTCCTCACCCCTCTGCTCCCATTCCCTACTCCGTTCTGTCATCATTCCCGTTGTTCCTTTATTCATTTTAATACTAATTTCAGTGCACCTGGAAGGAAACACGCGTGATGGCAACTTGAAATAGCAATAACGAAGACCTTAAAGAAAAGCACGTGGCAAGTCTGAGCAGTAGAAGAGCCCTGCTTGTAGCTCGGTGTGCATTTTGTCCTGAACAGAAGACCTTTTCTCACCTATTAGCACAACGAAGTTCAGATCATGATTTCCAGCAGCAGTGGAACTACAAAAAACAAGAATATAGAGCAAGTCCTTCTTAGCAGGTTTCCATTCTTAAGCTTTTTCTAGAAGCTGGAAGAGCAGCGCTCAAGGCCTGCGTTCAGTAAATCCCACTGCATAAATAATACTGCTGAAAGCATAACCAAAGCTCTGTTGTGCTATCATGCTACAGAGCCAATAAACTAAAACAACACTCATGAAATCACTTAACCAAGAGGAGCTTTCCCAGTCTTGTTTCATTAGAAGAATGGCATTCAACTCTGATCCCAAAAAGCAGCAATCATGCTACAGTATTAATAAAATGAACTTCAGCAGACGCAGTTCCACAGAAAAACATGCACTGAGGTTCTCTTAAAAAAATTCCCCAGCTAGCAATGTAAGGAAAAATATGTGTAATGCCCTGATATAACTGACAAGAAAAACAGAGAAAAAGATTTATAGAGTAAATTCATTAAGCTTTCAACTTACATTCCATCGTTCTGGAGTCCAACTCAAATTACTGTATGAAAGCTCTTTCTCATGGAACTAGATGAAATTTAAGATTACTTTTAATTACAAAGGGTGTGGGAGAATGTTTTCATGGGAGACAAATACCTCTACACCTCTTACCAGTGTGGATTTAAGAGGTTCACAACAAACAGAAACTGATTTATGAGCATTGGGGCATCATTGTGTCAGGCTGCAGCATGGTCTGAGACTTAATTTCTTTACTTTTACTGCCACGTATATATCTTTTGCAAGTTCTAATTGGAAATTAAAATGGCAGAACTTTTATGGGAGGAAAGTTTATTACTACTAATGGTTTTCGAAACTAGGCTACAGAAAAATATTAAACGTGGCGATGATGTGTTCTTTTTAATTTAAATTTAGTTGTAGTTTCAATAACTTTTTACATAAATCATGGTACTGCCAAATTGTTTCTCTGGTTAATCAAATATATCCTGTTTATTGAATAAATAGTGGTCTCAACCTTGCTTTTATTTGGGTATGAACAATTGTGTAGGAGCTATTAGCTCACACACAGGTTGCAACCCTTCTTTTTATCAAGATTGCCCAAGTTTGCCAAAAAGAAACCCTTTCTACTATTGCCTGTAACCCTGCCAAACTTTAACCATTTCTGTTCAAGTTTTCCATGTTATGTACTGATTTTTTTTTCCTAACCAAATGGTTCAGCAACTTCAGAGGAAAAGGGTTAAAACAAAGGAATAAAAAACCCTAGCGACCTGTCATTAAAGACAGATAACACAAGACATGTGCCCAGGGGTCAGCTGTGGGTTAACTGTGACATTTCTGAACATCCCAGCACTTGACTTTGCAGAAAAACAACCATCTCCTTTTAAGGTAGCTCATGTTTGTATGTAACAAAAAATAAGCATGTGCCTACCTGCTGAGCATTCATTTGCACACATTCCCACCCAGCTGTTATTTCATACAAGAATAAATGAAATCCACCAAAACGCAAACATACAATTTTTGCACACACAAGCACAGAGCATCTTTCTTTGAGATGTGGACGCTCTGCATATGGTAGCAAGATAAAAGGAAGAAGCAACTGAGGTTGATGAATTACCAATTGATGTACAATTTAAAGCTTAAACTATTTTCTTTTTTTGATGGCTTCTGCATAAAGGTGTAAAATATGACTGCACTCTACTCTGGGAGTCCTCAAATGGCAGMGGGTACACTAGGAACCGATGCCAGCATGAAAAGGTAACAGCAGCTCTGGCGAGAGAGGTAGTTCGCCACCTCTGAAAGGCTGGCTGCAGCTAGGGTTTGGAGGGTTATGAAAAGACCTCAGGATAAAAATTTCATGTCAATTATTGCTTTTTCAAAGTCAACAGGCAGGAACAAAAGTACAAAAAAGAGCAAAATTCTTTGAGCGAGATTTGGGCTGCCCCAACCCTAACCTGGCCATAGTATGCTAGCACTTATCTATGCATCAAACATTATTTATCACTGGGTCTTGTAAATATAGTACCCAGACTAAATTCTGCAGACAACCTTTTTGCTCTCTAACTTCTGTCTTCCATCCTAGTTTCAACTTTTACAAAGGGGTGGAGAAGAGCTGTAGAAAACACCACGATGCAATTATAGGGTCATTAAATCCAGCATAAGTCACTGCTGGCAATGTGTCCTCCTCCATGACTGCTTGCTCTTGCTATCTGCCCTGTGCCAGCACTACAGTTCTGCGGCTGAGTTGTGATCCAGATCAGGGAACTGATCCAGCTGAAAAATAACTGAACCGATAAAATGGTAATGTCAGCACAAGAGAGAGGAACAGGGATGAATAGCAACAGCAGGCAGTGGCTGGGAGGATGGAACCACCCTTTTCAGCAATACAGCAGACATACGCCAGATTAAAGTAACCATATAAATACAATTTAAGAGTTGTTAAATCACTCCAAGCTGCTGTAATGAGTTCCTTTATAAATGTACACTCAGATTTGCTTTGCAGGTCCATCACATGAGTTCCTTAGTTTCGCTGCCGTGCCTCTAAAGGCATTCAGACAGGATGAAAGACTTTGCTCGTTCAAAACATTTTGCAAAAGCTAATTATAACTTCTGTGCTGTCTTTCAAGAAAGAACTAACAAGATCATGTGCAGAGGCACAGGTTCTTCAGGTTAAGAGTCGTTTTATATCCCTACACTATCAGGGGACTGGATCTTGCTTTCAAGAAAATGCATTTCATGCTGTTATATTTCTAAAGGGAGTATCTACTTGTTTATGGCAGGAATCTAAGGCAGGAACCTGGGCTCTGCCATTCACAGATACGGGATTCAGAAGCCACATCCTTAAATAAAAGAAATTAAGATGAATGAACATTAAGAAATTATTTATGCAAATCAAACTATCAAATTGAACTGATGTCCAGGTGAACACATGCAAGCACAGGGGACTGTCTGTTACTGCGCTTCCAAGCTAAAGTTTTTCCTTGAACTGAGATGGTGATGTTATTTTGATTTTAATTCATTTTCCAGACAAGAACTAGATCTGCTTTAGCATTAACTGAAGCTTAGCTGGTACTTCTTGTGAAGGTGTGCTGTCAAGTTACAATTTTAGATTGGTTAATAGCATCTTTCAAGTGTCAGTATCTTCATTAAAATGCCAATTACACTTGCAAGGAGACCATGCAACCTCACAAGTTACAGTTCCCTTATTCTCTGATATTTCTGGGGACTGGATGGGGGCAAAGAAGAACCAGTCGTTAAAAGTTAAGCTCCTAGCCTGAAATACTTTTGCTTGAAAATCGCTTGCCTGTATCACTCTTCACTTGGAAGAGATGTTGCAAAGTAATCCTTCTACTTACAAGCACCTAAATAGCAGTCAGTGTTGAGCCACCCCAATAGGAAAGAAGCAACTGCTCAGCCGATGAGTGAAGGACATTCAGCCCTGGGAAGATCAATGCTGTTGAATGCCTGAAGGGACTCACTGAGCAGAGGGGTGCACGAGCAGTCATTTCACCACTTACCTGAGGGTCTGACCCACACATGCTCATCAGCTTTCAGATGTGGAGAGAATGGGAAAAAGTAAGAAATAACACATTGAGCCCGATGGCTGCTTCAGTCCCAAAGGGATGGGGAGGGTAGCATGTGGGTGATGCAGGGCTGACACCTGAAGGACTGCAGGCTTGAGGAGGAAGCCTTGTTTGCACTCTGCAGGCTGTCACTAGAGCCCAGGTGTGACTCCTTGCATCATGACATGGGAATTAGAAGTCTCACCTCTTCAGACACTACCTAAATTCTAAATCCAGGCATTGGGCATGGAAGGAAGAAGCACTCCTGGCATGGTCACCATGGCAGAGATGTGGTTTAACCTTCCTAACCAGGCTGGGCAGGGAAATGTTTTATGCTGTATAATCAGTTCACAGTGTTAATGCTGACACCTCTGAAGTTTCCTGGTGAAATCAAGAAAATGCATCTTCCTCACAATCCCGTCATATTTTGACTGCGACACCCAACCTGAGCTGCAGGAGGAAGTTTGCAGTTGGGGAAGGGCAGACTCCTACTAAGTTAACTCCATGGGTCAAGTCTATGGAGGCTATCAGGGAACAGTGTTCACAGAGGAAGTTCACAGGGGATTTTTGTTGTTGTTCTTGCATAGCATTTGGTGTCTACAAATGCTGACAATGTCTCTTTACACAGCACACAGGCCGCCACACTGCTTGATAGATTTTAAGGTAAAAGGAATCATTGTGATAATCTACTGTGACCTCCCACATATGCAAAAATTAGAATTCCCTCAAGCAATTGGTAAATTAAGACCACAACCTCTAGCTCTGCAACTGCACAGAACTTCTGTCAAGCTAGAGGTTGAACTTTAAGCAGTGGATTTTAACAGCAGAGAATCAACCACCTATCTATGTAAGATGTTTCAATGGTTACCTATCTTCAGGAATTAAGAAATACAAAATAAAATAAAAAGCACCGTACTGCTAGACTGAATATATCCAGTTTCTAGTCTCCAGAACATTTCCTCTTCTTCCTAGTAAACAATGTGCCTAACATCCACCAAGTCGGGTCCCTCTCACACAGTCTCTCTGAGAAATTAAATAGCCTCAACCTTCTTGATTCCTCACTCTGAGATAGGTTTTCCAGAACAAAAAATATTCTTGTAACTCATTTCTGAACTCACATCAGTTTGTCAATTCTTTTGTAATTACTGATCAAAACCGAAACCAATATTTCAGCATGGGTCTCTACAACATCGGTGGTGAAAACCTAATCTCCATATATCCACTGGTGTTCACACAAAAGTTATATTAACTCCCCAAAATAACTGTGCAGGTGGTAATTATTGACAAGGTTGGTTAATCACTTGGATCTGTTTACCTAAATAAAGGCCCACTACATGTGACCTACATTATTTAACTCATCTGAGATTAAAATTAATCATCTTGTGGGACTGTTCAATTTTAATTATTATTTTATTAACCACTAACTTTTGCAGTTAACACTACCAGATGCTACCAACATTTTTTCTGTATGACAAAATCAAGATGCTGAATAGAAGCAGGTAGGGAACAGCAGCAGTAAAGAACCTGCTTTTTGAGACATTCTCCCAGAAACCCTTAGTAGTGGGTAATGTTTCTCCATTTTCAAGGTCTTGTCTGAGAAATATCACTTAACCAGATTTTATTATATTTAGTAAGTACTACCTTGATTTTATATAATCCAGATTTCATAAACAAAACATAGCTTTATATGAAATCTTACACCTTGCAGAAACCATATTTTGAAAAAATTACTTTCAACAAACTCATGAAAACCAGTATCAAATTTCTTTGACAATATCTACCTTCTTAGAAATCCTGTTGATCAATGCTAATTTTGCTCCCATCCTATAACATTTAATGAATATGTCACTTATAAGTTCAAATGATTTTATATTGAATTAATATCCAGCTAAATAGGGCACTGCTGCTGATCTCATCCTACTTACCCTTTGTAAATGCTGACCCAAGATTTGTTTTACCTCCTGAGGGCCTGGGACCCACCCGATACTTGAAGATTATTTAATTGTCAATGTTGGCTCCAGCACCTCACCAGCTAACCTTGCAGAGCTTCYGGATATAAGTGCTGGAGCTGTAGCAGTTGCTGTTCAGCATCTTGGGGGTAGGGATATAAACCATTTCAGTACTCCTGTAACTTCTAAAAATACCATGTAACTTTTTTTTTTAATATAGAAACGGCTAATTAGGGAATTCTCCTGTCTTTTCTGTGTTGCTGTGGCCAGTTTTACTGCCCCCATCAACAACTTTTAACGATTTTCCTTATTTTCCTTCATCAGCAATCTTTATTTCATAAATACCAATAATTTCTAGCCTCATTATCAGTCCCCTATTTTCCTTTTATTTTCATTCATATATATGCAAGTGCATGTTTTCATATGTACATTCGTAAGGTAGCTTTCATTTCCCTTTTATGCTGGGCTGAAGGAGGGGAAGGGGGTGTTCGGGTCACATTGACAAAGTCCTCTTCCACAATTGCAGAACTGTGACTTTTACAGCATCTGCTGAAGTTTTCTTAAACCATTCCCAATTATCATTCACACTGTTTGGTTTAGGGTGGTTTTTTTCTTTTCAAACCACTTTGCTCATAATTGCTTTAATCTTTGGGAAAACAGCCCTTTTAAAGAATCAAGTATATCCATTATACAATTAATGACTCCCAGTGGCCTTCCCTAGCGTGAGATGCCTTGACAGAAGGGAAGTTGAGCAGATTTATTTGCAATGGCACTTCACGAGATCTTGTTTCAATTTCTTGGCCATACTGCTTTCTGGGACAAGTAGGTCATTGCACATAAACAGACAGCACTGCCATCAAGCTTTTGTTATCTTCCTCAATTTAAAATAGGAATATGAAAAATTAAGTGAAACACTAAATTATTATTCATGTTTTTATAATGTTTTAACACTCCTGTTACTGGCCTGTTTTCTATGTCCTACAGATGTGATGAACAGGCAACAGTGAAAACAAATACTGTAAAAGTGAAGGGTGGAAGAAAGGAAATAGAATTATTCCCATTTTACCAAAAGAGAATTGAGGCACTGAAAGATTAAACGACTTGCTCATAGTCACACAGGGAAATTGAAGAAGAATCTGGGATTGAACTCAGATCTCCCACAACACAGTCCAGTACTTTAACCACAAAACCATTCTTCATCCATAATGAATAGCTCCTGGCATGCACATACCATTAACTAGCCAGGGAAAGGGACACTTTTAGTCAAGACAATATTAACACTTAGTTGCAAAATGGAGCTCATTTAAAATGGGGTGAAGTTTCTGGCATTCTCAAGTCAATAGTTCATGTAATGTACCATACCAAAAGATCTTCGTGTTCCTGCCAAACTTGCAGCCAGCACAGTCTTTTACTGGTGATAGTTTAACATTACAGCCTTGTGAGAAAGCAGGCATTTCCCATGATATATGGGTAATAGTTTTCTTATTGGCAAGGTCATTGGAAAATTGCAAAATATTTTGCCTAAAACAGAGGGATTTTCATCCCACTTTTTGCAGGAATGTGCAGGGGGGAAAAAAAAGATAGAAGGCAGTTCTGCAGTTTCCAGGGGATTTCTGTTAAAGGATAGGAAAAAAAGACATTTTTGTTTGAAAGTGCTAGTATGTTGCTATCAAGCCTGCAATGTATTACAGTTCCTGATAGGTACCACAAATGTAACAGCCTGAACCACCCTTGCTTCAGCTTCTTGAGTTCATTCCTGAGGCATAGCACCCCACTCCAAAACTCTCAGACGCCAGCCTGAAACTCAGCAGGGGAAACGGGGATGCATTGCCTCTAACATCACCCCCACCTCCCAAAGCGCAACTGAGGACTGATCCCGGGGGGCGGCTGCACTACCAAGAGCAATCAGTAATGCGTGTACAGAGGTGGCTTAATGACAGCCTCTGTCCTGTGCCTACTGCATCTCCGGTCCCCATTTGCTGTGTTAAAACAGGCAACTGAGACACCTCTAATTTAAGCCAGATGCCAAATGAGCCCCAAGAAAAAGCAAAGAGCAGCAGTGAAGTCTGACGCAGAGGTATTCCACCAAAAACCTCTTCTTCCTAGATAGCTCAAGGAAGCACCACTTCTGTTTTCTGCCCCAGGAAGATTATCTTGGAATGAACCTGCTGAGATTTCTCAGTAGCATTTGAGAAAACTTTGCTGCTGATGAAGAGCAAAACTAGCAATGCCACACCTTGGCATTTGGCCTCTGGCCAAACAGAAATTTTTGGGAGGGAAAATTTATTGCCGGGCTCTTGCTTTGAAGACTTGCTCTTTGCCCAGAAATAGGGGAGAGCCCCAGCATGTGTTTGGAGGAGTCCCGCACTTTAGGGACAAGGTAAGTGAGAGAGGAGGCAGGAAGCCCTGTCTGAGCAACACCTGAGAAAGTGCTGCACAAAGTGACGTGTTTCAGCAGTACTGCGAGTTTACCGTGGAGTTCACAACACCGTATAGGTACTTAACATTTTCTCTTCTCTCAAATGAGGTTTACTTGTGGAGAGAGAGAGGGCTGTAAAGGAAAGCAGTAAATGTGGCCACATGTACAGGCCTGTGCATCCTGCATGAGACATGTTCTCCTGCCCCTTGCCTCACATTCCCCCACCGCGGCACCTGGAGGCTGAGTGCTCCTGGGGCAGAGCTGTTACTCACGCCTGGATCCTACGCGCCCGATGCAGCCGGTCAGCATGACTTGGATCCACCAACAAGCTGTGTCTTGTGCTCAGTAGCTGCTCACACTAAATTAGGCTTGGATTATTAAGTCTTCAAGAGTATCACCAAAACTGAATTCAGACTATTATCCATGTTATGTCTGCCAAAGGTAACTCATCTAAGGTATGGCTATATCTCCTTTTTTGGTTTATGAACTCAGGATGTGTAAAAAGAAACCTGATTTTATTCGCAATATCATGAATTGGAGTCCCCGAAGCTCCTAGCAGCAGAGGTGGCTTCAAACTCCTTCAAAGCAGGGACCAGATTTCCAATGCTGAAGTAGATGTGTATAGATCTGGGGCCTGGTTCTGCCCACTGTGGAAATGAATCTCAGCTCTGAGCCGAGTCCCCAGATCTTTGTCTCATGGACTCGGTGTGCAGAGGCCAGGCCTGGTCCATGAGGGGAGCTAGATGGTTCCCCAAAGTCTCAGTCTTTGGGGGTTGTCACTGTGTTTTCATTACGAAGGCTCCTGAGTCCGCATCCTAGTCCAAAAAATCTGCAAAACTGGTAGCTGACTGTTCTGTCCCCTTTGTGACAATGCAAAGTGCCCATTAGCGGGTTGCCGGGATGACGGAATTCCAGTCACTGCAGCTACATCTGCATCCCAGCACAGCCCTTTTATCCCCTGGCTGCTCAGAGACGGGTCTGTCAGAACCAGGGTGGGGAAAGACATGACATGTACTGGAGCGATGCTCTGTCACAGCTATCATCTGTCATGACCCCAACTCAGTAGCAACACTTAAAGCTGTCTGGCCGCAGTTTGAAATTGCATCTGGAATGGGGATGCTCATGGAGAGATCTTCCACGAAAAACACATTAGACAACGCTTTTTTTAAAAAATATATGCAGGATTCATAACTCAGTGCAAAGTTTGCAGCTATAACCCCAAATGCTCAGACAGTAAATCTGGTTGGTACAAAACCAAGTCCTTGTCCCAGCTAAGCAGAATGTATTAGATTAGGTGGTGGCATGTGCTGCACGTTTAGGACGAGTTTGTATAAATTTATCACTGGCTCCCAACTTGGTCAAATATTTCCCCCCTTTCCTCCCAAATCTGACTCTCCACAGAAACTCAGGTAATAAACGTCATCTGTTACAAATTACACAGCATGACTCCCACCCGAGTGCCTCAGAGCTGGCAGGACTGCAGCGCTCCGTCTCTATGGCTCAAGGCAGAAGTGTAGCTTATGTATCTCCAAATATTTGCCTGAAAACGCTCTCTTTGGATCAGTTTTTCTGACATTTGCTTGAATAGTTTTCAAGAAACACCCACCCAGTGTTAGTTATTGTGCTATGCAGAGAAAGTCATGCAGGCTAACATTCCAGATTACGAACTCTGCAGCAATATATTCTCCTCTCGGAGGGCCGGACACTGATTCTCAGTGAGGCTGGTATCAATTGTCAGCAAAACTCCACATCCTTGCAGGTTCACAACAGCATCAATGAACTCAGAATCCAGATGCTTGCACTCATGCTTTTCCCATTAATAGCAACAGGAACAGTGAGCACATGCATGCACACATGTATGCTTTTTCCCTTTCATTCCTCCCCACTTAGAAAGAAGAGCAAACACCTACTTTCTTTTTTTTTTTCTTTTGATCTAAGGTGGTCCAGTGACCCTTCCATTTTGAGAGCACTTAGCACTCCCTCCAGACACCTGCAAGGAAGGCAGTGGAAAACTATCCCATTATCACTCAATGAAGAAAGATGTCCACCTTTCCTTTTCCTCTCTGCCTTTGCTGCAAGATCTATTTTCAGTTTGGCCCTTCTCTTCCCTCAAGTTGAGTTTCTCTATGTTATACTTCTAATGCAAAGATGAAGAGCTGAAGCAACTGCTTGAATCTGCTATGCACAACCTCGGTTTACCCAGGAATGTATTTTGGGGGAAGCAAGAGGGATTACCTCGTTCTTATCTTGAAGCTGTTACTTTCTCTTGACCATAACATATCATTTCCCTGTCATCTCATATGCATGCAAGTCCACTGAACACAATTCAGCTGGACAGATGCCAGTCCAATATTAATTCAGACTCCTTGTTAACTTCAGTATTTCACAAACCATGGTGTAAGAGCTAATGAGAAATCAGAATCTGGCGCCATGGCTGGAATGAAATCAAACCATGAAGCTCCTTCCCGACCTATTATAAAAATTACAGTGTGGAAAGTGAATTTAATGGTGCAGAGTGCTTAATTGTAATATCAGTAAAGGCTTTGATCTGAGTGACTCTTGACATCACAGAATGAGGAAACTCCCTTAATGATTTGAAAAACCACACGAATGGTTGGGGAAGGAAATTTGTTTTATGCGTATATATTAAAAAATGTTATTAAGTCTCAGGGAGAATTTTATTTTGGCGGGGGGAGGATTCTTTGAAAAGGGATCTGTATCACAAAGGGAAACAGAGGTTAGCTTAAAAAAAACAAACAAGACATTGAGGACATTTTTAGTACAATGGAATTACAATGGCCTGGTACAGCTTTGCTGAGGATTGAAATATGTGCATCTTCCTATCAAGGCCTGTGTTAAGTGTGGGATATCATTCCTTTAGCCCAGAAGAAGCTGTGGCTTAGATGCATTCCCCTGCTCTCAGAGCTCCTTTTACCTCGGGGATGGAGGATGAATATATGCCTCCTTAGCCCATTGGCTGATGCAAGGTAGATCCTTTTCCAAACGAGCTTACTCCAGTTGTTGCGTATGGAAAAAGGAGACATGGCTCCACTTATTCTTCCAAGTGAAAGCATGGGAGTTATCTCTGAGAGAGGCTGGCCAAAAGACCCAAGCAGAGGCAGAGAGGAAGAAACTTTCTGCCTAGGAATCAAACACCAGTCACCCTCCCATCCTCCCTCCCCAGCCAGAGGTCTAAACACTTCAACTATGCACTTAGCAAGAGGTCATACCTTCAGCTGGCAATGAAGAATAAGCACAGTCTTACAAGTTCTGCCCCAGTGATATACTGGATCTTTTGCATATCGACCTTAATGTCAGAGATGACATTTCATTGAGCCAGGTCTCCTGAAAGGAAGAATTTCCTGCACCTTAGGCTGCTGACAGCTGCCAGAGTTGATCTGGCAAGATTTTTTCATATGCTGATGTGAAAAACAGAACCTTCATTGACGCCAAGACGCAAGTGTGTGATATGTGGCTTAGAAGGAGAAAAGAAAAAATACATTTATTGGTATAACTATAAAAAAACAAGTCAGAGTGACTCGTGATTTGTCTACAATCTTTCAAGGAGCCGGTGAGGGAATCAGAATTCACCACTACCTGGTTTCCGCAGCAGTGCTCAGCCTGCTAGGTCAGGCTGCCTCAAGTAAGCCTCCAAAGCCATCTGCCTGGATGGAAAAAAATGCAGCCTAGTTTTGAAGAATTAAAACTTACAGCTCCATCCTGTAGGGTATTGTCCTTGCTCAGCCTTGCAGGGAATCTCCTGAGAAACTCAACTTGGCCTGAGGTTAGGTGGAAATTTGTGTGGATGCAGCCCCCACACGTACTGGGAGAGCTCCTCTAAGGCAGTGTCTCAGCAGCAGCATCACACAGAGGCATCTTGGCTGGATTTCAGAGAGGGAAAAGGCCAGACTACAGGTCATAGCCTTTAGTGGTTCTCCAGACCTACAGTCTCTGAAGAATTAACAATGCCGTGCCCAGTGCATGGGGATGCATATCCTTCTCTTACAGACCCAACTTCTATCCTATGAATTAATTTCTAGAAGAGTCTCTGAACCTAACAATCGATACAAACCACGAAAACAGGAAACAATGCAAAAATTTTCACCCAAAGCTCACACCAAATGTAAGCATTGAAGTTTTTTGGCTAGGAAAAGATTTTTTTGTGGGGACTGAATCTACTCAGAGTCAGGATGTGGTACAAGATAATTTCAAGTGAAAACTGGACTAGGTGAGATGTCCTGTCAGTCCCTGGACCCAAATGCTTTGGTCCTTACAAGAAAGCTCTAGGAGAACAGCTGGAAATCTGGATACTTTATCTGAGCTGAAAAATGGACACATGTCAAACACAAAAAAAAAAAWGCAAAATTTAATTCTGTACCTGCAAAGTCACCTTCCAGGCACTGAAAAAGTTCCCGTTACGTTCAGTCTCTTTGGCACATAAAATTGGACCCATACAACTGTAAACCAGACTAAATATTTGGGTTTTAGACTGATGGAAAAGTTAGCACAAAACAGATAGACAATTCACCCCATCATTTCACCCCATCTGTAAGCGCTTTCCAGCAAACACATTTAGCTATACTTTGCATCATGCTATTTCAATGGCCTGGTCATCATTTTCTTTGCCTTCCTTGCAAAGGCAGTGTGGCAAGTGCTGGGCTCGCTGCACTACAGGAACGGCCATCTCAGCTCTGTTTCCCACTATCTCACGGGCAGGTCTGGACAAGTGTCCGCCCTTCTCCATGCTCCTATTTCCTTTACCGGTCTTTTTTTCTTCTTTGTCTGTTTTAGACTGGAATTTCTTTGGGGGCAGGCACCTACCAAGGCTGGGACCCCTTAGGTATAGCCATGCAAACAACGTAAGATAAATGCCTCTCTTGCAAAGTACATTAAGTGCAGTGAATTTACTTTTCCCCAGCGGCTGCCCAATGATACAGGAAATCTAATCCTAAATCTCATTAGGTTCTACAAACAATTCAGCCTCTTTCCCCAACAAAGTCACCATCCTGGACTGCTGAATGTTTATGTTTTATTTCTCAATTCCCTTTTTTCTCTCCATTCCCCCGCCCTTGCGATTTTCCTTTTGGTAAATATTTCTACATTGGAGAAGTCTAGCCAAAAGAGATTTAAAAAAAGAAAGCGAGCAGGAGAGACAGAGTATCAATCATTTACCTTCAATTCCCCAGGGAAGAGGTGGGGAGAAAGAACAGCAAGGTAAAAAGTTAAAAACGGCAGAACCACAGCAGTGTTCTTTGAAGACCATCCAAATCTATTTCTTCCAATGTTGAGGCCCTTGCAACTAGTGCCAGGACTTGGAAGGAAAAAAAAAAACCCTAATTCACTTCCAAAAGTGAATATTTCAGCATCAAGCCAAACTACTCAATGTTAATTTGGTTATTTGGCAAAAAATAACAATAATACTAGTACCTGAACTATTGCCATCTGCATCTAAAAGATTCCGGCCAGCCCATTTCCCAGTCCAAGAATTACAGCAGATACCCCTGACTATTAAAAAAATAGTTTGTTATTTTAAATGTCTATCATAAAACGAAGCGTTGCATCGTGTTGGGAATGTACTGACATAGTATCTTATACACAAACGTGAGATGAGGTAAGAAAAAGCTATATATCAATTGTATAAACATTTCAGAGGTCAAATATTGGCTCTCATTTCCTGTCATAAATGCACAGCTTTAATTAAACATTCAGAAAAGTGCTGGTGAGATGACTTATTTTCATTTGTTACCTACAAGATGAAAATGTTAAACAAAGAAAGAGGGTCCTCAGATGCCGTGTGGGAATGCCTCGAAGGTGCAGGAAAGGGACGCAGCTGCCTCCCAAATAAAAGCTACCGGCAGATCCTGGGGTGAGCAATGGGACAATCCCAGTGAGACCACCCCAGCCTTCTCTCTAGCGAAAAGCAGCAATATAAGGAGCTTGCAGAGACCATTTCAGCCAGAGCCATGGCAGGGTCGAGGGAGAGGGACAGGCAGCAGCCAGGGAAGGAGGGAGCACAGCGAAGAGCAGCGTGCTGTGCTAGGCTGAGCCTGCTTTTCCTGCAGCCAGAAAGGAGCCCTGGGGAGCTGCTGGTCTGAAGAAAGAGTGCTGGGGGGAGAAAGGAAGGGAAAATAAGGCAGAGGCCTCTGCTCATTGCCCACAGACACCACAGGGATTTGCGCCGACCCCAATCCCAGCATCAGGCTGGAAGACAGCGTGCAGCCAGCATTCATTCTGCACCTCGGTCATGTCCCTCGGTCACCTTTCCCATCTCGCAGAGAGCCAGAGGGGTCAGACACGGGACCCAGGCCCCCTGCCCAGGCTGGCCCGCCTGCCCAGTCGGGATGCTCTGCTCAGCAGCTTGTTACGCATGTGCTGCTCGGACGCCCACGAGCAAGTTACACAGAGCTGCCTCTTTAAGATGAAGCAGCAGCACTCTCTCCTTCTACTCCCAGAGAATGCATTGAGTTGCCATTAATTATATTTTGGATGACTCCTGAAAATCATGCCTTCAAATAATTGGACAGTGGTTTAATTCAAAGCCTGATAAAAAACACATTGAAAGACGAAGGAAGGGTGCTGCTGGAATGTTTATTTGTGCAGGGCTCTTTCTTCAGAGAGTCAATCCTCTTTAAAGCTTTCGCTAAAGGGCCAGGCAGGTTGGAAATTTTCTTCCTGATTTAAAYGCTCTGGGCCACCCCATGGAGCTTTCCTCTTGGCACGCAGCAGAAACTTGTCACCCCTTTGAGACCTCAGAGAGGACCAGTGTCTCACCAGGCTCTTTCCCTCTAGGCCAGACCATCACTGTAAGATCACGATGCAGCCAGCTTGTAGCATGGGCTAGAAAATAGGGATAGGGATTGTGAAATAGATCGCAAATTCTCCTAAATTCTCCTCTTTTCTCTTCTTAAAGCCTTTCATACTCAGGAAATACTGGCGGATTAACCTATTTCCAAAGAAGGGAAAAGCCTGCAATTAAGAGGAGCTCCCTGCGTACTTGCCCCTTATCTCAGCCCCTCCTATAGAGAGGCCAGGCAATCTCCATGAATAACTTACAGAGCAGAAATCTGGCATATATGGGCCTTGTGGACTTGCAGTGACATAGCTGTGAACCGGCAGCACCAACCAGTGCCTGGGGCCCAGACTAAAAAGCTTTGTCCAAATGACACCGAGGGTCAGGATTGATATAAACACAATGGAATTTTTACTGATTAAGGCCTTTCCTCCCCGCACTGGATATAGGATTTCCTGTACTGAAGCACGTTTGAGTATATTATTTCTACGCTAGAGAAGGGAAAACACTCTCATTCACTGAGAAGAGAAAAACATATCTCATGGGGTGAGGAAAAGATACAAAGCAAAGAATCCTATCTAATAGCAAAGGAAGCATAAACAATACAAACTTTGGTTTGTAATGCAAACTTGCATTACTACTGACCACCCTCTTCCCCAAAGCTTCTTAAGGAGAGGAAACCCCAAGCCCATAGCCATGAGGAAGGGGAAGAGGGAGGAGAAAGTCTTAAGCATTTGCATTATTAAACCTATACTTTGGGTTCTGAAATAGCTGGATAACCCCATGGGATTCTTCTGCCACAAAATCATAGGAATTTGGAGGATGATGCTCAGCAGGTTGACACAGACACACTGTGATCAGGGAAGTTCCCTGAAGTGGACCTAGTAAGCTTCTTGACAACTAAAGATTTGCCTGCACCAGTCCACACAGTTTAAACTGAAAATGCAACAGTGAAGGAGAACTTCCAAACCACCAGGCACATGGTGAAATAACAAAAATGGTCTTCACAAAGGTATAGTCCAAGCTAATGATTAAATGCAATAAATGGGTGATGAGCTCGGTCCAGCACAGAACTGGGAGCACGACAGTGTTGCTCGATCAATATCACTGGGAGTACATTAAACCTCCTAAGTAAAGTTCTGCCTAATAAAAACTCCCCTGTGCAGGACAAGTCCTGCTGCTCGTGATATTCTGCGAGAGGACTGAAAGAATGAAAGCAGTTTATGGTGCTAAGATGATAAAACAGATCTCCAGGACATCTTTCAGCAGCGCAAGCAAAATAGTACTGCGACTGTTAGTGATCCTGGTGAAAATAAACAAACGGACCCCAGCAATCCTCAGATTGTACCAAGAGGCTCTGTGGGTGGTTTGCATAGCATTAAGGGTAACAAGGTTTCTTTTTCAAAGGAAGTTTTGCCATTTAAAAAGAAGTGAAAGAAATATGCATTACAACAAGTGGTCATTCTAGGAGACGCATGAACTCAGTACTGACTTTACGGAAAAAGGCATCAATACCTCAGCTGCTCATCAATCACAAAGATCACACCCTCTTGCTTTGTGCTATTACAGTTGAGGAAAATACAAATGCCTTCCAAAGGGCTACTCAAAGCTTTTCACTCCTCAGGACATTCTTCAGCGGGCAAGTACTGAGCAGTGACACCATGTAGAGTGAGACAGACCTGCGCCAAAGCACATTTTATGAGCAATACTGCAGAAGTTGTTTGAATACAATGTTCACAGGGAAGGCTGCAATAGGCATGGAGACCTCCAAGAACAAAGCACTACAAAAAAAAGCAAGAGGAAAAACAAACAAAGGGCCTGGACAGTTTTCAGAGGAAACCAAGAGTAACCCTTAAAAGGATTGCACGACAGCTGGCAAATCCGTAGCTGTGAAGAGACCAATAAACCGATATTGTCTCCAGCCTAGGGGAATATGGAAAAAAAATTAATCAATATAAAACTGTTGTGCTAGCAGTCCATATGCAACACAAAACATTACTGCTTTACAGAAACCAGTAAGCTCTTGCTAAGGATCCCGGAGGAACGCAGATTTACAATTACAGAAATTGAATTCAAAAGGGAAAGTCACAAGGAGCTAAGTGCCACTTATTAATGTTTTTGGCCTGGCCCAATGCAAATCAACTTCAGTACGTAGTTCAGCTGGTATATGTGGAATAGATCAATTCTGGGCATCCATTCCTTTTCATTTCCTTCTGAGGTTGGACTCAATGCTGTAGTCCTTTCTCAGTCAAAACTCCAGCGTAGAGACCATTCTACCTCTCACCATGCAGAATTACGGCTCCAGTTCCTCATCCTCTCCCACTGAAAGGCAGTCTGGATGCTATCGCCAGGGGGAATGATGCCTATTGCCACTAAAGATAAATTTTAGTTTACACTCACCAATTTAACCTTTCAAATTCTTTCTTAATAGATGTCAGGTACAGTGTCACTCCAGTAATTCGATCAAGTAGTTGGTGCCCAGAAGGAGATGTTTAAATGATCAAAACAGCAAATTTAAAAGAGTTTATAAAATCCCATCTGTATACGAAAAGTTAAGCAAAACACTGTCATGAAAACATTTCTGATTCCCATCCAAAAAAGCCTACCATTTATTATGAAGCCTTTAAAATTGACAATGAGGGAATTCTTCACTGTGGTCTCGCCCTCACTTTCACCCTACAAAGTAATGCTGTATGGAGGCAGAGTAAACACTATGTGCTGTATTTTCCTAAATAAAGCAAAGGAGAAAAACAGATCAATGTCTATTCTGCTGCCAGCAGATATGGAGTCAATTAAAAAACTAAAATATACAATAACTTAACTCTTTGCACAGAGCTCCAAACATATCAATACTGTGAGCATAAAATTATTTTCCATAGAAGCATTGAAACACCCTGGGTTGAAACACACACTCAATTTTCAAATTTTGAAGGTGAATTTGTTGTTCCAAAACCTGAAAGATCAGCAGGCAGCCCCTAGGCAGCTCTCAGCCAGGCACTGTAAGTTTTCTCCCTGGCCAGCTCTGCCAAGGATGTTCCCCAAGTTTATCTTTTCCCAGGTCATGTGCCTGATATGGACACCCTGGAAAGTAGGAGATGCAAAAGAGGCTGCAGCCTTTCTCCGGGCTCCTCATCACAGCACCCACAACGCTCTTGTCTCCAGCTTTGGGAGCAAGGACACCAGACAGTGCTTACCCTCCTGCCAGGCAGACGCAAGTGACCCCTCAGTTTCTGGAAGGGGAAGGAGACTACAGCTGTCTACCTGCCGTGAAGTGGATGTCTCTGCTGGACCACAACCCCACCTCCAGCCCATGGCCCATGCAGGTAACAGGTCTGCATCACACAACCTGCAATGTCCCACAAACGGTAGCATCAGGTTACCCACTAGCATGTGAGAAGGGTGCAGATTTACAGCTCCCCCATCAAGGCTGCTTGTGCAGAGCCTAGTCTGCAAAATCCCTCCTAGTGATCTGGTACAGCACACACAGCCAGAGGAGCTCCTACCCTGCAACAGTCAACAGCCTTCAGCACCAGCCATCTTCGCTCACAGACACAAGACTGAAGAAGGGTACACATGAGAAGCTTTAAACAGCCATTAAACTTCATTTTTGAAGTGAAAGTTTTGTCCTTGTCTTGTTTTCTAGTTTCAGAGCTGCACCAAAAACATTCATCTCAACTTTTCAGCTGGTACCAAACCAAAATCTTGTGATCGACTCCTGAGCATGGAAACATTCCTAAGGTGAAGCCACTTCCAAAACTCAAAGCTGGAACTGAGTGGCAGCTCTCCCATGCTCCATGCGCTGTGTGGTGCCTTCCACTATCAAACTAATTCTGCAGGCCTGGCCGGGAGAGCCAATGTTGTGTATTTTTCTCTTAGGACAGGATGCCAGGTGCCACATCCCCACATGATGCTGTTACATGGTGCTGTAGCCAAGCAAAATTTTTGGTTGCAAATTTTGGCTCTTCCTTCCAACTTAGCCCCTACTTAGACAAACTCTCCTGACTTCAGTTTTTTAATTCCCATTAGCATCAGTGTTTTCCTGAGTAAAACTTTTTAAAACAGGCAAAGTCCAGGAGACTTTGTTAGAACAGCTGCACAGCTAATGCCTTACAGCTCTATTTTCAAAATTCTTCAACAGTGTGGCACAATCTGAGAAGCTCATGTGTATAAAAAATAACCTTGACATACTTTGCAGCAGGAAGAAGGTAGCTAGAGTGTATAGCAAAGGTAATAGAAACTACCATTGCTGCAGAGGCCAGGCTGGTTGTAACTGTGACAGCAAGGATGGTCACCAAAGAGGTGGACCATTCCCACAGCTGCTTTCCAGTCACTTTATCTGGGCACACTCTCCAATAGTTTGGAGGCAGAGGTGGTGCTATAGTCTCCTAATTCCTCCCGGTAAACTCACCCCAGAAACGGAGAGCAATGCTGCTAACACAGGTGGTACCTTGTTTGCACTCTTCCCCTCTGTCTTCAGGTTTACTTATTGGCTAGAAATAAAAACTCCTGCTAGTGGTATGCTGAGGTAGCTGTGGTATTTCTCCAGCCCCATAAATAATTCCTCCAACACTGTAGAACTTGATTTTTACGGTAACTTTTGTTCAGCCAGCATCTGGTAAACATTGGCCTCGAATCCCTGTGCTGCGCTGGAAGCAGAGAGCAACTCTGCCGTACAAGGCCTAGAGTAGCCCAGCCACAAACGCATGAGGCATGGACTAAAGCAGTAAATACCTCCAAATCAGATGTGCCAACCTCCCCCGAGCCATCACATTTCTGAGCATACTGGATGAATCAGGTCCAGATAAAAGCTATTTACTGCCTTCATTTGTTACTATGCGCAGTAAGCCAGAAGCTTCTTGAACGGCTGGACAAACTCATGGCATTCAGGCTCCCGAGCGAAGAGCAGCTGGAGGGATGCACTTGTGCTCACCGACCCACAGTCCAAGCTGTACCCCAAGCTCCTACCTGAGCTATACACAGGGTTTCTGTGAGCCCACCGGATCACAGATAAGCTCAGCCTCTATACAGTACTCTCTCTCCTCATTTTGTTTGTCAGAAAATTTTACCCACTTAAGAGGGTTTAAAATAAAAACCAAAGACTCAATACAGAAGCAGCGTGGCTGGCCGCTTCTCCCAGACGTACATGTAGTGAGCACATTCCTCCCACGGGGCCTACCTATGTAAGGGACGGCTGCCAGGCAAAATCAGGCCTGAAGAAAACCAGACTTCAATGTAATTTAACGGAGTGGCAGTTTTGCATTCTTTGAGACTTAAATAACCAGTAGAAATAATCATAAATTGATCAAGCTGTAGCTTTCTTTTTTCTTTTTATGTCCATACATATATCCACACATTCCCATATGTGTGTGTATATATATGTATGTATGTATGTACATACGTATATAAAGCTTTATGCTCCCCTTGCAGTGTTGCTTACAGACTAACAAGCAGCGGAGCCGGGGGAACAGCAGGACACCCCGGAGCTGACACATTGCCGCTGGTCGGACCACGTGCTGCAGAGGGCTGCGAGGGACAGGTTCAGTGAGGATCCAGCCTTTGAGACAGGCTGTGATTTCTACAAGGTGGAGGCTGGATGAACAGCTCATAAAATAGCATTTTTAGTTTGTTCAACTCAGAGAAATTTTAGCATTCACTTCCAAGTACTACCAGCCCTTGTTGCTGCTTTGTTTCCCTTATCTGTTCTTTTGGCAAATACTGTGCTGTCACGAAACTCTCAGTCAACAGAGGACAAGAGCCCATTTCAATTCCATTTAGCTTTTTCATACAACTGCTAGATCAAACTTTTTCCAAGTTAATCCATGCACCCACTAAAGACACTTGTGATTGTTCCAGTCAATTTTTTAATCCGCTCAGAATAGCTATAGATAGGGCTATCCCCACAGCCTACTACTAGCATTGCTTGACTTGTAAGATACTATTTCCAACTAATTATTACTTGATCACTTTCAACTTTTGAGTTGTGATCTTTCAGCCAAGTGTCTGCTTCTAGTTGAACTGTTTACAGTAATTTAAACCCAAATTGCCTCTGAAAAGGAGTATAGGGAAAAAAATTGATTTGTCTTTGTGTCAAAATGGTCACGACATTTCCTTTGAGAAGGCTTTGCACCCCCATGCTTCATTATAGGAAACCGATATTTGCCTGGGGATGAGATAGGCAGGTTTTGTGGCAGGCACACACTTTCTCCTAGTCTTAAATAAGTCTGCTCAAATTTAGTCACAAAGTACATGTATCTACATTGCAGAGACAGTGGTACTTTAACAGCTAAAATCTCCAATGACTCCTTTCTCCCAGACCATGCTCCATTTCCTAGTAGCTCTCACATGTCGGAGCAGCAAATGTATATGGCTTTTCCAGTCCAAGGCTGGGGACCACAGACAGAAATTACCAGCCAGCCTGGATTGCAGTCAGTGCCTGTGCAGGATACTCCTGTATCCTCACTAACACCGGAGCCAGTGCTCGGGTAGCACAGAAAAGAAGGATCCCCGCAGATGCATATAGAAACTGAGAAAAGAGTATTTATTAAGGCTGCAAAGTCAAAAACAAGGAAATGACAGAAATAAGGTTGCCTTTGCCTGCTCAACCTCTGTTTGACCTCTCTGAGTGCGCACATTATGACACAGTCTAATTACAGGATAACATGCTATTTTTCCATAGGACCTGCTCATAGGATGGTCTGGCTCYAGGAGCCTAGTGAGACAAACTGTTGTCCACACAAGCTTTTTTGTTAAAGAAGTGGTAAAATACCCAGTGAATAAAGCAACAAATTTCATGAAGACAGAGGCTGATCTTAGCCTTGAACAGATGGCTGGTCTAGAGTCTATCAAGAACATGCTGTAGAGTTAAACACTGTATTAAAGTGTTCCAAAAGTATTCCAAAAATTCAGATTCTAGCTCTTTCAGACTAGGTACCCTTATTCTTTTTTTTTTTTTTTTTTTAATATATTTATTCTACAAAACAATCCTGAGCTACCAACTTGCACCTTTAAATGACAGTAAAAAAACATCCCTTTTGATTGGAGCCATTGGAAAAACATAATCATCTTAGTGAAGCATTCAGGTAAAAAAACTGATGAAAATCACAAAAACACATAGCAAATTAATCATTCCATCTCCAGATTAGAGTTTTCACAGCATGCTGCAAGTACATCCTTGGCCATGTGGAGACTGAAGAGAAAGAAACAATATACTGAATAGCTGCTAACCAGTAACTAGTACTGCCACTAACTGTCAGGATGCAGTTTTGCTGTCAGCTCACTTCGGTACCTTGCACCACAGTGATTGTTCACACAGCACAAAACAGCCCGGTAGCTACTACAGAACAATACCTGTGCTGGCCTTGTGGGCTTTAGGGATGCGACAGCTGAAGAGTTTGCAAGCAAATGTTGGGTGGGCACACCTGAAAATTTTCCCCACTAAAGGTTAAAAAAATAAAGTGAAATCTGGGGTTTTTCAGCTGTGAAGGGTAAGGCTTTCAAAGATTATCCCTTGGACCTGGACACCCAAATGTCCTCTGTAAATCTGAGCATCCTAATCCTGCAGAAAATACATCTATTTAAATGAGCTCTTACATCTCATGTGGCTTACCTTAGCCAGGATGCACACCCGAAGAGACAGGCAGGAGGAGGCTGCAGGGCTCCTTCAGCCCACCACCACCCTGACACACGCGGACAAGCTATGGGCTGCTTAGATACGGCCTTGTGGAGTTATAACCACTTAAATGACAGCCCAAAAAGTGGCAACTTAAAGCACTCCAGTGTGATTCATAGACCCTACTACATTAAACCGAGCCATCTTCTGTCCCTCCCCGATACAGCGCAGCCCTGCTTCTAGGGACCCCTGTGCTGTATCACCTCAGCTTGCTGCTTTCCCCCAGCTATTAAGGCTTCCTCCTACATACATACCCTGAAGGGTTTCAGAAGGTGTAAATCTTGGTTTGGAGGTTTGTTTGTTTACTTGTTTTTAAATGGGAAACTGCCAAAATTCATGAACTGTTTTCTAATTTTAACATTTTATTTTCAACAGGGGAAAAGCAAATCCCCACAATACAAGTAATTGCCATTCAATCTATACACTGGGTTAGATTTCCCAGTCGGTTTCTCATCTTCCAGGGCTGAAAGGAAAGATTTCCTCTGGGACCTGCAAACGATCCCTCCATTATGTGAATGCAGTGCATGCACATTCATGGTATTACAAGTCTGAGTTTACTTGAATGACTTTGGCATGGCTATCATGAATCTATATTAAGCTATTCCCCAATATTTATTGTCAACAGCACTGAGATTAGAAGATGCCTGCCTCCTGTTTCAAAACTTAATGGCCCATTGACCGCACTTCCTCCGAAGCACAAACTCTATGTCCCACGACACTAAATCTGTGCCATGCTAATGAAAAGCCCTCTTTATTTCAGGCCAGTATCCAGAATGGAAATGATTTAGGTCACAGTCGCTGTGTATTTTAACTCACTAACTCACTATTTCTTTAGTAATTAGAGATGAGGTCCACAGCAATGCCAAGTAGTATGCTGACCTAAACATGCCTATCTATTCTGGATACTCTCCTGGAGATTTTTATTTAACACATTTCAAATTAGAGCTGAGGTGGGAATGAAAAATTCTTTGGCACAAGTGTGGGACACAGATGAGTGCATTTTCCACTTTTTTTTGGTCCTTAACACAGCAGTATTTTATTTCATGTTAAAGACACCCAGATGAGACGTGACAACAGTGACAAGCATGGATTTAAACAGGGTCCTGCTTAGCACTAGAAAAGAAGAAAGATTTCCCCTCACCTCCGCTGAGCAGAACCCTTTGGGCTTGTTCTGCAGGGTGACTTGGGGAACGTTACACACAGAGGTTAGCAATAGCTTTCCTCCTGTTTTTATGTTTGTTATTTTTCTAACCTCTTCAATCTCACTTTGCTGAAGCAGAGGAAATGAGGTAAATTGGTCCTAACACAGGCCAGGAATTGCTGTCCTACTACTGATGTGGGGTTTAAAGGTACTGTGGAAGTGGAACAGTAAGTCTCTGGAGCACAAATTTCTTGTGATAACACTAAATTTACCCAATATTTATTGCTAAGATACAAAGTGTTATGGCAACATGAAGGAAAACAAGTTATAAGGTTTTCCTTTAAGGCATAAAGAACCACAAAACTCCACACACTGCTGCCTACATTTAAGCAAAGACATGATGATATTTCAATAATATAGCTGTGCGCTCACATGCTCTTTTTCACTCCTCTGACAAGGCTCATATGACATCAGACTTCAGTTTTCATTGCTCATCAAGCAGATATATAAGCCTACTATATGGACTAGGATATTCTGTAGTTTTGTTTCAGATAGTTATTTGCTCTAGCATTCCATCTTTATCTTAAAAAAGAACCACAGGAGCACCACACTGTACAGGTGGTATGATGGCAGGTGTAGTACAAAAGAGTTTGGAAGTGTAACTAGAACATTTTTCTGCAAGTTAACAAGAAACAAGTACTAAACTCAATGTTACATGGCTACCCTCTCAAGCATCCTAAATAAATACGAGGACAAGACTAATAATACAAAGGCTAGCATTTCCAAAAACATAACCTATTAGAAACAGTTACTAATTACATATATAGGCATACATATACACACACACACAAACAATCCCATGCTTCTTATATGATATTTTTCAACCCAAGATCAACGTTCTTCTACTTGATTTGAAACTATCACCTTGCTTCCACTATGGGTGCATAAACCAATCCTTCCAGTCTTTGCCTCTATCCTATTTTTGATAAGGTGTTTCTACTGTGTACCTTAGGTTAAGTATTAACTTACATGAGAAACAGATGTTTCCCCTTTGCAAGGAAAAGCATCTTTTCAAAGGTCATCAGTGGGAGAGAAGGACTTCCACAACTAACAAAAGGCAGTGGCAGCTGCCACTGTCCCTTCTGCTTTTAAGATCTTTTTCACATGGCTTTAACTCTACTAATGGTTTTAAAGTTGTTTCATCCCACTATCTGGTAAAAGGTATTTTCCATACTTCCATTGCATTGAGATTCATTCATTGGGCCATTCCTAAAACTGCRAAGACTATTTTGTTGAACAAATCCAACCCCTGTGTTCATTCCTAAACATAACTCAAAATATTTCAATGGTCCCTCCCCTCCTTTAGATGTTTTTAATATTGGATAGGGAGATTTGCAGGATGTAAGCTTTATAGCCTGTGAAGTTTTCACATCTCCAGGTGGAATTCCTTAACAGTTACAAAAAAAAGAAAACTTGAAAAAAAAAAAAAAAAAGAGAGAAGAGAAGACTTGAACCTGCTGGTCCACAAAAGAGAAGTTAATAAAACACAAAGAACTGTGAAACAAGTACAGTTTTCCTCACTGGTTAAACTTAATGGAATTAATGATCTGAGTTTCAGTGATACCTAAAGGCTGTATTGTATTACTGTATATAAAGAATAAAGAGTCCCTGTCCCCTTGCAGTATTGCACTCTCTTCAGGAGGGTAATGAAGAACATTCATGAATAATAATGTATAACTATGCATATGTGCAAAGATAAACAGCACATACAGACCGACGGGCAGAGCGGAGAACAGCTCAGACCAAAATTAGACATCAGCACCCACAGAATTAAGAGAATTTCATGTGGAATCCTTGATCTCAGCACATGAATAAATCAGGTTCGAGGAAAAGGTAGATCTAAACCGAGATTCTCAACCTGGATCTGTTAACTTCAGTGTGTGGCTACAGGCAGGCAATAACATTCGAATTCTTTACACCGCCAGCTATGGGAATATTAAATCTTTGAACAAGGAGGCCGAGGACCTGTAAATGGAGAACTCTCTCTTACTCCTTTCTAACAGCCTGTTCCCCGGTGATCTTATCTGATCTCACAGAAGGCCTCAGACCTGTTCCTGGAAGACTTCATACATGCAAGGTGGCACAGTCCCAGTATCAGAAGGACTTAGATCAACCCCTGGTCTCACTTAAGATTACCAGATTTTTTCCCAAAGCACAAGATCTTCCCAAGATTCACTGCCTCCTGCACATGCCAGCTCTAACTGCCTGTGGCCCTGTGCTGAGGAGAGGGAAGAGCATCCCCAACCTGGTGGATGTGGCCCATGCTTACCCTGCCAACACCCACTTTACCTCCCAGAGCGGAGGCAGAAGCACACCAGGGAAGGGCAGAGTGATGCCAAACCACAGGGTGGGGCAAGGAGAGTGTCTGCACGAATTCTGCAGCACCATGATAGATAGCATCAGTGACTAATAATTTCAGTATCACGCACATTTGGAATTATCAGCAAGTCACCCGTTGGGAGTGCACAAACAACACTGCGCGGCATTGAGCTGACTTGGGCTGGTCCTGAGTCTTTTTTATGCTTTAAATAAACAGAATCGAAGTCCAAGAGTTAAAACTCTATTTCAGCTCTTATAAACTGCCAGTTTTTGAAATTACACAAGCAAACAATACTAAAATAAATAAAACCTAAAAGCGAACACTTTCTAAGAGCCCATACCATCGTTAATGTCAGTACCAGAGAGCGTTTGTCTTTTGTAAAGTTATATGAAGTCTTGGTTTGGCTGAACTCACATTGTCTGGTCATTTCTAGCTTCCCTAGTGAGAATATGAATGGTTTCTATTTAGAGGAGATTACAGGTAGCCATAAATTATCACCTAAGTGTGGGCTGCCTTGCTAGCCTGAGCACCTTGCCAGCTCCTCACATCACTAAATGGCTGATGCTTTGGCAGTAAAACCTGCCAAGTCTTGGTCCACGTAAACTCAGTTTTTGACATGTGTTATGTTGATCATAGGGAACCATTAGAGAGACCTAGTTATGGAAGAATGAAGCATTTTTTCCCCATCTATCATAGGTACTTTTCAGATGACTGCATTCCTGCATGACTACATCATCTTTTTTTTAAACAATCTTAGCTTCCTCACTGCCCTTGCCTAAAATATCAGCTATGACCAGGCAGCTCAGATTGTCTGTATTATCAGCTGCTAGACACAGGATATAGGACAAGCTTAATTATCACCTGCACATCATTGTTAATTGTGGAGCTTTGGCTTTCAGGCACAAAAAGATATTAATTACTACATTTAAGTTTCTGACTCAAAGAAGTGAGTTGACATAAAATACTGCCATGAGCGGAGATGCACACAAAGGCCTTTTCCAAAGTATACATTCACTTAATGTTATTGGTATAAAGCTACTTATATGTAATGCATGTGATACACGTTAATACACTAATCTTCTGTAGTGTATTAAGGAAAGTACTTTAAAGGCACAGTGTAATTAAGCTTCTTAACACTCCTTTGTGAGGATAAAATAATCATTCTTGTTTTGCAGGCAAGTGCTAAAAAGTTAATTAAATTACAAGAGCCAGACAGTGACTTAAAGGCATAGTCAGGAAAAGAGGTTGAAAGACTCAGTTCCAGTCCCAGTTGATAGGAAACTCTCCCTGATGGATGTACTAGCTCAAGTTCAATTTCATCTGATTGCGCATGATACTGCAAACCCCATATTTTAATGAAGAGATGACTTGAACTGTGAGAGATGTTGCTTTTCTACAGAAAGCATAAAATATTTTGGCTATTGCAAAATGGTAACAATGATAAAAGAATACTTTGTATTCCAAACCTCAAAGACTCAGGAAAAAAACCAACATTAAAATTATAAACATTAAACAAAGTTGCAAGAACCTGATAAAAGGCAATACAATAATTGATTTGTTTGGATTCTGAAGCTTCTGAAGGGTTCTGCCCTTTTCGTTTCCTTTATCAAGTCCAAAACAATCAGAAATAAATGAATGAGTAGTTATTACTGGTTGTGAAGATGCTGTTTGAAAGAAAAAGTGAGCTGGAGGGCAATCATTAAAATGATCCAGGTAGAAGGTCCACTGATTTACATAGAAATGATTTGTTATTATTGTATTAATGATGTCATTTCTTTATCAAGTCACGATATAAACCAAGTCAAGTGTTTGGCAGGTGACTAAAGAAAAGCTGTTAACCAAGTTAACGTATACAGTTTCATTCTTCTAGAAGAAAGCTTGTATATTCAGTTTATTGTGCAATCCCTCATTCCATTGGGCTATTTAAGTCAATTAGGTAAAAAAATTCTTGCTTGCCAGGGTAGGCAAGACTTGAGGTTGAGGAACAGTGGTACATACACACACACCTCTGCACCTATATATCTCAACTCACTCAGTCTCCCTCATTCTCACTTATCTTCAAGCAGTTTGTCAGCAAGAAAATACACTTGTTCTGAACAATCATCATTTAGCAGTTCTTGGGCCAGGACTCCCAATGTTGCTGTTCATCTGGCTTGAGTTAACCTCGTGGCAGATCCAGTTAGGGACAAACATACCTGCCACAGAGATAGAATGAGTTCACTTCAAATGAGATTTTCAAGCTACACTGACTCAAAAATATTTTCAGGATCCGGAACATTAAAAACTGAGGAAAAGTCCATCTGCTCTGTATTTTCCAAGGGCAAAACACGCTGAAGAATAGCAATGTATCTCAGCATAAAGGCCCTCCACACAAAAAGGATCCAGCAGCCAAATTCCACCCTCTACCACACTATTAATAATAGTTATTATTACTTGAGCTCCCTTAGCTATCCTGGGTGGTTCTCAGAAAACAATGGCACAGTCTTTGCCTTGAAATGGTAATCTTCCATGGAGACATGATACAACAGGCCAGAGGAGCAAAAATGAAAGAGGTGGGTGGGGACCAGGGAAGGCAGGACAACGGTCACAGTAATAGGATCACTCGTTATATCCTGTAACTATCTTGATGCTCCCATTAAGCGATTTAATTAATGACTTAGATATATTTCCAGGAAGGATTGAAAAGAGTATAGAGAAGGAGGGTGTGGCAAAAATGTTTAGGAGCAATAACCGGGAAGGCAGAYGGGTGAAAGTAAAACCAGTAGTTCATGAACACTGGAATTAAGGAAACTTGGATGGATTTTGCTTTATGACACAGCTTGTGGTCAAGACATTACAATGCCTCACTCACATGTGGATTCTTGGAGTGTCTAGCAAGGTGTGAGACCACGGCATAGCCAAAACATTTATGGCGTCTCCCTCATCAGTGCAGCTTCTTCGTATCACAAAACTTGGAGAGAGTTAAATTCTCTTTGGGGAACAGCTTCAGCACTTAAGACAGAGGGAGACAGATACACAAACAAACAAACGAGACCATGAAAAACAACTTTTCCTTGGGAAACCAGCTTCCGAACATGCAGAGCATTAGAAAACTGGTGTCATGAGTGTGAAGGGACCATGCATCCTCCAGTCACCACCACCAGAGGGTGGCTGGGCAAGCTGCAGGGCTCTGGAGAAATATGCCACCTGGATTTAGGGCCCTGTGGATACACTCAGGGTATTTTGTTGCTTTCAGAGACCGCCCTGCAGCACTTCCCTTAAAGACAGCAGGTCTTGCAGCCTGACCTGATTTCCCACTGTCTCTGACATCACTCAGCTCAAAATACCTTGCAAAAATGGAGCAGGTAAAAATGAAAACATAGTGGTCCTTATTACAGATCATCTTTCTGTTCCATATAAAGAGTAGTCACGCCTTTGCCTTTAAGCTCTCAGGACAGATGAGGAAGACAATAAGTTTTCTTTAATGGAAGGTAAATGGGTTCTTGTTTTTCTTGAAAAGTTATTTTGATTTAAAAAGACAATCTATCAAGCTTTCATTCGCAAAAACAAATTTTAACACAAACTAAAAATGCCTGTGAAAAACCCTGTTTGGGCTGAAAAGGCACTTCTTGTGACTAAAGAGGTTTTCCTGACTTGGTCTTATTCTCTACCAGCACCTGCTGCCCTTCACTGAAGAAAACCTCACGTCTCGTCTCCCCCTGTGAACAGGACTCCCATGTGCAGATGGAGATGTGAGCAGGAAACAGAGCTTGTGCACCACCACGGCAACATATAACAGAGTCATGTTAGCAAAACAGGAGGTTTCCGCTGCGTGTGTTTGTCCTGGAGAAGCTGGGACATACGCAATGGCTCTCGCCCCTTCGCTCAGAACCACGTTGTGCAGCACACCTTGGTCCCTTTCAGCAGGCAGACCTCATTTTGGTCAGTGCTAGAGAGGCTGACCTGCACAATAAACAAACACAGACCTCCAAATCACCACGTGTGCCCCCACTCTGAACTTGTGCACCACGCATACACTATTTCACTGAATAAGCAAAGTGATTTCAGGAACCAGGAAGCTTTCTTCTGGCTCGGCCTGTCTGTTTGCTGGCCTTGTATACTCCCCAGGTGCAGAGGTGAGCATGAGGTAATCACACCTAGTGAATATGAGGTTTAGTCTATAGGAAACCAGCGGAATTTATGTAATTTTGGCACGCAGTGCCTTTCTTCTCTGTAAATTTAGCAGAGTAGCATGCTCGGCTCCAGAACAGTGTGTGTACTATATTACATGCGGATCCTCCCAACCTTACTGCATTAGAGGCAGAGCCTCAGTTGGGGGAAAGGGGCTATGAACTTGGGCATCGGTCATCAAATACTCCTCACGTCCTCCCCAGCACTCCGTACTCCCATCTGAGTAGGAATACCTGGTTCACACTCAAAAAAAGGATTTCAACTGAAACGATGTTTATTTGCTGCCAGAATCTAAACTCTGTGCTAGGGGTACATTTCCCAAATGATGCTAAAAGTACAGCGTTTATTCTGGCTTTGAGGAGAGTTGGAAAAGGATGTTCAAGGATAGGAAGAATCATTTAAGCTATCAGCCACATGCTCAAGGGAGAAGAGGGAGGGAAAGACCAATCTCTCTTCTTTTATATCTTTTAATTCTCCTGAGTGATTCAAAGATTTTGAGGCAGCAGCTGAACTAATGCTATCTCTTCATGCTAGGCACTGCTCAAATACAAGTGACAATAGTCCAACGGCTAGAAAAATCCTCTGAGACAGAGAGGACTTCCTTCTGAATGGCATTTTTTTCAGGTCTCATTCACAGCCTGCAGAAGTGAATGCTCAAGTCAGTACAGCTCTGCCTGCAACGGGGCTGCTCTCACCCTGGTGTGTTTATTTAACTCCCACCAAGGTTAAGGGACTCCCCGGCCTCGCAACAAACCGTAATCACCCTGAGYTCTCTGTGTACGCAGGAGCTCTCTGACTTACCCCATGCATGTGACATTAACAGAGCACTTCAATTTGCAGATCAAAAGCACCCTCAAGTATAGATCCCACAGCCCAGCGGAGACAATCTGTAGCAGCCATGGAGCAGAAGGAGCACGGCTTTTATACTGGCTGTGGCAGAAGGAAACAAAATCGTAGCAAGCACACAGACATTGAAAGGATAACAATACGCAGAAAGAATTGCCATTATTCCCCCTACTCAGCACTCATGAGGCCAAAACTCCAACACTGTGGCCAGATTTGGGCCCTCCGGCATATGAAATGGATATATTTGCACATCAACAAACTGGAAAGAGCCTAGCAGAGGGCCACTACGATGGTTGGGTCTGACAAAGAGAAGCTGAGGGCTTGTTCAGCCTGAGGAAGAGAAGGGTGAGATGACACCATACTGCACCCTTCACCCACCGGAGAGGTTGAGAGAGGTGATGGAACCAGACGGTTCTCAGAGGTGAAAGGACAAGAGGCAACAGGCACGACACGGGAAATCCTGCCTGGGCAGAAGGAAAAAGTTCCTTACGATGACAGTGGCTCAACGCTGGAACAGGGACCAGGGAGGTTATAAAATAATCTCCAACTTTGGCTTTTCAAAACTCAATTGGTAATACCCTGCACGACTTCATCTAACTTGGAAGTTAGCTCTGAGCAGATGGTTCAACTTGAGGCCTACAGAGATCTTTCCAAACTCAGTTTTCCTATGAGTTTATGATCACTGAGCCTTTCTGAGGTGTTACTAAGCACACGGCTGCACCTTGAGGCTGCTTTAATTTATGCTTTAATTTACTCCAGTGGAAAAAATGCCTCTGTCTCCTGACGAAATGCTTCCCTTTGCGACTTATGCTCATATGCAGAAAACAGGATTTCTTCAAAGCTGGCCCCAAATCACAGACCTGCCAGAGAAGAAAATGACCCTGGATCTGATTTCTGTGTGAAACTCACTCACATACATTTCTCCATGGTCATTTCTTCACACAGCCATGCAGAAACAAGAAGAGTCTAGTCTTTCTGAGGCCAGGAAAAAAGGGAGTAAAGCAGCTTTATCCACAACTAGCATTTTACACACTGACACCAGAGGTACATTAGCACAGATTTCCTTTTTTTTCCCTACAGAATATATTCACATTGGTGCTTCCCAAGCAACTGTAACAGAAGGCTGCAGTCCTATTTGGAACTAAAATGTCATGATAACAACTACAGCAAAAGCTGCCATCTCTTCCATGCAAAGGGTTGAGGATTTGGGGGAGGGTTTTGCATGTTTGTTTGCATTTTCAGGTGTTTTTTTATTTCAAAATGCTTTTGTAGATACAGACCCTTTACCAAGTTTAAAGTTTGAATTCCATTTTGACTCCTAGCTCTCTGCTTTAGAAATCAGCAGAGCCCTTTCAATGAATTAAAGGCTTGACTTAAAGGAACAAAACATATTGTTCTAAAGGTAAATACATTTCACAGCTTATTAGAGCTATTCGTCCTCGCACTCTCAGACAATGAGTTTTAAAAGTTTTTCGAAGTCATTGAGCCATCGGTCCTGTCATTAGATTTTTAAAGTGTATTAGGTTCCTCATGTGGCTACACGGTCCCCTGTGCTATGGCACATGTACCACATAAGAAGCTGTGAACTTCTGCATGCTAGTGTTTCTGGGTTCTTTATTTTGTTTTACCAATGAGAAACATTTTATATGAATACAAGACTTTATTGTAAAAAAAATTTATATTTCCCCAGTGTCTTTTTGTGTCAACAGAGGACTTTACTGGCAAGTAATGAGTTTGCACTAAGCAGGCAAACACAAATAAATTAAATCTATGTGGATAACCAAGTGTGGTGTATGTATATATTGTATCTCCAAGGATTTAAAAAAAAAAAAAA